>JAWWLV010000121.1:35489888-35509365 GCA_035041135.1 Platyrinchus mystaceus | reverse complement strand
TTTTTAAAATATTTACAGAGTAAGGGAATGCATGCACAGCCATATTATGTCACAATTTTACTGAATTGATTTCTGTTAATGAAAACTGAACCCTTCTAGTCAAAAAGAATTTTGAAGCATATAATAAAGAATGGGATGACATAGTTTACTTTTAAGACATCAGAATCACAAGGCATTCCTTATCCCATATTAATCTATTGTGAGGCTTTTAAAATATTTCCCTGAAGAATTTGGTGCTGATGTGATACAAAGTGGTTGAAACAGAGGACTCATCAGATATGTTCATTCCTACGTTTCATCCTAAATGTAGATTGTACACTGGAAAGTAGTTCTTGCTTTAAAGGTACAAAAAGAAGTTCTTTTATGCAGCACCTTCCAGTGAATTGGGAAAAAGAAATTTAACTTTGTTTCATTGTATAATTGAATTTAATAACTTGGTATTTTTCACTGGTGTTGCTAAAAAGTACAAATATGAGAGACAATCCTACTCCTACTGACTTAAAGATGAATTTTGTTCCATTTGAATAGTGAAGCTCTGTTGACAGGGGGAAAAGTGCCAGCAAATCCTCCACTTTGAACATGAAGAGAGCAGACTTCAGGCTGCTCAGGGAATTAGTAAGTAAGGTCCCATGGAAAAATGTTTTTGCAGGTGCTGGGGTCCATCAGTGCTGGTCACTTTTCAAATATCATCTCCTAAGGTCATAGGAACAGGTAATTCCTAAATGTTGGAAGTCAAGAAGGAGAGGCAGAAGGCTTGCTTGGTTGAGCAGGTATCTTCTCTTGGAAATAAGGCAAAAAAGGAAGGTGTATGCCCAGTGGAAGCAAGGTCAAGGAACATGGGAAGACTGCAGAGATTCTGCTTGAAGCTGTGGGGAGAAAATTCATATGGCCAAAGCTCAGCTGGACTTGAAGCTGACTAGAAATGTGAGGGACAATAAAAAGAGTTTTTTCAAATACATTATCAGCAATAGGCAGTATAGAAATATCCTTGGCCCATTACAGGATGAGGATGGTCACCTCACAAACAGGAACAGAGACAAGGCAGAGGTGTCTAATGCTTTCTTCACCTTTGTCTTCAACATAGATGAGAGACCAAGGAGGTCTCAGTGCCCTGAGTTGGAGGACCATGACTGCGAGAATGATCAACTCCCAGTCAACCCTGAAATTGTGTGGGATCTGCTTCTTCAGCTGGATCCCTACAAATCTATACAAACCTTGAATATTGTGGCAGTTTGAGGCACCACAGTATAAGAAAGATATAAAGCTATTTGAGAGCGTCCAAAGGAGGACAACAAAGATGGTGAAGGGCCTTGAGGGAAGCCATATGAGGAGCGACTAAGCTCACTTGGTCTGTTCAGCCTGGAGGAGACTGAGGGGAGACCTCATTGCAGTCTACAACTTCTTCGTGAGGGGAAGAGGAGGGGCAGGCCCTGATCTCTTCCCTGTGGTAACCAGCGACAGGACCCAAGGGAATGGCCTGAAATTGTACCAGGGGAAGTTTAGGTTGGATATTAGAAAAAGGTTCTACATCCAGAGAGTGGTTGGGTACTGGAACAGGCTCTCCAGGAAAGTGGTCACAGCACCAAGACTGAGGGAGTTCAAGAAGCCTTTGGATGGTACTCTTGGGCATGTGGTGTGACTCTTGGGAATGGGTGCAGGGCTAAGAGTTGGACTCGATGATCCTTGTAGGTCCCTTCCAACTTGGCATATTCTGTGATTCTGTGAAGCTGAACTACTACAGCTGTGGCAGAACAGGCAGCGGGTTCAAGCAGTCTGGATTCACACAAACCAGAAATGATGCAAATTATGCAGTGCATGAAAGAGCCTTACAGTATCTTCTTTATATATTCCTGGCTCGTTTATTTTTCATAGAATGTTAATAGTTGTAATGGAGTCTTCTCTAAGGCTCTGGTCCTGCAAAAGAAGCTAGGAATATCTTAACAAAGAGGGGGAGCAACCCTGCTGAGATAAAACTTGCTGTTGTCCCATTGCATCAGATCTAGTTGGTGTGTGGGCGTGTGGTCTTTTTCCTATCAACAGGCCCTGTGGTTCTTTTTCTTTGTTGTTGTTCTGTACAACAAAATAGGCTGTAGGGAGTGGTTTCTCTCTGACCTTTATTGGGAACTATGCATATGAATTCCTGGATTTTTCTGCCTAATGTTATTATTGTCCCTCCACTGACTAGAGTTGTGAGCACAGTGAGACTATTCGAAGTAATAGGACGAATATAGTCCTGCATTAGTTTCACCCACTTTATTCTTTTCCCTGTCCTCTTTACTTATTTTATCCACTTTGGCTGGTATTATAGTCATGTCTTCCACTCCAAAGCCTTCATTTCAGTTAACAGCCTTTTCACTCTTACCATAGAGTCCCATTACGTTTGTTTCTGTTTACAGCGTGAATAGATGTCCATCATTACATTGTCAATAATGACATGCATCAGTAACACAATAAATTGTCTGGGGAACTAGTCAGCTTCTAAGAAGAAATGTGCTGTGGCTGCTAATGCCTCCAAGGAAAAGGAATTTCATGAGGGATGAAAACTTTAGCGAAGGACAGAGCAGCCAGCACAGTGCATTTGGAAAATGCAAAACCTGTGAGGGACAAGAAAAACAAGACTAATGGGAATCTTTGGTTTCCCTCATGTTGATTGGGTGAAGGTAATAACCAACTGTTGATGTGCTCACCAATGGCTGGTTCATGAAGCAATTGATCAGTCACCCTGCAAGTGGATGTTGGCTTTGTGCCAATGTGTAGGTCCCGAATCCTACACCATGTTATGAGGACAATAATGTACTTTGTTTCAGCACCCTTGTTAGAGCAAGGGAAGCCAAAAAATTCATTACAGGTGTCCTCAATAAGGAGAAAGGTAATTGTGTAAAAATGAGGAAGTGTATTACCAACAAGCTGACATGAATACTATTTAAGTATTGTTAGAAGAGTTTGCAGGAAGTCATGATGATTTTTTTTTCCCCAAAGAGAGATTATCAAAAGTAAGAAGAATCTGTCAAGAAACTGAAGTTATGTTTGAAAAACAACAATAAAAAAGTCCTACTCTGGCAGGTTGGATATAAGGCCCACTAATGTACTCAAATTTTTGTGTTTGTCCTATCAACTACTAGAAGGTTTCAAAACTTATAATCATTATCATATATTTCTTCAGATGCATCAGTAGCATGAAACCTGCTTGAATATGTATAGGAATAATAGGTGATTGGGGCATAACAGGAATACTCTAACTTGTCAAGGACAATGCAAGGAAATTTCATTCTTTGCATTGTTGTTCTCTGTGGAATAACCAGGGGAAATTTGACATACCAGAACCCTTTCTGTGGGGTACCCTTGCAGAAGTCTTTCTGAAACTGAAGTGACTGTAGAAGGTTAAAATGAACAGCAACAAATCACCACAATTAAATTGTACTCATCCAAAAGCTTCAGAGGAACTCCAGCTTACAGCACTGTGTGACCTCTGGCTTTTGTACCTGAGGAGCAGGATACATAGGATAAATAGGATGCACAACTTCAAGAGGTTTCCAGCATGTTTTGTGGAACTCTAGGCCTGTACGTCTGATATAAGTACTTGGTACAATGTAGAAACTATAATAAAAAGTAGAATTAGAGGATATCTAGATAAATATTGTGTGCTTGGAAAGAGTTAGGATGCACGTCTGCCTTGCAAATGTATTACTGTTCTCTGTAGGAGTCAACAAACTTAAAGATGATGTGTGGTAGAGTGTACATTATCTGACACCTTTGTAAAAATCAGCTTCTTTGTTAGAGGATTTTAGGAAAGCTAAGCAGTTATGACACTAGAAGGATGGTTCTGATACAGATAGATAATTTGGCTAGAAGTTTGAAAACAAGGTCAATGGTCAGGTCTTACAGTGGAAGGAGATTACAAACGATTGTGTGATGGGATCTGTGTGCTCATGGCTTCTCTCACAAATAGCTTGGAGAGAAGCTGCTGGTGATACCAAGTTATCGTAGTAGGGGTGGCAAGGGTGAAGTCTGTCTGGAGAACTGCAGAAGGACCTCATGAGAGTGAGTGACTGGTTAATAAAATGTTAGATAAAACTCACTTTGGGTAATGATGAAGTGATGCATGTGGGGAACAAACAATCCAGTTTGAATAAAAGATGAGTAGCAAGCTGAGCTCATACTGGGAATTGGGGTATCTGGAGTGAGGACCTGAGGTTTTATTGGATAATTCTATGAAAAATGTCAATTTACTCACCAGTGGTTAAAAATGCAAATCAAATGTGAGGGCTTAAAAGGAATACAGAACAAAACATGACTTAACATGTAAATAAATTGTTTGCCTGCCTCTGAATAATGTGTGGTCTGATCTCTGTATTTAAAAAATAATGTAGTAGAGCTGGAAAGGTTTGGAGAAGGACAGCAAGGATGATCAAAGTCACAAAAAGTCTTTTGTAAAAGGCTATGACAAAGTGAGCTGGGACTCACTTTGGAAAGAGACAGCTGAGTAGTCTCTGATACAAGACTGTCAGAAGTGGTGTGCAGAGGGCTGGATATTCACTTTGTTGAATATTCACTGTGTGTTCCAATTCCAAGAACTGCTGGGCATCAAATGAAGCTGATAGGAGAAAGGCTTAAAGAAAAAAAGTGAATCTTCCTGCAAAGGGTATCAGATATATGGACCTTTTTGTTAAAGGATGTCATGAACACATTTATGTAATTTTGATAGAAAGTGGATACGTTAGAAGAAAGTTGGTGTTGGGGATTACTAACTACATAGAAAACACAGCAGCTCATGTCCCTGAGCTAAAACAGTGGGAGGTTGGGACAAAGTTAAGGATGCCATACTTATTTGGTACTTGATCTTCTCTAATTATGTCTCCTGCTGAATGCGAGTTATGATAGACAGTGCTGGATTTCTAGTCGGGCATAGTACAGCCGCTCTCCCATGGTGGAGTAGACCAGGGCCTCTGCTTCGAGCAGCACCATGACCTGGTCACAAGACTAGGCAGCTGCAGCAGCTCTGGTGGCCACTGTACAAAGTGCATAAGACAACTAGGTTTGTAGTGCCCAGCCCCTTTGCTGCTCTTTCACCCATGTTCAAGATGGACACCAACTATTAGCAGTGAGTTTTCCAGTATTTTGTAAGTGCTTTTCATGGATGTTCAGGGTGACATGTAGCACAACTATTGAAAAAATCAGCTTATTTGGATTTGGCTGGTGGGTTTTTGAGGCTGTTGCTCTATACTGAGTGTACTGCAATCTGGGTGTTGCCCTGCAATTTGCTCTCCAGTCTCCAAATAGAGGAATAGTATTCAATGTATTCAGTGAGCTGCATAATGCTTTTGCAAGATTTCTTTTTTTTTCTGTATTGCTGAGACTTAATTTGCTTTTTTTGTTATCATTTATTTTCATACACAGTTTCCAGAGCCTCTTTCAATCTCCCTGAAGTCAGGGAGAATCTTTCTTTTGACCTTCCCAGATTCAATCCAGCAGTTTACTGCTTGCTGAGCTGTGGTCTGCTTTGTTAACTCTAGGGTTGTAATCCTGGAGCACCAATTTAGCACAGCCTGCACCTGGAAGTTTTGATAGCTGAATGTGGTGGAGACACAGGAAGCTGTGCAGAGGGAAAACGTGAATTTATATTTTTACTCTAAATCACTGGAACTGGTGTGTATTTCCATTTCTGATTTCTGGGCATGGAACTAGGAAAAGAACAGAGTAAAGTGTATGTTCATCTATTCTTTTCCCCTCGTACAAAGAAAAACAAATACAGAGCTTGTGCCTATTAGAAATTAAATAGCAGCATGTTGTTAACAACTTTCTATTAAAGTGAGTGAGAAGCAAAGGTTTATGTGGAATACTCAACTTGGATTTGAATCTGTGCTGAGTTGTCAGACTGTGAGTGTCAGAGTTTTGTGTCCAGTTTCTAAAATCTTGGATGAAATGACACCCTGAAGGAGGACATCAAAGCAAGGTCCCATGTTTTAGCATCACTGTCATCAAGTTGGTTAACATCTGATAACTGCACTTCATGACTCGTCAAGGTCAGGCTGCTGCTGCGCAGATGTGAGCTGTCGTGTTAATGTGGCTAAAGCCTGTAGCTGGTCTGTCTTGCTGCATTTGCTCTGTTTTGTGCTGACCCATGCTTGTCCAGCAGTCACTGCAGCATGGGTGAGGGGCTGTTCAGATGGTCCATGGGAATGGCTGACTGCCTTGTCTTGCTGGTCTGCGTGGATCTGCCAGAATCACAGCTCTTGCTGCTGAGGTGCTCTAAGCTTATGACACTGGGCTAGGACTGTGGTGGGAGTGATACAGAATGATTTTTGTGAGCTGCCAGGTGCCAGGAACACACACATACTTTTCGGTCTTTTAGTTGAGCATCTTTTTTTTTTTTCCTTTTCCTCCCTAAATATGCTTGTTTGACCTGCTCTCAGTGTCCCTCGAATACTGGTGCTCTGACACCCAGCAGCATTGCTGCAGTTAGTCTGCTTGATCATGGCTGCTGTCTGCACTTTCTCTAAGAGGTCACTGGAGCTCAGCTGCTGTGAGAGGCTTCTCAGAGCTGTGTTTATACCTGTATCTTCTGTTGTCAGCCAGATAATCAGTTCTTCATCCTGGAAAGCTACAGCTGGATCTGTAAAATGCAGTTTTTGGGAGCTTTCCTGTGTATCATTCATTCAAAAGCAGATGCTGGCAGCCCTCATAACAAAACTACATCTGTATTCCTGGTCTTGAGCAGAGCTGCAGGTGTGACTGACTGCAGGGAAACTGAGGGGAAGCTATCTAGTGGAAAAAAAAGATGCTTGCCAATGAAAATGAGAAAAACTTAGGAAAGCATTCCATGTTACAGTCACAGAAATAGATGGCAAAAGTGAGAGGACTCCCAAAATGGGTGAAATGGCAAATAAAACAATTATAACAGGAAGAGGGAAAATAATAAGGTTTGCTGGAAAATCAGATGTGTAGATGAAGTTATTTTCAAGGTCCATTTTAAAGGCTGGGAGCAGGCACCCATTTTTGAAAGTCTTGTCTTTGGACTTCTCTTCTTCAGATTTCCCTTGTGGCTGTATGTGTTCTAAGGTTTTAGCTGAAGAATGGATGTTTTTGATCTGCTAGCCAGTGTACCTTCCTTTCTGCACTACTCTATCTGGAATCTGCAGATGGTTTTCCTGCCTGCATGGGAGACTCTGACTAACAGGGGGACTGTGTACAACCCCTCTGTTCATTCTTTCAGGGTGGACTAATATGTTAATTAGACAGCATTTTGCAATGGAAAGCAAGCAAAACACACCTGCCTCTCAAGCCCTTGATATTAGCCAGCCTGCTTTTTACTGGTGCATGCTACTGCTGAATATGGCCCTGACTTGTGCTTGCCAGTTCATGTTCTTAAGAGTGAATATTCCTTTCATACACTGAGCTGAAATAGTGTGCTTCAGCACAACAGAGCCCGTTTTGTTGAACTGCTTAGTGGGAACTAAATGTTACCAGATTCCTATGTTAATGAACAGTTTCTAAGTCTTCGTACCAGCAATAGAGAGAATGAAATTAATAAGGATCTTTCCTGGTGAGTTAAAGGGGCTCTGCACTGGGCTCAGTGGCCATTCCCACACCAAATTTTTATGTGGCCTTCAGGAGGGACGTGAGACCAGATTCATGAACTAGACCATTGACCTGTTGGAGAATGTACAGGCTATTTTTATGGCAACTAAGGTAGTATTTTACAGATGAAAAGCTGATGTCTATGCACTGAAGGACGCTTCGTTAATGCTTCATTGCTCTTCCTGGTTCACAGATCACTGCAAGAGTGATCATTGCAAGAGTAGAGGGGATATCTCACTCCTAATGTTGACCTGTCTCTTTCTACAGTGGTCCTGGGATTGTGTACTTGGGGGGTAGATGGGGCTTTTAGGCAGGTTTTTGTGCCTGGCTTCAGTACAGACACTGCCTGCGCCTGGTTCACTGAAGCCCCAGATATTGTCTAGAAACTGAGCATGAAGGAAGGCTGTATGCTAAGGCAAGGGCTTACTGCTACATCCTTCCTTCCATGTTTTCCCAGAACACTGTATAAGTAAAATGAACATGTGCATACTCTTTGTTTCCCTGCAGTGGTGCAAGGCATGGATGGGAAAAGACAGGTACAGAATACTTCTTTAACTTTGTGTTTTCTGTCAGAGTATGATCCAGCACAATTGATGCTTACTGGACTTGAGCACCAGAGTAGTTATTTACTGCTGGCTTACATCTGTGCTTAGAGCAAATAACTACTGACGTGCAGGGCAATTCCTGCCTGTGGTGCCTCTGGAGCAGCTCAGAACTGCACTATCTTTTGTATAAGGATGCAACTCAGTCCTAAATATAAATTGTTGCTTTGCACAGTTCTTCTATGGCTTTATGCAGTAAGTGAGAATGAGTGTGTGGTATACAGGTGTTTGTGGATTTGGTTAAAGACAGGTTTTGCAAAAAACAGACTTATGAAAGCTCAGAAACAGTAACAGCAGATAACTGAGCAGAATTAAATATGTATTATGTGATATAACATAAGAAATATGTCTGAGAAATATTTTGGAAAGTGTTTTAAAGTACTCATTATGTTTTCGAAGATAGACTCAGAAGAAAGAGAATTATTTTTGATGAAACAAATTGATCTCTCATTGCTAGATATTTTCTTTCTCTAGAAACTGATGAATATAACATCATGTTAGCTTTTGTAAATGTCACATGAAATAGATGAGGAGAGTGACTTGGTAGAAAAGCTGTAATAAATCACAAGGTGACACAGTTCTCTCTTCTTTGTTGATCATCTTCGCAGAAAGCAATTTGAGGAGGGAAAGATTACAAGTATAAAGAAAATAAAACCAAATCTCCCTCCCCTTTGTGAAGGTGGATTAAATGGGTCAGAAACCATCTTTTTCCTGGAAAAGAAAACCCAGAGGCTGCAGTGTAGTCTAGACTAAAAACTTCTTAGTTAATTGAATAAATGGAAACAATAATGGTGTGTAAATAGCCCATTCTGTAAGCTGTTAGTTGAACTTCTAAAGTGGGAACAAAGTCATTAGGGAAAGAAGCAAAACCAGAGGACGTTGTTTAACCAGAATTTAAGATGACACCTTGAGGTCGGGCCAGATGATCATAATAGTCAATAGAATTCTTTTATAGCACCAAACTGTGTTCATACTTTTCCAGGAATGGTTCCATTTACTTTCAGGATTTGTACCTTAGTTATGTGTAACTCTGTTTTTTATTCTCAGGTCTCTCCTATTAAACCCTTACTGCTGTTTCATATCATTCACATAGGTGGTCCCCTTTTCTTTACAGTTCACAGCTGCCTGCTGAAGGCCAGAGCTTTCAAGGTGCTTGCACAAATAAGGGAACCACAGATGTGCCACCTATATGCCCTTTTGCAGGCTATATGCTCTGTGTTCTGCTCAAAGGGCACACTGGAAGAGAAACAATGCTGCTGTGCTGTGGGTGGCCTTATTTTAGATGTAGCCTATGGTGAGCTTTTCAGCTTGACATTTCAAGGGTGAAACAGCAAACTTCTGCTCAAAGATTTGGGAAGGTACTATATGTGGACTTGCACTCTGTAGTGGTTGATGTGACTACAGCAAACTGACTTCACTTGCTTGGGTGCGAAGTGGGTCAGTATTAGTGACAGTCAATCAGCAACTCTGCTAATTGGTACCGTCAGGTCACTGACTGCCAGTGAGGCCATTTACTTTCTCCCAGAGAAAAGCAGTTTGGATGGGCACTGTACAAAAGTGCTTAGCATGGAAACTTCAGTGACAAGTGAGTTCTGCAGTCAGAAATCATGTGCTAAATGTCATGAAAATGAAGAGAATATATTTAAAACATTGCCTTTAAGAGAAAGAATAAAAAATTTTTATCCCTTTCATAGCTAAAATTTTAAACTTTTAGGTGGTGACTTTCAGAAACTCTCTTTAAATAAAAGAAAACAGAATCATTCACATATGAGTCTGTGGATGTCAGAGCCAGGGTTTCAAAAAGAGATATCAACACCATGAGGTTCATTGTTCTTGCTGCTGTGCAGGTAAATTTGCTGCTGCTCCGCAGACGTGGGGAACATGCGAGCAGCAAGCCCATGGGAACGCTACCTCTGGGCTGGCTCCAGAATGGCCATTTTCCTTGTTATGGTGTGGTTGTGCTTGCAGCTAGCCTCAGAGCCTTGAGCTTTAACAGTTCCCATTTCTGTGGGAGGGCTGCAACATGCACTGTTTTTGTTTTTCATCTTTTCCTTGACAGCAGACATCTATAGTAGCTTCCTTCTGGATGGTGGGATTGGAAAAGTGCTGTTGTTAAAACAGGTGCTGTATACATCTGCATGCAGTTTGATTTGCTGACCTGATCATCAGTGAGGTTCCTTGAATGATCTTTTCCCTGTGTTTCTGCATCAGGCACTAGGGTTGATGTAACACATCTCTGACTGCTTTAAACATACAACAGTGCTGGGTCAATAAAAAAGTCAGAAAACATCTTTAAGTAAGGAAAATTCCAGTGAATGTTGTTTTCTTAACTCTGGCTGCCGACAGTGTTGTTGGGGGCTCACTCTATGTTCTGCTGTCACTTGCAATATGCTCGGATGTGTAAGGATCTTCATGTTCTGTAATGATCCAAGACCTTCTGTATCACTCTCCACTGATCTGAAAAATAAGCAATTTCAGAGGAGTTGTCATCAAAGCTAGAAAAAGCTTCTGAATAGTAGAGGTTTTTTTTTTTTTTTTTAAATCCTACATAACCCCTGTGTCTGAAGCACTGGAAATGTGTGAGTTCAGTAGGCAACTTCAAACGGTATGACACCACAACTTTGAGCTCTTCTACAATGGCTCTTCTTTTGAAAAAAGTTTTTCATTTATTTTCTGGTTCAGATCACACTGTGGACATATGGGTAGGATAATGAACAGCAAGGTTTCTAAATTTTAGGTACATAATCAGAGTGATTTGAAGTAATTTGGCTGAAACTGGAAGAAGGGAAGTGAAATGAAGATGTGGCTAAACCATTTTTACTAGAAACTATAAAACTATCTCAGTTTGCATGATGAGTCTTCAAATTACCCTATTAAGCCTGCTGCCAAAAAGACCAGAAAATACATACCACAGGTTGCACATTTGATTTTTGTCCTGACATGTTCTTCAGGAAATTAAAGAAACAAACAATATCAGGGAAAACATAAAACTTCTTTTATGCTTGATATCAAAATAGTATTTAGCTTGTAGACTTTGTATGTGGATTTGCATTGCTAGGGGAAACTGTCCTGGGTCAGTAAGGTCCAGGAAACATCAGTTATGTCATATAATGTGGACTTGTGTAAATAGACAGGTTCTTACTACAAATTAAAATCACAAAGAATATTCTGCTGGCGTAAGGAGCAGTGCCTACTGTTCATGTGCAAATATACTGTGTGTGTGCAATAGCCAGATGTGTGGCACTGCCTGAGAAGAACTGGTTAGCCCTTGCCTTGAGTCTAGTGCACTGGACTTGTTGCACACTGATTCTTCTAGCTGGGAGTGTGGGGCACAACATGCCCTCTGTGGATGTCTCTACATGGTTAGTGGAGACGCTATTGAGGCAAGGTTGCTGCAGCTCCATCTTCACAGGTCTGGCCAGTAGCAAGGCTGAGCATGCATTCCCACATGTACATATGCATACATGTGCACATGAGCAAACACAAAGTTCAACACATACAGACAAAGCAGCTCCAATGGCCTTGTTTTGGTCCTCTTTTGCTCACCAAGACAAAAGTCTGTTAGTGGAAAATGTGTGAATGTATACAATAGGTATCCTTCCAATAGCTGATTTTAGAATCTCAGTCTGTCCAGTTTCTAGCACCTGGCTTCTGGGTCTCCCCAGTTTTGGCACCTAGGCATGTCTACCCCCGTCCCATTGCTGGTACACAGACCCCCTCAAAAACACAAGGAAGAGTACAGACATGCACACTGTGAATGGCCTTAGACACTCTGTCTATCCAGCGGCTGGCTCTTGGATCCTTTAATCTTCAGTTGTGTCATCCACAGACATGCATGTGTGAGTGAGTCTCTCAGCTGAGCCCAGACCCCATTCAGTAATTTGCTTGGACTTGTCTCTCTAGTAGCCAGCACTCAGGCCCTCTAATCTTTCCCATATGCAGCCCAGACTTGTGGCTGTTTTGATATCTGGCTTCCAAGCTCTTATCCCAGCTCTTACCCTACTTGCCAGATGATGCAGCTTGATACTTACTAGCTGTTTTTTTATTGACATACATATCACATCACACAATACACATGCTCTTTACTCCATCTGTTAAGTTGCTGCTACTACAGACACATGTCTAGGATTATGATCTCCACTACAGTTGCTTGCACTTGGACCACTTGTGCATTCTAGTTTATCCAACTGCTGGCACTGCAGGTGCACTTGGACTTTTCTACACCCACTTGAGCACAGAGTAGAGTCTCCTCACCCAGGAAAAGAGAAAAGGAGTTTCATAAGGACAGGCTGTAACATTCAAATGCAGGGCACGGCTGGATAAGCAAACTGTTTATATGCAATCAGCCCTTTTATCCCTGTATCTCCCCATTTTCCTATGCTTGTTCCTTGCCAGACTACCTTCATCCGTACCTTTCCCTGCTTTTGGTTTCTTCCCTAGACTTTCTAGAACAAATCTTGTGTGATCCCAGAATACTCTTTCCCTGTACCCCATAATGAATCCCATATCCCTTTAGGCAGTAGCTGCTGCCCCCTCCGTCTGTAAGGTAATCACAACTGCTCCTGCTGTGAGAAACCAGGCTGGGCAGATTGAGATATTTTCCTTTTGATGTGTTGCCTCTGTGGTTACTGTCATGAGGTGTCAACATAACCATCATTTTACTCCCTGGATCAGCCTCTTGGTAACAGGATATACCTGCCTAGCACTCCTGGGATCATCTACCTACTAATTTTCTGCTTGAAATACAGAACAGGTTGGAGCTTGTACCTGAAAGTGAGGGGCAATATCTCTTTAAACATATAAATTATTTGTCTGAGCTTGACCTTTCAAGTGCAGACATGTTGGCATGGAAAAGCTGTTATCATGTCTTTGGAGCATTTTACCTTCACTAACCTTCTGGTGGTGATATGGGAAATTACAGCATTCTCAATGTGGTAACTCATTAAACCCCAGATAAAATGATACATGAGAATAACACAGAAGCATAGCCGGGTCCCTTAGTCAGTGATGTGGCATATAAGCATAAAGTATCTCAGAGAAAAAACTCACCCAATTTTTATTTATCTAAATAGGAGTCAGAAATATGTTAGCAGGAGGAGATGTATTTTCAGCCAAACTCCAGATAGGGTACAGGAAAGCTTCAGAGATGGTTGCTCCACCCTGCCATTGGAGAGTACCAACCACTGATAAGGATTAGATATGGGGCTACCTAGAGCCCAGGAAAAAATCTTATGGGTAAATAAAAGAATACTTAATTTTTATGAAGCCCGAAAGCAATAAATGCATTTTAAAACTCAGAAGACTGATCTGATAGACCTGATGGTGAGAAAAACAGAATCATGTCTGACTACTCTCAGACACTGGAACATTAAACAATTCTCTGTCTGGCATAGCTTTCTCCTGGCATGTATTCCTGTTTGGATTAACTTGTGCAATTACAGATGAGATTTTCTTTCAACACTTTAGAGTAATTTATCTGTATAAATGTTCTTCATGACTGATGTTTAGAGGAGCATTCATGTGCTTTCACTCAACTACTTTGTTTAGTTGCTGCATGTTTCCTGATCCATTCCCTCCTCATTATCTGGTTTTCTTTTCTGTATGTTTCAATATTCATTTACTTCTTTGTGGAGTGCAAGACATGAACATCACCTTTTCTTAGCATGCTTATTTCCAAGGTCCCTTTTCTTCATATCCTTTTGATTAAGTTCTACCATATCCAAACGTCTCAGCATTTCAAAATCTCCATTACCCATATTCTGATATATACCCATATGCTGATATATAAATATCAGCTTACTGCTTCAAAAAAAGGCCTTTAGCTGTGACTTTTCCTTCCTGTCATGCTACTTTAATTACTTCTTTACAGACTCATTTCTTTCACCTGTAAAGTCTCCCCCTCATGTTCTCTGTATCATTGTGATCTTCTTACCTGATGGACCATTCCCTGACTGCACTAGGAAGGTAGTGTTGCTTACTCAGAAATGTTATGTATACATATACACATAGAAGTGTAGCATTGCATGTGCAGAACTGTTTCCTATGTGCTGTTCTGCTTCTCTGAGCCTCTGCTATGCATCTCTTTCCTCTGAAGTCTTTCAAGTTCCTTTCCAGTTTCTCTGATTCTGATTTCCCCCTTAGTTTCCTTTAGAAACAGCTTCCAATATTCCTGCTTTTCACTTTCACATCTTCATTCTAAATTCCTGGTTTTCTTTACTTTTATCCAGGTTCTGGAGATCCTGTAACTTTTTTGATCCTACCTAGCATTTTATGTATTTTTTTTAATTGATGATGCTTTCTTACTGTGTTAGTGATTTCACCTGCAAAGGCTTTGGTTGGTTACATTTGCCTGCTTTCCTTTTGTTCCACACACTGCCAATAAATATTACTCTCGATCCCTCTGCTCTTTAACATGCTGACTATATTATTATCACATAATCTCAGTAGTGCATCAACAAGAATCTGTGTCTTACTTGGAGCTTCATCTACTGAGTGCTGCCTTCCATAACTCTAGCTCTTCTGTTTCTGCCTCATTTCTCTCTCTCACCTCCTTTCTTCTGTCTTAGCCTGTGATCATATCTCTCTAACTAGCTTTTAATTTTATAAATCTATTTGAGATAGAAATTGTTAGACTGTATTTATAACTGTCTTCAAATACATTGCTATATAACATTTATAGCATCTTTATTCCTGCAAAGCAGCAAAGCAAAACATAAGGACACACACTTGTTCCAGGCACATCTGAAGTGCAGCCACCTCCAGAGTGAAATACTATGACTATTAAACAGCTTGTAAATACCCTGCACAAAATAACAGTATACACGAATACAGTGTCTAATACCCACTTGACACTGGAGAGGCAATTTTAGTGCAAAGGATATATCTACACACAGTGGAGCTACTAAATTCCCCAAAAGTGCCAAGAGGTGCAGTAGTGACCCTGTCTATGCCTGTTATCTGCTTTGTAGTGATAATATTTCCAGTTATGAGTTCTGGAGGTATAAAACCTTTGAACTCTAAAATGAGAAAAATTGATCCAATGAAAAGTTAAACATAGGTTTATAAGATACTTCTTAGATTAAATTAGATGCAGAACATAAAACTAGGCTTAAATGATGCTTCTTCATGTGCTAATCAGTCCCATACTAGTTGTCTGAGGATACTGATGAGAGATGAAAACCAAAGGAATTAAAGAACAATTTGGAATAATAAAAGCATTAAGGAAAGAAACCATGTATTATTGAAGCTTTAGGCCCTGGTCCTGCAAAGTGTTACTTGCTTATACAACTACAGATAGTGACTTACTTCAGTAACACTGAAACTATTCCCAGTGCTTAAAATCAGGCACATATGAAAACTTTTGCAGATCCAGTGCTGACTGAAATAGGGAGTGAAGATCTAATTTTAGAATAGAACAAAGAGAAAGTAAAGGGTGGTCAGACATCCTGAAATATATTTTATACATATACATTTTAGACTTCTGCCCTTGTTATAAAACATGGGGGTTTTGATCTATTAGCAAATACTGGAACTTCATGTTTCTACAAACACAAAATGCAGCTGGGTTCTGCTCTGATTATTGTTACTTTTCAAACAAACACAGCGGATAGAAGGTGGATGATAGAGCATGGTAAATTATCTAAGCTTAAAACCTCAGGACCATGCAGGATATTTGCCACCAAAATGAAAACATGCTTCACCTCTCCTTTTGTGGAATGCACTTGGATACATGACAAGATAAACTCAGAAGAGTAGGTAAGAAGCAGAGGCAGGGAGATTTAAGCAGACCAATACCAAAGCCAGGACATTGGTCCCACTGCTGTCATTGTTAAAGCATGTTCACTCTCTACATATGTAGAAAAAATTATGGAGAAATGCAGTAATTTTTGACCTTTGCAAACTGTGGGCTTGTCTCACACCTTAGTAAATGCTTCCATGCAAACTTGCTCCCTCAAGGAAACTGCCCTTCAGTTTTCTTCTGGGCATTTCTGTTTTGCAGAAGGAAGGACTTCCCATTTAGAAAGGTTCAGTATGTTGTTTCCAATTGTTTCAAGCAGCTGCTAGTGTGCTCTTTCTTAATTAATCAAAAGTGAAGATTTCTTCTTGGAAACAAGCTATTGAGAGTCCAAGAAATATTTTATATAATCACAGATTGTGTATTTGGAGAACAAGATGAAAATACGTGCAAGCAAAGAGCACAGCTAAGATAGTCAACAGCAAAGTGTTGCAAAAAATTCACCAAAAGGGATCTGAGGCACTTGATAAACAATGAATGAAGTGAGACACAGTAAATAGAAACAGCACCCGGAGACATGCATGCTTAAGGAATCACAAAAAGGAAT
The DNA here is from genome assembly GCA_035041135.1 of Platyrinchus mystaceus. Lineage (NCBI taxonomy): Eukaryota > Metazoa > Chordata > Aves > Passeriformes > Tyrannidae > Platyrinchus > Platyrinchus mystaceus. Next base: position 35,492,843 of record JAWWLV010000121.1, on the reverse strand, counting down.
GCAGTGTATGTGATGAATTTTAACACAGCAGTCTCAGATTACTGTCTTTAAAAAAACCCCAAAACTATCTTTTTGATTATTATGGTTTCCTATTAAAAATTATATCCAAACTGAGAATACTAAGATTTTGTAGGATTACACTCTGCCAAGTATACATTTAGGATTCCACTGATAAAAATAATTTTTAAACTAATGATAATCAGGAATCCTGTGTTGTTGAACAGGGTTGTTTCTTATTGAAGCTAATAGAAACTGCAAGTTTTCAGAACCTGTTTGTGCAACAAATCCTAAGATCATATTTGGTTCCCTTTGATATGAACATTGCAAAATCCCCAGAGAAATCGACTGTATGAGAATGGATGGCTGCACCAGGCTGTTAAGAAAGAAACACAGAAGGCAAGACACAAAGCCGGGCAGATGTGTAAGGGCTTGGATGGAAAAGAGAAATGAGGTCTGGTAGAGAAGGAATAGAAATTATTCCAAACACGAGAAAAGCATGAATAAAATACTCAACCAGAACAGAAAAGCATGTAGAGACTGAGGTCATAGAGTAGCCAAGATACCTGTCCCTAGAATTTACAGTTAGAATAAACAAATAACCCAAGCTATACAAGAAGAGAGAGGAAAAAAAAAGGAATTGTAAAGCAAAACCCCCCTCTTTGTATGTGAATAAACTGAGTTTGTTGAATGCAGAGGCATCATAATTGGCATAATCATTTACAGGAATGACCTAAGCCAAATTTGGGAAGTTTTGTCTACTGACCACCACCTTGACTTACACCTGGAGAAGCCCTCGGGGATGTAAAATATTTCAATTCAAGATCATGAGGACATCACAGTTCTCAGGTTGTGGGCTGTGGATATTGGCTACTTCTTGCATGGCGGCTGATTGTCTCAGGGACACATTTTCATCCTCCTAGCTGTCTGTTGACTTTCTTTATCCAGTGTTCTGCTGTCCTGATTTCCCAAAGGTCACAATTTGAATAGTATTTTAGGTATGTTTTAGGAATGCATGTGTTTAGGAATGTTTTAAGAATTACTCTTTCTCTAGCCACCAGGAGTCAGCCCAGTTTCTCAGCTAGAAAACTGTGAGGAGCTATGCCAGAAAGGCCTGCTGTCTACAATGTATTAATTTTTATAGTTATAAAATAAGTAAATAAATGTCATTGGTAGGCTTGGGTTTACAAGCCCTTAAATTTCTGAAAGTGAAGGGAAGTCTGCAGAAAACTCAGGTGAATAGGCTTCTATTTCTTCTCTGATGAAGATATTTTCATGCTGTGCACCCAAAGTCTGCTTTAATATTAGCAAGGCAGGAAATAATCTTCTTGTCCACAGTATGACACTCATATCAGCTGAAGCACTAGTTTGTCTGTTAAAGAAAGAAAATACCTTCTTAAAACAAAAAGAAGATTGGGTTTATAACGGTCTCATTTACATTTAAAGGATAATTCTGTCTGAAATGTTTTCTATCAGAAATAACAAAATCCTCATTGTTTTTATTTTGAAACTGACTTCTCATTCACCCTCTCTGGTGGCCTGAGGCAAAATGATTAGGTTTTGGAGATAAAAGTACTTTTGATTTTACGTAGCAAGTTGAACTTCTGCATGGAATAGCTTACTGGAAATAATGTTTCCACACATCATCTTGTTGAAATTGCAATGCTGAAAAGCATTTTCTGGCCAAAGTTTCTGCCTGTTAAAATGTAGCACATAGCACCTCAGCCTCCACTTCCCTCGCAGGAGGGAGAGCTTCGGGTGGTGCTGCTTTCCTGCAGTCCTAGTGGTCTTTGGCTCAGCTCTTGTCAGGTGTAAACTCTTGTAGATTCAGCCTAGGACATGTCTAACCAAAGCAAATATATTGATGGAAAAATCATGCTGCTTTAAATCACCTTTAAATGCTGCTTTTAAAAAAATCCTATCACATTATAGATTTGTAAAATCATTTAGGTTAGAAAAGACCTTTATTGTTTATTTAACCCAAAGCAGCATTTGGACAGTTCTAGGCTGTTTTGTTTTGGTTTTTAACTCAAAGTTTCCTCTTTTTCATATATGTGTCTGAACTTTTCCCATGGCTTCTCATTATGTTTGCTCATAGCAGTTCCTACTTGTTGAAATCTGTGTTTTATCCCTATTGCAGAGTTATGGAAAGCACCCTGCCTTCTGGCTAGAAAATACTGCAGGTCTTATATATTTAATCAAACAGAAAACAGTTTGAGACAGTAATAACTTGCCATCTGCACTGTTCTGTTAACAACTGAGGATTCTCCATTTTGTGAATATACAATTATCATCACAGCTGACCTACAATGGTATAAACTCATATGAAGGACAACAGTCATCCAAAGTAGTTTATCTTGATGTTAGAACAAGATGGCAAAGTAAGTCTGCAGGTGGGGAAAGGATGACTGTTGAGAAAGGTGTTTTCTCTGTATAGTCCAAAATGTTTTTTTTTAGTCAACTGACTTTTTCTTTTAGGTTTTCATGCTGCCATCACGTTATCAGGATGTCTCGCCTGATCTCTCAAGATTTCCAAGTGGCTTTGGGAATTGAAAATTCTGAGCTCATCTCAGTGTTACTTAACATTTTACAAAATTGGATACTGGATGCATAAAATGGACATCTGCATTCCCATTTAAGAACTCCAGATTTCAGGAATTTTAAAGAATCCTATTCAGAAAATTAAAACCACTGCCAAGAATAACATTTGGAAATATTGTCTGCTTTTAAAAATCCCCAAATTATTTACAAGCATAACTGCTAAGTGCTATGATTTCTGCATATTTATTCATCAGACTACCCTTGATGTGCTTGAGAGCATTAGTGTGTAAAATTATTTGGAGAATGTGGGAAAGGATCTGGGAGACAACTGCTAGATTCAGAGCCTCTTGTGGTGCCAGGGGATTGCAAGTATTTTAAGGGAATAGCTATTGAATCTTTCATGAGTATAACGTGTGT
>JAWWLV010000121.1:35429046-35489788 GCA_035041135.1 Platyrinchus mystaceus | reverse complement strand
GTGTGTGTGTGTGTGTGTGGGACACAGGAAGATTATCCCTTCCCCTTAGTGCACCACCGAATTTGTAGTGCTGTCATACTCAATGAGAGTGAGAAATATAAAAAGCTGTGTTGACTGTAAGGAAAACATTTCATTTAGTGGGAGCATTGCTCATGGTAATTTTCTTGGCTTCTCTGTGCACAGGAATAATAATCCCACGTAGCCGTTAGCATTTCATAGGTCATTCTAGGAAAAAAACCTCATCCATTTGAGTGATATATTTTCTACGGGCACCTAGGTAAGATAAAGATTCAGTAAAGGAAACAAAGAAAGAGTAAAAGTAACCAAATGTGGAGCTGAGAATGTCCATCCTGATCCCTTTCAGTTAACTGCTTCACAAATTTCCAGGGCAAGGCTGCTTTTATTTAATTTTTCATGATAAAAAATTTTTAGCAACAGAAGCACAGCAATCAGTGTGAGAGACTCAGTGACTGGAAATCACTGTGTACATAGAAAACTCAGCCTGGACAAGGCAGTGGGAGTGAGCTCTACAGCCTGTAGACTACTTACATTTGGGACCTGCTTTTATCTGAGAATGTCATTTTTGATAAATAGTGCCCATTGTATATTGGAAAAAATCATGATAGTTGGGGAAATGGAAGGCAGTGAGCATCAGAGAGGAAAAAAAAAGAATATAAAAAGGAAACTTTAATTATGTTGGATTCAGTTTCTGAGATGGAAAATAGTGGCATTATCCATCAGATAGCTGACCATCCATCATTCCTGTAAATCCACCCTTGCCACTGGAACATTTGAAATGCATGGTCAAAGTGCCAAAGAGACACAGCTACAAATATTCTTTGGAACATTTTGGAAATGAAGAAAGTCGGTTATATGTTTTTAACTCACTGCTAAGAGTAGCTAAAACAAAAGGCTTCTTATTAGATCCAGTTAGCATTGTACTGCTACTTTTAACTTGCCAAATTTTGTGTCTCAAAGTAGAACTGGACTTCCACTTCAGATAGAGACATGCTACAGAAAAAAGGTGTAGATCTTTACAGGCTTTAGATGTTACTTGTTGACCACAGAATTGAAAACATGCCCAACACTGCTCAGTGATTTAGTGTTAATTACAAATTTTTATATTGCCATATGTTAGCTTCAGATTGGTGGGAGTTAAGACAATTTCCAAATGGACAATACAGTCCTAGTATTTCATGTTTAATTTTTTTTTGTCCAAACCCAAGATGATTTGTAGTCAGGAACATATGGGAATGAGGCACTTTGGGAAGAATCACCTTAGCCAGTGGTGAATGCTGTGCCAGAAACATTTTAGCAGACATTTAAACATAAATTTCATGCACTGTGCTCTGATGAACACAAGAAACAACTGCAGATACTATTGAGTATTATAAACTGAGAATACTGATTATCCTAGGCATATTAAGATTTGAATCGCTAATCAGCCCATAGAGGATGTAGGGAGAAAAACCCTGTTATTTCAAAATTCAGAATATCTGGGATCTGTGACTAAAAGGTTTTATCAAACCATTGGAAATGAAAGAAGCTTGGAAAAAATAGCTGACAGGTACACCCAGTGCAAGCATGGCTCTGGTGAGTAATTAAAAACATTGCTCTGAACTGTAGCATTTTTAATAATCACAATGCCACTGCTGTGGATCTGCTAATAATTGCTGTTCTGTAAAGCTGTCAGACAGCAGCAGAAGTGAGACTGAATGGCAAAGACAAAGCACTTAGGAGTCACCTGGTTAATAACCTTTAAGAAGTTGTCGAAAAAAATTTATGATTCTAGTACATCTAATGAGTAAAGAATGACTAGAGGCATTAACTGTTCTTTGGATATAGAGGGTGAGTTATTTGTTGACTGTAAAAATAAATTAAATAATACCCTGATTAGAACTGATGCCATAATCCACAAAAAACCCCTAAGCAGTGCAAATGTATTAGTATGTCTTTCATCACTGGAGTGCTACAAGCAGTACCTGAATACTTGGATGTCAGTCCTGGGCTTGTGACGAGGCATTGGCATCCCAACTCTGAAGTCCAGAGTTGTGTTCTTATGGTAAAAGGTACTGACAAAATACAGAGCTTTGGAGTTGCGCTCCAAAGATAGATTATTACATTTCAGATTCCAAACTGGAAGGGAAGTAGTGTTCATTAAATATCAGATATTAAAAAATTAGATTTCATTTTATTGGCAGAGCAGTCTCATATTTAGTGCTACTTCTTAACACCTGTAAGGGTTAGAGCTTTGTTTTGCTAAATAAAACAGGTTAGGAGAGATGACTCAGCTCATGCAGTTCATACAAAGGCTGGGATTTGAATTTGGGTCTTTACAGGTAAATCTGTCCTAATTTTGCAATCTCAGATAAACTAACTTAATTGTATGAATGGTATGGGAAAGCAGTACTACTATTTGCTGATTTTCTGAGTTACAGTATTTTTCATCCATCTGGAAAAAATCAGAGGTCTTTTAGAACAAGCTTAGTCACACAGCCAACATTAAAACATCCACATAAGAAAGAGGCGGTTTTGTTTAGCACTGTTATTTTCTGCTAAGTAACTTGCTACCTTGCTTCCTTGTAAGAGTCACTGCATATTTAGATGTTTTGATGCTGCTGTTTCAGTTAAGTGACCTCAGCAATTTATCATTGCATTTCTCAAAGAGGTCAGGACTGACAACAAGGTATTTTGTTGTAAGTGCTTTGCATAAGTAATGGAAAGGCATAAAACCCCAAATGGGTTCATTGACAGTATTACTACCTCTGTTTCAAGTACAAATTCTTATAATCCATCTGTGCCTCTAATGTCAAGGAATTATTTGTTTTAGAAGCACTTGTTTAAGGACATGATATTGGGAGGTACCTAAGTGGAAAGACAGAAGATAAAAATTTAATGGAAATGTAAATGTGACTAAGTCTTGGCGAAACTTCAGGTTTTTTTTCTTTTTTTTTTTCATTTTCTTCTAGTGGCATTGGAGGAATGGGATAGCTTGCCTTTATTGTACAGTTTTTTCTGAAATCTGAATAATTTTTTTTGCCCTGATGTAAAGGGGAAAAAAATTATGATATATCATTATGCAGAAGGGCAAAATTCTCCTCCATTACTCCCATGTAAATATGAAGCAAGAACATTTCTCTATGTGCAAGGTCAGCATCAGTACTTCTGGAGACTCACCAGAATAACTGTGATAGAACCCTATCAAGCAATTAGTTCCCATTAGTACAATATTGTAGTTTACTAGTGGTGTATAGAAAATGTTTAAATTAATGCCTATAAAAGTCATCCTAATGCCACTTAGGAAATGTTCTTGCTTTAATGGTTAGCTTAAAATATTTTTTTTCTCTGCTTAGATAATAAATTTGTCTTTTCAAATTTACAGGGTTGAGCTTCCCATTTTGTAGCTAATGGTGGTTTTGTGACCTTTATTTACTGTCAGGGGATACAATAAAGGAAAAAAATATAAGGGGCAGGAAAAAATAATCTACGTTCCCTAGGAACCTGTAAGTCTTCCTTTCATAGGAGCAAAGCCCAAATCATTTCCAGTAATGTCAATGGGAATTTTGCTCAGTTATATTTCAGCAAATATTAACAGATTCCTAGTTTAACCTTCACTTCTGAAGTGTTTCTGTTAAATCAAGTTTGTCTGATTAGAAGGCAATCAGGCTCATTGTTCTTTTTGAGCTCTGGTACCATATTTTTTTCTCCTTTCTTTATTCTCCTGTCTTAGTGTCACATTAATTTTCACAGTGTTCCAATTTCTGATGGTTCATCTCAGAGTACCCTGAGGAAAATATCGCCCAAATGGTAGCTACTATAGATAATTTAATGAACATGAACTTCATGATTAAAACCTCATGGTTTCTTACATGAAATGATAGAGAAGGGCTTGCTACAGTAATTTTGGAAAATACAGTTAACGCTCCTGAATCCCTTGAGAACAGGGAAGAGAAGTCATCAAAGAGACAGTTTGAGAGAGTCCTGTGGGGGTTTGGGCAGAGGACTGAGAACTGGCTCAGGAGAGAAAACTTGAACCTAGAGTAGCTGAGAGTCAAGTCAGGCAGGATAGACAAAGAGCTTCAAGCTGAACTGGCAACAGGCAGTAACCAAAAATGCCCAGTGAAGGTGTATTTGGATCCAGCTTACCACCATGTCCCTCTCCTGTCTGAGAGGCAGAGAGAGAACTGCAGAGCTGATTTTTCAATCAATCATAATTATAAAAACTTCTGGTTGGAGCCTCTGCTTCCTCACAGCTCTGAGAAATGCTCCAGCCTCACTAGACTTGTGTGGTTATTCACTGAGCTCATTGGTTGGAGGACCTGTATTCATCCTCATTCATCTTGCATAGAGTGATGAGAACATATTTTTCTTCTTGCATGAAATCTTTCTTTTTGGTGGGGCATAGGATAAGAATGATTAAAAAATTGGGATGATAAAGGTATCACACTATTCTGGGAGGGCAGAAATTTTCTAGCTTGTTTTTCACAGTGATCTGAGGTGTAGGTAGTCTAGGAGACTACAATACTGGTGGGCCCTTACCACCAGCATGGGACCTTGCTTGGACACTGTTAAGTAGCAGAGAACTTAAAGGAAAGCTTTTTCCTAGAGTCTCTTCATGATATGTGAGGGCTGCTTCCAGACTGTACTCCAGATAAATGGTTCTTCATTTGTTTTAATACCTAGTGCATTTAAGGACTGCGTATTCCTGATTTTCTACTTGTGTTGAACAGATCAGTGGACTCCTCATCACTGATAATATGTGACAGATGTCTGGACTTTGCTACTGCAATAAAACCAGAAACAGGCATAATGGACTTCTGGACCATCCCTCTCAATTCCATCTATGAGATACTCTGTAAAAGGACCAGCTCCCTGTCTGCTGGAGAAGAAAAGCTGTAGCTTGCAGCTACAACAGTTAATACCTTTAATAGCTTATAACTGGATCCCAGATGTACTGCAAGAAAAGCCAGACTAGAATTGCTACCAGGAGATTAGGTTATTGGGAGAGAAGTCAGAGTGTGCATGGCAAGGGACAGGAAAGTTTTTGTTCTGTGCTTTACAGCCCTATATACCACAAAGAAAAAAAAAAAAAGATGGAAGACTCATTTGACTGGCTTGCAAAATACTAATCTCCTGGTGAGGAAGCAGACCTGTTTTTTCGATGACAACTAACCTTTAAAAAACTGCAATTTTATTTTTGAAGTAAGCTTTCAGAATTGTCCTGTACAGAAGCAAAGGAAAGAATGCCAAGGCTCATTTTTTTTTCCTCCTTTCCAGTTTATCATTAAGATAAAGTCAGTTTCTGCAATCATTGAAACAAAGGGAACACCGACAATACTCAGAAAAGGGGCAGGCTTGAATCAAAACTTAAATCTTAAAACCTGAAAGCATGAAAGAATTTTACTTCAAAATCTAGCTTTTTTTTTTTTTTTTTTGAATCAACAGCTGATTAAGCTGACAGTTAAACAAGTCCTTGGCAGCTGTGCAAGAGAAAGAGACAATATTAAAGCCACTGTAATAAATTTTAAAAGATGTCTGTATCTTGTGGTATGTGACCTTAACCTTCAGAATGTTAGTAGAGCTTTTGTTGCACAGGCAGACATTTTCATTTTTAAAATGACCACAACTGAAAGGTTAAAAACTGTGGAGAAAGCTTCTCTCTGACTCTAAGAAACACCTGTCCTCACATGATAGAATTTAGTGCATTGTTGAAAGAGATTTGACATTTTTGAGAAATGGTAATCCCATTCAAAGAAAGGAGAGGACACAATAATCTGAATGGACCGAAATTTTGTGTGACTCTCCTCAGTGGTGTGCCTCTGTAGGAAGGGGAGAGGAAAAAACCATCTCCTTAAAGACACATCACTGTCAGAAGGTATCCTTAGCTGAGACAATCCCTCACAGAAGTGCCCTGTTGCTAATTACATCCCTTATGCAGGAATAAAATGACACAATCTCAGATTTAGGGAAGCTGGAATGCCACTGAGTATTTTACTTGATTCAGGTAAGGAGCTAATTTGGTTAAGTGTTAGAAAACCCTTGGATAAGCCAGCAAAGACTCAAAAGAAAATCTTGTGATAGAAATGTATCCTTGTAAATATGCCAGAAATACAGTGGTGACCATTCACTTTGGTATTTGTTCACAGTGCTGTGGCATGTCTTGTTGATGCTTAGAACAGGATTAGTACCTTAGCACTATGACATGCAAAAATGAATGGGCCCTAAGTGGATGAAAATTAAGACAACCTATGATTTGGGTCAAAATAATGATGACCAAAGCCTAATTTCCAATCTCCTGGCACCCCTTTGCCCCCCAGAATTTACACATATGGTTTCCAACCAAACAAGGTCAGATCTGAGATGTAATATGAACTGAAAAGGCTACAGTTCCTGTTTAATTTCAGCTGAGCTACTGAGGGTAGGGTGAAGTAATCTATGGTTTGAAAGTTGTTATCCTGGAAAAACATAGTAGTTAACACAGTAGTTTCTTTTTTCTTTAAACTTGTCTTTTGTGCTCAGACTCTGGATCTGTGAAGTCGTTTGAACATCTGTATGCCTCTCTGATCTGGATGACACAGATATTTGGTGATAGTATATCTATTCTTCAGTGAAAATTTTTCCTTTGATTTGTGGTGCAGTAAATAGCTTAACAATGTCTGGCACAGAATTGTTATTTTTATCTCTCTGTAGATGTGTGTCCTCTCTAAGCCTAATGGATATTTCAAATCACTGATGCTAACATAGTTTGACAAAATAAAGTGAGTATCATAATAAAAAATGATTGCTACTACCAGGACATTATAGCATTACTCACCTCTACTTTCTGATGTTTTAATATGAGCTTCAATGAAAGATAATGAGGGATGGCAGAAAGTAACACATTGCAACCAACAGGGTTCTGTGGTTAACAGCGTTGCTCAGACCATTAATATCAGTATTTGTCCACAGCTCCATGGTGGTAAGGCAGCCAAGGCATTGCCCATTCTTTTTTTATAGTGACAAATGCAGCCAGATGCAGCTTTTCAAATTCTCCTGTGGAACAATGACTTGTCAAAGATGACTGTGGTACTCAAGAACTGCACAATGTAGTCTTTACAATAGTTTTCTTCTTTTCAGTAATAATGTGTTATAGGAAACTGAAGCTGGACTTTTCTCTGGATTTGCACCTCTCCATTAATTATAAGCTGTTTGAAGGGTCATATATGAGAATTCTTATGTGTTGATTTGCTGGAATATAATTTAAAATGTTACTTAATAATTCCTTTTTTCCCCATCTGGACATTTATCAGTCTGCTGTGTATCTAGTTACCTGTTTTCATAGACTTGAAAGAGTTTATTAATCTTTGATATGTCTCTGCTGATCTCAAATATACTTGAAAAATATCGTGGGGAAGAGACTAGGCAAAAACCTAACACATGTCTAAAATTCTTGGAAACCAGACATAAAAGCCTGCATCCTTGTAAGGCCTTCCGCCATGTCTCTCTGACTTCTGTATCTTCCAGAGAATAATGCACATGTTTATCTAAGGTTTTTTGTTTTGGTTTATTTATTTTTTTTAAAGAATTATAGGAATTTTTCTGCTCGGTAATCCTTGGTAATTATAACTTAGGATGAATTTCTGCAAGTGGTTAAAACTGTAGCCAAGGTAAAGTGCAAAGAACAGGCTTCAGGTTGTGTATTCTGTTAGGTCAGAGCAGGGGCATCACCAAGCCAGAAAGTTTCCTTTCTGGGCTGTCTGCAGAGGGAGGGCAAACTTATAAGCAGCATCTTCAGAGCATCTACAGCAAGACCACATATGCCTGTCTTGAAAGATGCTGCATATATGTAATGCCGAAACAATAATGAAATAGTAACTTTACTATCCTACTGTCTCAGCAGCTATATAGCTACTTACTAGGCAGTCACATACTTAGGGACCAAATAGGCAAACTGATCTGGGACAAAATTATTAAAATTAAAAGCTAAGATTTTACATTTATTTAGCTAATGGTCTACAGGCCTGGAGGTGGCTAAGTTGGAGGGATTTGAGAGAATGTTGAATAATCTTTATTTCCTCCTGTGTTTTTTGTTCGGAGAATGTTATGTATGCCCTGTTATTATCAGACAAGCTGTGTTTCCTGTGTTAGTCAGTGAGAAACAATCTGACCTGTCTTATTGGGTAGTTTGGAGGTATAAGATTTTTTTTTTTCTTTTCTGGCTGTCTTAAGAAGCAACATGGACTTTGATTCTCCTACTCAAAAGAATCAAAGATTTTATATTCTCACAAGTGAGATACTTGCAGTTTCTTAGCACCATGACAGCAACTTCTCTCTGTTTTGTGATTTGACTGGATCTGTTGGGCTATTTTATCTTGTATCCAGTTGTGTTTCTGTTTCAGAGTAGGTTATCTATAATACAGTAGCATTTAGCTTTTCACTTCTCTTTCATATATAGTCATTCGGGAAGCATCTTCTATGTTACACTTTTGAAAGTACATGCTGTGTAAGATTGTAGGAAATCTTCTGCCCAGCAGTCAGTACACCTTTCTTCCAAAATTTAATTAAAGTGTTTGATCTTCTGCGTGTGACGTTTTGCTTCCCCAGAACAGTTTCAGACTCTACAAGTGTGAATTGAGATCCATTATTGGATACTAATTCTTCTGAGCTCCACTCTGCGGGAAAGGGTGGACAGGAAAGTAATTACAGTAGCAAGTGTGACTTGTGTCGTAAATGCTGTTTCTGGCCATTTATTGAAGTCATCTCTCAGGATGATGGCAAAGCAGAAGTCAATGGTGCATGAAAAAATAGGTCTTTGATATCAGCAGCAAACCTTCCCCACAATGAATCACATAAAGGGACAGGTTGCAGTGGTGATGCTTAAGTATCTGCTGCTTTGCCAGAAGACTGTCAATAGAGGTTCTACAGTTGTTCTTTTGTTCTGACAATCCATTGACATGAATCATAATCCAGAAGGAAAAATGATCACTGTATATTTGTAAATTCTCTAGAATAACTAATTGCTGACCAACTTGCATTACAGATTTTTGGTGGGGAAAGCTTACAGAATAATTGAAATGGTAAGTGGAGGTGGACAAGGGGGTTTGGAATTAGCAGATCTTGTGGGCAAGAGGCTGTGTCATTTTTGTGGGACTGGCCTTATTAAACTAAGAGTGCTTAATGACTCATTATAAATTACAGCACTAAGCTGTAAATCTGTAACACTGATTTAGATCCTCTATTGTAGCTACACAGAAGCATATGCTTTTGCTATGACTAAAATGGAACGTTCTCCTAAGTTTCTTCAAATGGTCTGTGTGCAAATGCAATGGTCTTTTCAGCATCCTGTAGGTTTTTGCAAGTATGAGTCCATGTTCATAACTGGGGGCAGTGGCTGTCACAACAGTGTGTAACACAAGGTTGAATAATGTAAATATCTGGGGGTTTGTAGATGAGTATTTCACTGCCTCAGGTCTTTGCAGTTGCACAAAATTTTGCTCTAAACAGTTGTGCAGCAGATGCACAGTTAAGGAGAAACATACCTTGTTGTACAAATTAAGCCAGAACATATTTGTGATCATGGTAGGGTTGACACTTTTGTAATCGTATTTGTTCATTTTTAATTTTAATATTTTTGGAGACATTATGGACCAAAATGAGAGTTGACAACATGAAGTGGCAACTGACAAATTTCAGTTTCCACCTCACTTCTGTAATACAGCACAAAGGCAAAGCTAAGTCTGCATTACAGGGATTGAGAAACCTTTCCCAATAAAATGCCATTATTTTGATCTCAGGATTTAGACTGATTATTGAGGAACATGGCGGTCATTCTTTAAAAAGTTTTGGGCATGGAATAAAATCTGTAGCATACCTACTTAAAATGGAGAAATCCATCAAGTGAGCTAAATGCTGTGTAGTTCTGCCAGCCCTTGCACAACAGTATGTAGTAATACACAATCTACCAAGAGGTAAACGACATCTTTGTGCAACTTGCAAATACGACTTCTGATTTTGTTAATGGAAGTATTTCTATTCTGTGAATCACAGGAAAGACTGGATTTTGTTCCTGTGACCAAAACCTTTACATAGCAATGGTTTTTTCAGTAGTCTGTTACAGTGACTGATGTTAGTCTGCTACAGTAGTGTACACTGCTGCTAGAATATCACAACAAGCAGGCGTTTCCATGTTTCCCATAACAAGTGCCTGTGTTGCATGTACATACACTGTATTGTGCATAGCATGACTATGCCCAGTATGAAATAAAGCAAGTGTACTATCTGGGTAAAAATTCATGTTCTTGTACAGTAAACCAAGTGTTACAGAATGGTTCCCCAGATCACTCACTGCATATAATGGAGGGTCAGCAAGTGACAAATGTCTAAAGCATTCCAAGTAAGTGAATTCAGGTGATAGAGACACTACAGAGCCAGTATCTGACATTAATTAATCACCTGTGTCTGTCCTGCTGGTGTAGGAGAAATATGAGTAAGTTCCTAATGCAGTGTACCTTGGAATATTTATGTAAAAAATTAAGAGGCATGCCTGGAACAGTAACTTGATTTATCTGTTTTTACAGGAAGCAACACACCATAGGTTAGCAAAGTATTAAATTTTTTTCTGTAGTGTTTATACACAAATTTCTTTGCATTATATCTAGAGTCGTTTTAATTTGTTCTGGGAAACAGCAGTACAAAGTAGTAAAATAGCAGACCTTTTTACCCCTTGTATCTGTAGGATTCTCGTTTCTTCCAAAATATGAGAGACATTGTCAAAGAGAGTTTTCTGGTAAGTAGTGTATAATAACATCCAGTTTCTGATACAGTACATCTAACTTAGAGGATTCCAAATAAAACAGAAATCAGGAAATTAGCAATTCAAGTACTGTAATTTCCAAGTGCATTTACAGATTTCTCAGTTTCACGGCAAATTGTCACTTTCAGCACGCAACAGTGGTATTGAAAGACAGTACAACTGTAGGAGTTAAAGTTATGCATAGAATAATAAAGACTGGAAAAGACCTTCAAGATCATCAAGTCCAACCTTTGACCAAACACCATCATGTGAGCTAAACCATGGCACTAAGTGCCACATCCAGTCATTTCTTGAACACTTCCAGGGATGTTGACTCTGCCACCTCCCTAGGCAGCCTGTTCCAATGCTTAATCACTCTTTCAGTGGGGAAAAATCGTCCTGATGTCCAACTTGAACCTCCCCTGGCACAGCTTGAGGCCATTTGCTCTTTGTCTATTCCTTGTTGCACGGGAGTAGAGGCCAACACCCACCTTGCTACAACCTCCTCTCAGGTAGTTGTAGAGAGCAATATGGTCTCCCCAAGCCTCCTTTTCTCCAATCTAAACAATCCCAGCTTCCTCAGCTGCTCCTCACAGGACTTATTCTCTAGACCCTTTATGAGCTTCATCGTCCTAAAGGTTTATTTTGTTTGAAGAATATAATATAAAGAATTGTGTAGAAAGAATGCTACATTCATAAGATATACAGCAATTTACTGTAAAGTTATCATCATTGAATAAAAGTTTAGAGGTAGAATCCTGATTCTTTATAACCTGATGACAAAACTGTTATAGTTAAAACTAAAACAATGACTCCAGGTGTTAAAATGCCAATAAAGCAGACAGCATCCAGAAAGGGGACTTCATGGTCTTTGCTTTTAAAGAGCATATGATTTTTAATGGAAAGTCCAGTTCACACTCAGTTCATCATTTTATATTTTCAAAATTGGGCCTCATGCCAGTACAATATGGGAGGGTTATTCTATATCCATACTGCGTCATAACCTAGGAATGAACCTTCCCACCTCCTCCTTCTCTCCAGAAGTACTTTTCCTAAGGAATAATTGCATTAAAATCCGTAGGATTTATCTTTGACTGAGATAGCACTCAGCATGAAGAGTGTTGGCAGAGCTGAACTCTATATTAAATTGATATTCTCATTCTTCTTCCCATTTTCTCTCCCAGTGTTGTTCCAAACCTCCCTGACTGGTAAAAATTCTAGTTTTGATACTGCTGGAAGGATGATGAAATATTTTTTAAACACACAGAATACTTTTCCCATTTCTTTAGAAGCAATAATTAAATGAAGAGATTTCCATATAAGAAAAATCTATTGCAGCATTGCAAAACATGAGATATGTATGAGATTGTTGCCTTGGGTATGAAGGTGACATAGGAAGAAAAGGATCTGATCCTGAAAACAGTCCCAATGGGGCTGCAAGCCTCCTGGAGCAGGTTTGCTATTGGGACTTGTAATCCCGCGAGGAACTCATGCTGCAGCAGTCTGTTCCTGAAGGGCTACACCCCATGGAAAGGGACTCATGCTGGAGCAGTTTGTGAAGAACTGCAGTCTGTGGGAAGGACTCATGTTGAAGATCATGGAGGACTGTCTCCCTTGGGAAGGACCTCATACTGGAGCAAGGGAAGAGTGTAAGAGTCCTCCTGCTGAGGAGGAAGGAGTGGCAGAGACAGCATGTTATGAACTGACCATAACCCTCATTTCCCATGTCCCTGCACCACTGCAGGGGGCAGGAGGTAGAGAATTGGGAATAAAGTTAAGCCTGGGAAGAAGGGAGGAGTGGGAGGAAAGTGTTTCTATAGTTTTACTGCTATTGTCCTGCTCTGATTTTGATTGCTAACAAATTCAACCAACTTCTCTAAATCAGGTGTGTTTTACCCATGATGGTAATCGGTGACTGATCTTTCGCTGCCATTATCTCAACTAATACAATTTTTGTTGTATTTTCTCTCCCCTGTCCCTCTGAGGAGGGGAGTCTTTAATGTGCATCTGATGTCCAGCCCAAGTCAAACCACCACACCATGATCCATGTAGAAGAAACTAATAAAGCTGCTCCAGTGATCATGCCATTTTTAAGGTAAGGCAAATATTTTACATATTCCTGTAAACCATACATAGTGGTTTGTTTCATATTGCTTGGTGAAGGCTACTTTGTGGATTGAACTTTAACTCTTTTACTTTTATATCACTTCTGCAGTAACAGCTTTATCGTGGTTACATTGTTACCATCACAATTTAACCTCAGGTAAAAAAAAAAAAATCTCATAACTTTACACTCTTTTTCTACCTAATAAATCTGGTGATCATGGCTTTATATTCTCTACCTCAGCTAACACAAAGTCAGTTCCTATTTTCCAATTAATACAGACTGAGATAAAGCATTCTGAGTCAAAAGCAGACTATCTCATGGATCCTACTGCCCATAATTAATTTTTCAATGCAAGTAGAAAAACTCTTAATTAAGAGGGGCAACTAGCATTCTGATTTTTCTGCCTGTTGTATACAGAGCATTAATGAAATCAACACTTCCTACCATGAAGACTCTTGTTCAGAAATGGAAAAGGGGCTGAGACAGAACAGGAAGGTGCATTGTCCTGAATGGCATAGTGTGGACAGGCTGCTTTCCAGTTAATCATGTCAGAGCAATGGTTACTGACTCCTTTGTCAGACTCTTGATGTTCTCAGCGCATACATCAGGTGAACATCTGACCTTGGTGAAATTGGTTTTCTTTTCATAAATAAACCTTATCAAATAAGAAAGCTCTCATCCTACAGCAGTGCAATGCTTTGGAATACAAGGACTAAGAAAACTTCTGTCAGAACTCCTTACTGAGACCTGTACAGAATTTGTAGTGACAAACCCAAGCCTCCGCCTTTCATTCTGGTTTTTAAGGAGATTGCTAATTAATTAGCTACATACCTACCCGACAACTTCAAACTAGAATATCTCACCTTTGGAGGGACTAATCCTACTCCAACTGAAATCTACGAGGCTTTTTCTAGTGACTTGAAAACAGAATTTATCTCTCTCTTTCACTAATTTATCAAATCAATAATGAAAAGGCTTAGTATTGATGCTAATTGGCAGCAAGATTTTGCCAAAAAGCTATGAAGAGTAAACAAGAGGGTTGTGAAAAAAAGCAGTATAACTGCTAAATATGGTTACTCTGGAATAATGTCTGAAACAAGTGAAAACAATTACCAGTAATAGTTTATTTTAGAAGCTCATTAACTAACATTAAATTAATTTAAAACTCCTTATTAAAGCAAGGTAGGGAATTCATGCAATTAGTAAGATTTCATTCTGATCTTATAAGTGTCTTTGAAAATAACAGTGCTTGCTCTGCTGAAACCAATCAAATGATAATAGCCAAACCAGAATCACCCCCTTGCTTGTAAAAACAATTTAATTTGTATAAAGTGCCACAGGAAAGTAGTGGAGTTAACCCTGCCTTGTGTCATCTGAGTACCTAATTCAAAAGACTTATAGTTAAACTGATATTGACTGTTGCAGAATTGATGACACATTGGTCCTTGAAGGAATGCAATTTGGAATTATCTGACAAGTGATTCTCCTGGTAAATAATTTCTGATGTTCTCATATATATTGCTATGCAAGGACTCACCCTTAAGAGAAAATACTCTAATCAGAGAGTGCAAACTATCGAAGTTTAGAAGTAGATGAAATAGTAAGAATTGATTAGATCTATTTTTTACTGCTTCACCATTACCACCTTACCATTCCATACCACTTCACATGGAAAATTTCTCCAGGGAATTTTTGTGTTGCTTTCAAGAACAATATTGTACTATCAAAAAATGGAAAACATCAAGAAATGAACTGCAGCAATGTTTAATTTTGAACACAGCTGATGAGCAAAATACCTCTAGATATTGTTTATTAAGGTCATAGAGGAAAAAACCCAACCAAATATAGCTGTTTTTAAATAAGTCAGTGGTGTTAAAAATGTGGTTGGTAGAAGTCAAGGTCTCAGAGAGAAACATATCAATTTCCTAAGGTGTGACTTCCTCTGAGTTGAATTTAGGATACTCTGACAGTGAGTTCAGGTCTGATGCTTCCAATGCAAGCCCTGTACTGGTCCCCTGTGACTGCAGACCCCAGAGCACAACTCATTTTGGACTTTCTCTTGCATAGCATATTTTTGGAGTAATGGATCCATTAAACATAAGGGTAGAAGCAATCTGCAGAGTGTTTATTGACAGAGGTAATCTAGAAAGGTTATGTTACTCCCTCTGATGGCTGCTTATTTTTTGCCTTTAAGACAATGAGCTTTGATGAGGGAGGTGTACAGTGTTCAGAGGAACTATCTGAATCTGTTGCTCAACATCAGCTGCGTAATAGTTGAAGTCTGTGAATTTGTAATGTTTCCCAGTTTCTCTGTGTCCATGGGAGATACTATATTGTCACAGACAGTCTTTTTCTAGAAATTATCTATCTTCTACTCCCACAATTCTTACTTCATTTTACTTTGTCCTTGAGCAGAACTAAACCATTAAACAGTGCTGAAATTTATTAATTTATTACCATGTAATACTCTCTCACACACATATCTGCATTATGCTACCATTTCTCTTAGGTTTGATTTTGCAGTGCAGTACTCAAAAAGCTCTTATACTATTCAGACCTTGTTATGCTTCAAAATCAATTTTAGAAATCTCTGTACTAAAAAATACAGTCAAAAATAGTTAAAGCTGACTTATGGTAAAAGTCAATAAGAAAAATACTTCTTCAACAGTCTGCAAATAAAAAATAGTGGAGCTCTGTGTTTTTAATGTCTCAAGTCTGTTAACTTCCTTTAATTGCAAAGTCCAGTCACTTTTTCTTTTCAAACACACTTAAACACAGCTCTATGCATCCACTACAAGCAACCAATTCTGAGATGGAATTTTAACTTGTGCAATATTATCACACACATGCTAGTACTACTGGCAAAATGAAAAATAATAATGATAGCTTCCATTAATAATTGATTTGTGGGAATCTATAGTGTTATAACCATAAAGTTGTAATAGGAATGAGAAGCATGTTGCTGGTCTGTTAAAGTTCAAAATTATTACTTATTAATATATAATTTCTTCAAGTTTTGTGACATGACATATCATGCATCCTAATCCAGAAATTGCAACAAAGCTGTACATTTCAAAAAACCTGAGTCTGATTCTCTGACAGGGAAAAATCTATTTCTGCAGTTTAAAAATGGATATCATGATTTACATGGGATTCTTTGTGGGCTGAGCCTGTTTTGGCATTGGAACAATTCAGTATAACCACAAGAGCCTGGTACAGTTAATGTTTTATGCAGTAGTCCTTGACTTTTCACTCAGTAGTGGTGTTATGCAAGGCACTTTTGCTATGTGATGTGACATACTTGCCATAGAAATGCAGTATTTTGTCATTTAGTGTTATTTGTACATTCCAAGAAATAATTCTCTAACATTCAGCAGTGCTTGACATGGTCCAGTGAGATTTGTTCCGAGATACTCAGAAGGATCTCTTGACTTCAGGATTGGCATGGAAATGTTACAGTATAACATAGTTCTAACTATATCTGCAAAGATTTTGTGTGCTTGTGATGTCTATGTTACCATAGAACAACAAACAAACAAACAAACAAACAAAGACAGTAGCTAAATAGCTTTCTCTGTGAAGAGAAACAGAGGCTTACATTTTGAATTAAAATATGTTTAAAGGGCACAACATGTGAAATAGTGAGTTATAACTATGTTGGTTCTTTGAAGTGTTGTTTCCAAGGTCACAGCTTGTTTTTTCATGAAACAGCTGCAAGAACGATATGTTTCATCTTTCTTTTTCTCTCCTACACAAAGCTGAGAAGGAAGTTTTAATTTTCCAAATTATACTTTTCAAAGTGTTTATACAATGCAGGCAAATAATATATTTTGCTTCTTTTTAGTCATCTAAATCTAAGACTGACTGATGTACAAGCTAAGCGCTTGGAAGAAAAATTCCTTGTTTAGTGTGGAGTAATATATTAAACTAAAAGATTATTTTTCTTCCAGTATCCTTATAGAACAGAAAAAAGCCCTTAGCTATCCTCCAGTTCAGGCTTTTTAAAATGTTAATGCAAAAGATATGTATGACATTGCTCTTATAATCTTTGTAAATGGAGTTATTAAAATGAAATTAGAAATCCTGATGAATAGTATTTCGATAAAATGAGAAACTCTTCTAATTGATTTTGTAAAATTTTAATGAATTAAACTGTCTATAAAGAGCTACTTCTTTTATAAGTGTTGAAAGTTGAAATAAGACAGATTTACCTTCATTTGCTTGATTTTAAGTGCAGAACAATGGAACATGTACATATCGTATTTGATATGTTTAAAGGAGTGTCATTGCCAACAGTGAATGTGATATCATAAGGCATTAAAACACTAAAAGGGAAATTGCCTAAACTTAGACTTTAAACATGGGGATAAAATATTGCTGTGGAGACTCAAATTCATTCCAGAAATGCAAAGCAATGCATAAATTCCTTTACCAAGAAATTAATATATGTTACTGGAAAAACTAAGAAATGAGAGTTAAATATAGATCAATAATTATAAAATGTACTGCAGTTTTATGGATAAAAATCATTAATTTACTTCCATGTTGTCTAGCAGTTTATAGATTTCTCTTTTTTTTACATTTAACAGACTATCAAATGCTTGGTCTTTTTGCAAATAAAATACTTCAGGAATATTAGAAAAAGGCAATTGATAGATGCTTCACAGAACTTATTTCAGCAGCCAGATTATCCACAGTTTTACTTGAATGCCAAGATGATCTACCATTGCAGTCTACTGGAAGTGTCTGGCTACTGATGAAGGAGGGGACTTGATACTCGGAATCTTCAGAAGGAGAATCAGCTGCACAGTATCTTCTTATTGTCACAGGTAAAGTTCCTGAAAAAGAAGTATCTTAAAACTTAGGGCACTGGAATTGCTGGAGAAGTGTTACAATGCTTCCTGAATGATTTCTTACATAGAAGCTTGGGCAGAATATGAGTGAGAGATGGGTGGCCCATTTTCATCAGTAAGTCAGTATCTGTCAGTGAAGGTGGTGAGCAAATTGATAAGTTCTCCAAGCATGACCTTCAGTTTCAGGAAATTTCCATAAACTTGGGGAGAATACTGATGGTCTCTTGATCCTTTAGAAAGGAATAATTTTGGACATTTGTATCTTTAAGCGATGCATAAAATGAAAGTTCTGTAATGGATAGTAAATTTGCTGTCTGTGTGCTTACATTGATCATCTCAAAAGACAGGGAAGGTTGACAGAAATGGAACCGTGTAGCACTTGCCATATTAAGAACTGTGCAATCATCATGGTTTCATTGGGAAGCAAAGGTGTGCAGCATCTCTGCAAGTCAATGCATTTGTAAGAAGTACCTAGACAAGGACTAAACTAACTACAAGCAACTGTACTGTCTTTACAGATGAATCAGTGTAAATGTAACTGGCAATTAATTTTTTCATCATGAGCCTTAATGTCTTAATTTACATTTTGTATACATGAAACTGATGATGTGTTGAAATTTTTTGTAGGCTAAATACAACTAAATATACTTTTCAAGCAGCTGCCACTTAATGGTATGTCCTGACAAATATCTCAACATCATCCTAAGATTCACACTTTTATAAATGCAAAGCTCAAAGGCAATACTGATTTATGTTCATGCTGTGATGGAAACCAATCCTATTACTGGTATTTCTGCTGTGGTTTAAGTCATCATCATCTTTATCGTGGTGATAATCTGTTGTAATAGGACTTATCATGATCCATGTGTGAGCTGAAGTTCGGGTGCAATGCATGTATATTTTGTCTGGTACCAGCTGAACATGTAAAGGAACCTTTTGCACTAAGAAAGGCTTAGTGAGGGTTTTAAGATATGTTAGACTAAATCCTTTCATGTGAATAAGAGAAGGACATTGCATTGCTCTCTGCTCAAGTACTGTACACTTATTCTTCAGAACCAAAGCACACTAGCTATACACTCAGCGTTTTGTCTAGAAGATTTGGATGAATACTCTCTGCACTCTGTATTTCAGGAAAAGTGATTCTCTATCACCTACTGCATACAAATGGTTATTTTTTGATTTGTCTTCTGGTTTTAGGTGACATAAACCTCTTCCAAGTGTTAGTCTCCAGCACAAACCACAATCAGTTCATTTTGAATAAGAAAGAGGAGCTCTCCAGTAGTGTTTTTTCTCTCCTTTATAATGTTTGTTCTCTCTAATACGGTGCAGAATATAAACACCCTTGAAGAATTGTATTACATAAGCCAACCTCTTCCTTCTGATTGTATTACAAGTGTGCCAGTGTGTGGACTAGGGGTTCTTCTCAGAATTTAGTGGGTATGTTATGGGAAAAGAGGCATTGTAACTAGGAACAGAAAGGCCTTAAGATCCATGTTTCATTAGCAGCTCGTTATTGTTGTCCTGTAGTCTGTCTCTGACTTCCATGTCACTCAGTGTCTCCTGATGAGTGACACAGATTTAGACCTAATTTTTTCCATGCTTTTTCTGTTTTTAGTTGATTTTTTTTTTCTGCGTCAGTTGAAAGTTCTTTTGGT
This sequence comes from Platyrinchus mystaceus, assembly GCA_035041135.1. NCBI lineage: Eukaryota > Metazoa > Chordata > Aves > Passeriformes > Tyrannidae > Platyrinchus > Platyrinchus mystaceus. The sequence continues at coordinate 35,470,402 of JAWWLV010000121.1, read as the reverse complement.
TTCTTAGTATATGACTGTCCAGCATGTAAGATATCGTTGGATGAAAAACAAACAGTATTTTGACTGACATAATTGGAACTCTGCTCTTAAGTACATGCTTGTTTACTGTCATGGATTTGGACCTCATAACATTTTTCAAATCAGGAGGCTTCTCTTGTTCCATCTGAATCATTGACTCTACTATTAATTTTGAAGGTCAGAAAGGACTACTGGGAAAATATAATCTGACCTTCTGTGCAATGCAGGGTGTGTTGTTTCATTCATACAGTTAGCAGGATATTTTCAAAAAGCATCCAAACTTGATATACGAGACTGAAATGATCTATGAGATAGATTGTTTTGTTAATGATCTGTTAAAATAATTTGTTACCCCTGCATCTTGTCATGCCTTTTTGTAAAAGATTAAAGCAAGCCCTGTTCTTAACAGCTCTGTTCTAAACTTCTTTCTATGCAAATACTGTCTTCATACAAGACTGTATTCTTATAATGTTTTTACATTTCTCAGGGAAAAATGAAGCAGTCATAGCTTCTGTCATTCACTCACTTTTCAGACCCGATTTTACTTCTTTTAAATCATTCTTTTATGTCTTGCCAGAGTCTGACACTCTTTCTCAACCGTAAGTTTTATCTGATACTGTGCTGCTAGTTTTGATCGTACTCTTGTGACCATAGCCACAATGTGTACTGACAAGCCATTAAAAATCTTTTCTGCATTCTTTAATGATCTGCCTCAGTCTTGCAAACCAGAACATTTAAGTTAACATCTGTTAAAAGAGGAAAAGACAGTGAAATAGGTAGGTACAGATGTTGACTGCATAATATACTGTCTAAAGATTATGTTCTAATTGATGTATTCATGTTACTATAAGAGCTTTCTTCTTTACTGGGAAGGCCAATGAAATAAGCAGGTTTATTTAAGAAGGAAGGCACTATTTGGAGATGGTGATCTTGGACTGGGTCTTCTGAATGACTATGCTTTATCTCAGTGGTTGTTGTTACACCAGCATAACACTGTTATCTCCTCTGAGCTACTGGTATAAAAAGTTAGCAATGCTACTTCCTGATTGCACTTTAAAATTTATTTGCTTTAATATCTTAGCAACAGAAAACTGCAAGTTTTAATTAGATTGTATTCCACTGTTTCATAAGGCATGAATATGCCTGAAATTGGAAGTCAGCCAGAACAATATTTCATAGTGAACAACAAAATCTATTCGTGTCCTGCCTGTCTTTGTCAGAATAAATCTGAAACATGTAGTGAAAGAATACTATCTGACTACTTCTCTGTATAGAAAAAAACCCCAAAACTACTCTCCAGGACTTTTTTGTGTACTTTTATACATTAGGTACTGCTATGCAAGTACTGCTTTTCTAGCTGCCTTGCTATAACATCATTTGGAGGATGAGGCAGAGATTGAGAACCACTTCTCAGAGAGGATTTATGGCTCCATGGAGCTGTTAGATGGATTTTGAATGGTTATCATAAGAAACAATTTTATTTCTTCCCTAAGCCAATGAAAGAAATTATCACAAAACACTTGGTTACATTGATTTTGAACTAATTTTAAAGAAGTACTTAGTTGTACTCTGGTTATTGAGTTTCTGAGAGCAGTATAGAAGTGAGAGGATCTGAAGAATGTCTCATGGTCACATGAAATTAGCTTGCTTTGTGATAGTGATTGAAACAACATACTGCAATTAAGGATAATATAAAAAAATAGAGATAAGTATGTAAGTATATAATCAGGAAGTAATATAAATCACATAAAACATGTCCTCTCTATGAGGTATTTTTCACCCAACTGCCTTATAAAAACAGTCCACTCAAGCTCAAATTTATTCTTTTTTTTTTCTATATAGATTTTTACTTCTGGCAGTTTTCTGCTTTTTTTCCCCACATGCTCTTCTTACCTGTCTAAAAGTAATTTTTTTTCATTGCTATTTTTCTATGTGCCTCTGCATCAGAACCAGTTCTTCGGAGAAGAAAACCATGTCAGTTGACAGAAATAGAGGAATCAATTGAGGCAAAGTAAGAAATGGTGCCAGTCAACTCCTCCATCAAAGGTTAAGCACAGAAATCGACAGGGTTTTCCTGGATGCATCTCATCTAGTCAAAATGGTGCACAGGTGGATTATGAGGACATCTTATAGTGGTATAAGATTTAAGAATGTCTTCTAGCCTGGCCAAGCCTGCTACTGTTCTGGCATGCTGAACTTACAGAAATGACCAGGGGGTGTGTGTTGCATACTGCAGCCCCTCAGTGCTCACAAGGTTGTGCACAGACAGGTCTCTGTACTGAGGATGTGCAGGAAGCACTGCACTTGCCATGCATCTGCTGTGCGCGTGCTTGCAACTTTGCAGGAAATTTATTGCTCCTGTTTGCATCCCCTTTACCTTCTCCTTACACGTTGTATTAATTGCACACATGCAGAACATGTTCTGTATTAGCAATGCCCTGACAATGTTGGGTTTGCTGTGCTCAGCATGTGCATACCTACTTCTGATTGGGAACTATGGACAGAAGTGTTCAAATCCAACCAGAGTCCTTTCTGACTACTGTGGTGCCTTCTTAAATTTGGGACTTGCTTACTCACCACAGTGTCTGAAACTGGCCCCTTCATCATTCAAGTTTTCCAGTAAGTCCAGTTCTTCGGGTTAGAAATTTTAGCAATTCAGGTTCCTAGGTGATCTTTTGTCCAGTGACTTGCAGGAAGGCTCCAGATAGCTGACACCCTAGTAAATAAGCTTAAAGAAGCTGATATTCCCTGCTTAAAAGGTTTAAGAGTAGGAATACTGCCATGTGATTGAGGTTTCTTTTAATGAATAGTTGTGAAAGCAGTTTGATAAAGGCTGGAAATACATTGGGTATTCATGAGTAACAATTCTTTCTCAGAAACGAGCTTTGATTTCTGAATACAGGACCGTAACAATTCTTTCTCAGAAATGAGCTTTGATTTCTGAATACAGGACAGAAAAAAAGTGATAAAAGGAAGAGATAATTTTGTTTGCTGCTAATAATTTTTCAGTTCTAATCAGGGTGAAACCTATCCATTAAAATGTATGCACAAATGTGATGATAGTATTAGGAGTGCCTCATTATTGTTAATTCATTTAGTACTCAGTGTAATAGCACTAATCATAATTAACTTCTCTGATATTAATAGGGTTGTCACACAGTACGTACTGTATTTGTATGAGAATTCCATTCTAGATTCTCATTAATTAAAACACCATAAAAATGCCAGCACTTTAATTTTCTTTATATTAAATACTATGAGGAGGCTTCCAAGTTTTTCCTATTAGAATTTATCAAAATACTGCTGCTACATTAATTTTAGCCAGGAATAATAGTTTGTAACCACCTATTTATCAGTTAATTAATTTACTATTTAAAAGTCTTTCATTTTTCAGGGGATTACTGTTGCTAATGCACAGAGGAGGAACTGTAGCTTAATATACTAATGATAGAGATTTTATGAGGCTAAATACCTGGTGTTTTTTGAATAGGTCTCTCTGCCAATCTTCACCAAATACTCAGTGTCAGGGTCCTGCACGGCTGGTGCGTCCCTGGGACAGGGTCCTGGGGACCAGGTGCTATAGGGGCTCTGTCAGGGCCAGGCTCGGCAGCCAGGTCCTTACTCTCCCAGCATCCCAGCCAGGAGCAAGGCAGTCAGGGACAGCCCCCACTGCCCACTGTGAGGCAACCCGTCACAGGAGATGATGGGATAAGAAGCAATGCTAATGGTCCTACAGTTCAAGCTCTTGTATGCTCTTTTATAAATTCACTGATGTTGTTAGTACTTGAGGCATTAAAAAAAATCATTACTTAAATCGTACTTCCTCAGCCCAAATTCAAGTATGTCTTAAAAAATCCCAAGGGTTTGCTTTATTGTTTCTCCTTCTTTTTGCCTTTTGGTTCTTTGGAATATGCTGTCTCTGCCACCCTAGGTTATAAGAGCTGGAGGTTCTCACGTTAGCAGATAAATTGTGGAGCTGAAAGAAAAACACCAAGTAGCCTGTGGCCACACACCAAGCTACTTCATGGCTGGATTATAACATAAGATTCGGAGTGGGATGTTTAAACCTGATATGGTAGAGGAGCAGCTGGGGTTGTACCTTGAGTGGTGACTTGAGGGACCAGCATGCAATACCTGGTTTGAACTGTTACTATTGATCCAGGAATTTGTAGCTCTGTACAGTACCAGAAGAGTTTCATCTCTATAATTTTCTAATCTACAAATGTCCTGTGGTGTGTTTTAATAGGTAGAAGTATGTAAGTTGAGTATAAACTTTAGAAGACCTTTGTTTTCAGACTGAGTGCTTCTGCATCCGTGAACCACTACAGGGTTAATTAAAATTCATATTTCCTTTATATTTTCTTGGTGCTTAATTTATATTCAGAACATGTCCTGAGCAGGTTTATTTTGATAGATGTTATCCACAATAAATTGAAATACCTTCCACAGTGTTCTCTGTAAGATAAGAAAAAATTACTTGAGTTATATTCTTAAATCCTAGGTGACTATGTCAGTAGATTGATTCATGCTGTAGGTTTCCACCTTCATTTAAACATTGCTGAAATGAGCCTGAAGCTTAATAACTTTTATCAGCTCTCTAATAAAATGTTGGAAATTGTTAATTGATTGTGCATTATAAAATATTTATACAGCAGTAAAATCATCATTCTTATCACTGATACACACTCTGGTGCAAAATCCATCCATCAATTCAGCCATTTTCTATTCTGTTTTGTTTTCTGCTCTCACAGTGCAGTTTGTGACATGCTTGTATTATGGAAGTGGTATAGTATAATGGAATGGATACACTTTTGATGCCACCACTGTTAGGGTAGCTGGTTATTCAGGTTAAAATAATACCAAAGAGATGAATAGATTGCCTGTCTCACAACCAGGTCCCAAGCTTCAATACAATGAAAGGTGAAAAAGTGTGTCTATGGACATTGTCCAAGTGATAATGATTGTTCTGAATATAAAGAAATGTATAAGAGTAACCAAATCTTGATCTCACTCTATATGTCCATAGCAGATCTACGCAATTAGGATTTAATTTGTAGTATTTTTCTTTAAGAAGTTGCAGTTTGCAAAAGCATACAACATTCAGGTAAGCAAAGCAGAAATGTGTAGCCAAAAATTTACATGTGTGTTTAAATATATAAAATCTCTCACTGTACAAAAGATACATTTTTGAATACATCAGGGTATTTTTTGGTGGGGACACTTTCTAGTAATAGAAAAATATATGTATCAGCTGTGTCTCGCTACCAATATATAGATCATCTGTGGTTCAGTACCATTACCCTGTCCGTGCAACAGAAATATAATCTAACACTTGAATTCGAATCCTTAGCTAGAGATGGTAAATTTTTTCTTCTAGTGGTGGGAAAAGCTCTTCAGGAATTGATAACAGTATGATGTGATTCAGGTAATCTAAGAAATGAACTGTCTCCTGGAAGATCTCTTCTCCCTCAGTAGGCTATTGGAGTGCTTAAATAGTTGCCTTAATATGGAGGCATTTCAGTGTCTGTGTAAGGTGAGATATGACTGGACTTGGATCTACAAAACATAATTGTAAGTTTTAAAGACCTGTAAAAATGTTTAAAACTCATTAGAGGCAGGTCTTTCTAGTGGATAGTGAGCTAGATATGGTGTCCGGTCTGGACCTGGCCCTGTTCCTGTCTTGCTGGGTGAACTATGAACAGCCCTTTGTCAGTTCTTCAAAGAAGTCTTTTACCATCTTCATACAACACCCAGTGCAGTCAGATTCTGAGGACAGTGAGACCTTTTGTACACTGTCATAAAAAAATGCCAATAATTTCAACTTCAGAATTCCCTTTCTTTGCAAATGTGTTGTGCTTTGAAGGTGTCTTGGCAGTGTGTGATCTTGTCTGTGTTCTCACTGCTGGGAAAAGCTGAAATTGTGGACCAGTTTTCAAGAATTCTGACAGAAAAAAAATATTACTTATTTTGATATTCTGTCTGCCTCCGTTTTTTCTGGCAGACATTTCATGTTCATTTGTAAAAAGTCTGTTTTCTAACTTGGCATAATACTATTGATTGGCAGAAATGAAGTGGGCTGTTTGCTTATAGTTTGTGTCAATGAGGAAGAGTCCTTTTAATATCCTGTGTTGATCAGAAATTTTTTTATTTTTTAAGAGAGAAATGGGAAATATGAAACCATGGCTGCAATAAGAAAAGTGACTCTCTGAGTGTGATTATATTCTATGCTCTAGTGTGTTTTCTGAGTTCCTATTTGCTTAGAACAAGATTTTGTAGCGGCAGACCTCATGCAACAGTGTGACAAAAAAATGTACTTTGCTCTTGCAGTGTCAGATACAACTGCAACCAAGCCCATAGCCTTTCCCTCTCGGTGTTGAGATGGAAAAAAGAGAAGTTCATAGAATCATAGCATATTTTGTATTGGAAAGGACCTTTAAAGGTCATATATTCCAACTCCCCTTGCAATAAGCAGGGACATCGTCAACTATACCAGGTTGCTCAGTCCCGTCCACCCTTGAACACTTCCAGGCATGGGGCATCCACCACTTCTCTGGGCAACCTAGTGCAGTGTTTCACTACTCTCCTTGTAAAGACTTCTTACTTATATCTAGTCTAAGTCTAATGAGGTTTGTTTTCTTTTCTTTTTTTCCTTGTACCAGTAATGAAATAAATTTGGCCGCCTGACAAGCCCCTACATTTTCTTCTGAATTCCAGAGTCACCAGTTCTGTTGAGGAAGACCCTTACAGAGAATTGTGTAACATAAATACTGTTTTGGAATTTCCTTTCTGAGGCTATTTACGCTTTTGAAGAGGTGTTACCAAGATTTGTATGCCTGATTGTCTTTATCTATTTTTGCCACTTACTAACTTCATGCAGACTTTATCTATTTTGTAAATTGTGTTTTCAGACCCCAAAAAGCGTTTATGTGCCTGATGGTTTATTCATTTCCACCCTACTTGTTGATCTAAAGGAGTTGCAGTAGATTTGAGGTACTAGTGACATTTTCCCATGTGTATAGTAGTTGTCATCCATATTCAACTCTGTGAACAGAACAAGGCATTTTAGGAGGGGCAGAGGAGTGGAGTACTGCTTTACAAGCAGGGGCTGCAAAATCTTGACTTGCCCAGAAAATTCAAGCTGTGAGGTGACGTGGTAACAATCCATTACTATCTTAGCAGACATTACAGTTCTCTCTCTCTCCCTCTTTAATCTCAGAGACACTACTGGTGCTAGGAGAAAAAGAGAATGTTTCAAACCTTTCAACCAGTGAGTTTCTGAGACATTTTCTTACTGTGTGGTGGAGAAAAAACCCGAAAACACTTCATGATGGGTGTTAATAAATTTAGGAGTAGAAGATATACAACAGCAGGAGACTCAGAAACTCTGGAGGTCCTTTCCAGTGTTGTATTTCTGTAGAGAATTTAATCCTCTTCTGTGTAAATTATTCCATACTTGCCACCCCAAGAAGTAGGTTACACTGCATTATATTTTCCAGAGCTTTAAATGTCTTAATCCTCTCCTCATCCCCATACAGGCAGGTCTACTCACCTAATACTTTGCTCATGTTCATGAGCAAATTGGCTGGGAGGAGAAGGGAAACAAAGGAGCAGAAAGAATGTGATCTAGCTCCATTTACTTGCCATTACAACTACTCAAACTGTTTTGACTTACTGTAATGAAATTTTATTTTAAAATCTATCTGTGCAGTTAAAAATTATTTTCCCTTATATTTTTTTAGTTCTTGTTAAAATCTGGAATTATTTTCTTTTTAATGCTGCTGTCCCTTTCTCTCTTTCTATCTCTCCAGTCCTAAATACCAAAGTGCAAAAACTCAGAATGCCCTGACTCATTCAACTGCATACTGCTAACAGTAGTAAAGGTTAACCTGATGACTTGGGGAAGGAATAGAGAAAAATAGATGAAGATCTATTTCTTCAGAAAACTTGTAGAACTAAAATCTCATTTCTGAAGAGTCAAGAAATCTGTACTTTACTGAGACAGGTTGCATCCTTTAGACCATTAATGGCATTGGCTGCACAGGGAAGTATATGGCATTGTATAGAAATGAAGGCAATTCACAATTTTTCTGGAGGAAGAAGACAAAAGGAAGGTATAAGGATTTTGAGCAGTTTATCATGTGGAAATAAAAAGAAAAGTGTCCTCTCCATGTCCTCTCCATAGGCCTGGCTCTGTGGATTAGGAACCACAGCCTGAGAGCCTTCACCTGCAAACATTCTCCTGTGAAAATCTGGGAACCTAGATGAAAACCTGATCACATCAAAGTCAGCAAGAAGTTTTGGCACTGACATCAATGTGTCTAAAATTTTATCCGTTTTATTTTACAGTTGTTCTGCATTCATAAAGTGCAAGGTATGTACTTTTTACTATGGCTGCACATGAAAGAGTTATTTATGTACCTATTGCAAAAAGGTGCACAGTTTCTCAGTTAATATGCCAGAGGCTTTGTTGATGTGATATGAGCTAAAGGAATAAATTATTAAGAGACTACTGGCACTGGGATATTGCAAGAGGAAAAATTTGTATAGTTAGGACCAGATGTTAAACTGGAGTTTCAAAATTAATATTCTGTATGTAGGATGGCTATTGAAGCTGAAAGGCTTAGGCAAAATGCAAACCATTTGGGGAGATTAAAAACTCAGGCCTCACCACTGAAAACTGGAAACTTTTCTCTCAGGAGAGGCTTTTTATCTGCGAAATGGAGATAACAACATTCCTCTTCTTTCTTTTATTTGTTCTTTTATTTTATTGTTCTATTACTTTCTGGCCAGAGACTATTAGTAATAATGTATTTACATAGTCTGTGTTATAATGAACTATTTGTGTGAATTTATAATAGTACCAAGAAGAATTCACTGATATTGATCAAGACAGTAGTTCTCTTTATATCCCAAAAAATCCCCAAAAATGACTACTTTTGAAGTACAGTAAATTGATCAGATGTTTCTTGGTATCTTATTGTGCTTCATCCAGTATTTTAATGAAAGAATAAGATATTTCTCATCACAGTGCCAAAACCATAGAATTGAGAGAAGCAAATTGCTGTTGTTATGGGAACAAAGGTCCAGCAAACTGCTTCAGTTGAATTATTTTGAAACAGAACTGGCTTCTTTCCAGGATTCTGCACGTACGTGAAACCAGCCTGGCTCCAGCATGGCCTATTGCCTACAACACAGGCTTCGCTAATGGTGGTATTTGTGCCTTTGACACTCTCTTTGTCATCTGTGCCATTTCAGTCATTCCTTCTCTAGGATTTCCCTTATTTTCGGTGTTTCTGCTTTAATTTCACATCCATTCCTGCCTTTTCTTTCTGTAGTGTGGCCTCCAAAATCTGAGATTTGGTTTAAATGAAAGCATGTACTGCATGTTGACAGAACAGCTATGTGTCCCTCTCCTTCAGGTGTGTGTGCACACAAGCAGAGAATGAGAGAAAAGTGGAAATAAAATCCCAAATCTTTACTTGGGAAAATTTGCATTATTCAAGCTAAAAGACAGCCCTCTTATCTGCTTATGCTGATGGATCTTTATCTTTCCTACATTATCAGTTCTAGAAGACAACAAAGCATGTACTAATACACCAATGCTAATACACTAATATAAATATAAACCCAATGGTGCTCATGAAAAAAAAGGTCCTTATACAAACTTGTGTGCCAAGCATGTCCTGCCTTAGAGTCAGTCAATTAAACTTTGTTCTGATGATGTAATTCTCATAACTTAGTATCTTTGCCTGAGACTCTGATTTTGACTTCAGGAATGGTTTCTCTACCCACACAGAACTTCAGCTCCTTAGCTTGATCATGCTGTTGAACAAGTCTATCATATTAAACATGCTCAATTTCTGATTATACCAAAGTGTGAAAGTTGGTAATGTTGTCTTCTCTGTTCCCCATTCACGGCACCTAAACAGAATAGACAGAATGTTAAAATTGTGCTGCAGTCAGAACCTCCCAGTGGACAAGTTTTTTTTGAAAGGGAAAAAGGCAGTTTCTCTTTAATTAAGGCAGCAATGCTCTTTTCCTCAAATGCCAACATCTAACATTGTGAGGAGACCAAAAATAATGGGGCTACCATGCAGTAAATAACTGTGTGTGATATTACAGTTTTACAGAGCAAGAAATACTTTGCTTGTGCTTCACTAGGCTTTTGCTTTATGAGACAATAAAGTCCTCTGGCAAATAAATGGCAGGACCTCAGCCCAAGGGAGTGGTGATGCTTCTCAGAAGAGTTTTTCAGGGCTTGTTTATTGCCTTATAAACTCAAAGCCAAATTAAGTTGCTAAAATGTTACATTTTGCATATGAATTATACCTCCCTTGTCTATCTGCAGTTATGCATAGTTCTTATTGCCTAGGTTTCTTTCCCTTCTGTTTGTTCTCCTTTACATTTCTACCTGTATATATTGTGCTAGATGGAACTCCTAGCCCAAAATGTATGGGAAATTTCACTACTGCTAAGCCTAGGTCTTTACAAGTCAGGCATTAAAATCATTAGTTGCCAAATGAAATCAGTGCATGGTGGATATGTCTTCTGGGATCTGAGCTGATATTTTATATCTGGAACATGCTAGAGCTTTGTGAACTTAGAAATATGCTGTGTGGAAAAAAAAAGAAAAGAAAATGGAGATTAAGAATCTCAAGTGGCTCAGGCTTCAAATATGCTGTGAGAGTTGGGAACACTGAGCATGCCTTATTCATTCCTGACGAGGACACATTTCAGCCATGGATGACTGCTGAAATGAACAGTCAGCCTTTCTACAAAGTTGTCTGTAGTGAAGTTGGAAACCAGGCTGGTGCACAAACGTCATCCAGATGTGTTCTCCCATCTGAATCTTGCAAATCCATGCAGATCTCTCTCCCTATCACTGCCCCTGTCACTGCCTAAAGGATACTTAAAAAACGCAAGAAACAAGACAGAAGACACAATTATTTCAGATTGTCCATAGATGTAACAAAATGTAATAAGATCATAGGATAATTCAGGCTGGGAGGGACCTTGGGGGGGTCTCTATTCCCTTGCACCCTACTCAAGGCAGAATCAGACCAGGGTGCTCAGTAAGGTCTTGGTTGTCTCCAAGGATGCAGACTGCAGAGCTGTTTATGTACTTTGAACCTTTCCTCTTTGAGTATATGTCCTTTTCCTGCCATCCTCCTGCCATTCGTCTCTGGAAGGAATCTTGCCTCTGGCTTCTTGGTAACTGCCTCATAGATATGGAAAGGCCGATATTAGGAGATGAAATTGAGCAGCGGGAAATTTAAGTCCACTTCTTTTATTTTTCTTTTTGTCAGGGAGGGCTGTGAAGCTCTGGACCACATTCCCAGGCTAATTTAAAACTACTGAGAATATGCTGTAAGAAATAATTTTGCATGGACACTAGAGGGGAGGAGACAATTTCTTTTGTCCTTCATATCATAAGATCTAATTAATGTTTTAGGGAGTTTGACCCAGTAAAATTATAGACTATGAAGATTAGAAACACTTTGTTATCCATGCCAAATCAATCCTTAATTTCTTCTGGTCAATAGTCTGCTATTATGTTAATGCTATTTATGAAGATTTAGTTATGGGGATGCTTATGAACTGTGGAATACTGACCTTCATATGCTATTTTGTTAACAAATTCTTTGAGATGGGATGAAATGCAAATATTTTCATTCCCTCTGCTACTCAGCTCTTGCTGTTCTCCCTGATCTGCTTCAATCTCCCATACAGTTACATTTCAGACTCAATGCTTATTTTTTCCATAGATGATGATATATACCGAATGTGGACAAAGTGGCTGATCCACGAGTCATTTTATGAATATTATACGTTCACTGGCTTCTTTTATTGCATTTGTGTTGAAGTGCTGTTTGCAAAGGGGCTCAGTGGGAAGTGTTTCCCTGCCTTCTACAGGTGTTTGTGTCAGCTGAGCCCAATTGAGCATTAGATAAAACAGATGTATGTGCACTGCTTGGTGATAACCAGCATCTTGTTGCTCCTTGTTTCTCGTTGTTGAGATTAAACAAGGCTGCATTTGAAAAAAAGCTGAAGTAACCTCTGTTAGGGCTGGAGCCTGAGTGCAGACTCTTAGGGACTGTGAGGTTGTGTGCCTCAACAGATCTATGAACTTTAGAGAGATGAAAACTTTGGGCCTTGCTGAGGAATTTACAGAGAGCCTGAGACTGGGTTTCAGGCTGGTGAACTTGAATGTCTGCATTTTGCCTATGAAAAGAGGGACTCTGATGTTAAAATGGGAGGTATGGAGCAGGGCCTCCTGTCACTCCAGCTCATGGCATAACTCCCACCATCTGCAGGAGAAACGTCTGGGGTTACGGTGGGTAAGTGCCCACGGTGTTGTGTGATTGCCGATGAAGCAATGGCAGTTGAAAGTCATATTCCTGTTCAGCTCCTTAAAAGTGTCAAAATAGAAGCCAATGAAATGGCCACTGGGAATGCAAAAGTGATTATACTTAGTGGAGTTTTAATTTAACTGAAATGCCTGAGGGCAATGCAAAAATACTCATTTTAGTGAAGACAAGGAGATCTGAGAGTTCGTTCACAAAAAGTATTTCTTGTAGTGAAAACTTAAGAACTCAATCTCTTCTTCTGTGCTATCACATCATGAAAAATATCCTAAATTGCGCAGGTTGAAAGGTCTCAGGAGTTTAAAGCCAATAGAGTTGATTTTTTGGGGTCTACTTATGATTTTGTGAGTGCCTGAAGATTTCTTTCTTTATACTGTAATTTTTGGCATACTTCTGTTTCCTGTGGGTTAATGTTCAGACTCTCATATGTGAATAATATAAAATAGTAGCTTCTTTTGTTGTAATTTTTTTAAACTTTATTTTTAATTAACTAGGATTTTAAAGTATTATGTGTTTGTTTTACAAGAGTGCTATGGTCAAGTATATCACAATTCCCATTCTTATTCCATGTCAATTATTAGTTTATCAGTGAAAGTCCTAATTAATTTACTACCCCTACAATATATTGTCTTTCTACCACAGATCCATATTTAAATGTACCTTGGAGGTTGGCCTTGTCAAAGAGCGCAACTGAAGGATAAAACTTACTGTATTCTTTCTTGAAAACAGGCTGATTTATATACCACATAAGGATTACTTGCTATGCTTTAAGTATTTTTCTGTGAAGTAGTGCAAAAAGATCTGCCTTATCAAATCTGGTTCTTTTTTGGTTGTTTTTTTCAGTAATTAGAGCTCCCACTGTGGATGGGACTGAACTTGATCTATGGGGTTTCGAATGCTGACATTCTGTAATGGCATGTTTAGAAGCCTATGGGATAGGTTTTTTTTCCCCTCTACTGAGCCCAAAACAAAGTTTAGGAACAAATGCAGTTCTCCTTTCAGTATTTCAGGGCATAAGTCGGGGTTGGTAGAGAGGGACTGTCATTTTTAAAACATATTTTTTAGTATAAAGTACAGAGTACACTTCTCCCATATGCTTTAACCTTTATCTTTTATACAAACCACAACCTATAGCCCTTTGTTAGCCATTGTTCTTAAAAATTAAACCTTCCAGTTATTGCATCTGGAAGACTGACCATGATCAAGTGCAATGAGGGGAGGCTGTAGCTGGTCTCGGTATATTAGCACAACTGCTATTAAAGATATTTAAGTTTTAGATGCAGGGAGTCAGAAATCCATGGCTGATCCCTTTGTTTTCACCTCAGTGAATCCTAAAGATCAGCGTTAGCAGTGAATACATTTTAATCTATTGCTGCCAGCTGGTAAAGCATCCATGAATAATGCAAGATTATAAGCAACTCACCCTTTTCCTGAGGGCATTTATCTGTGTTCACTCAGAGGCAGTGCCACTTAGGGCTGGCACAGTTGTCCTTTGTAATGAAACTCTTGACCTAGGAAAACTATCCAGAGAGCTTCAGAAAGATGACCTCTGATAATATGCAAGTCACTGTAGCTCTCTGCAGTCTGTGTGTGACTGCTGCAGCTCCAATTTTCCAATCATAAATTCACACAAATGGCTGTATGGCCAAAAAGATTACCTGATGTCTGCATAATGCTCTGTGTACTTAGTGTTTTGTACAGTAGGGCTGTAGGAATAGCAACGTGTCAGCCTCAGGGGTTGCTGAGCCTCTGATGTCTGTTTACTTTCTCTCCATCACATTGACACTGTACTGTAATTAGTCATACTGTATGCACACCTATCCAGCTCGTGGGAGACTGCCACGCTGTCACAGGAGATTAGCAGTTGGTTAACAGAGTGTTTGGTTAACTAATATGCAGAGAGAAAAAAAAAAAGAACTGTGTTATGAGGAAGGGGATTTGCATGTCCCTTATTAATATAGTATAGTGGTATATTGATAATGACAAAATGTGAGGGCTAATATGCAGGAAATAAGCATGGGCAGAGGCCATTAAGAGTAATGACAATATTACTAGTGTTTTAAACAGTTGTTTCTAAATATGCATATAAAGTAGGGATTTAATTTAGTAGGGATTTCTAATTTTTCATTGAATACCATTACACACCTCCTTCCTCCCCCCAACCCCACATTTCATATAATCCTGTGCTAGGAAAGATATAAACACACACAGGCAGAGTAAGAATAAATGTTGACATGAAATTTTTTTTGTTAAATATTGTGCTATTTTAATGAAGTGTAATTGTGTCCTGTGACTTGGCTATTGGTTGGAGAAATGGGAATTTAAATAGTTAATAAATTGGGAAGTTTGAATAATGTGTTGCATGAGGATTGAATCTGGCATTCTAATAAAGTTGACACTGCTTTGTATAACAGGAAATCTCTGATGCAGTTGGTAGGGGTTGGGATTTTCTCCAATGAGACCAATCTCAACATCATAGTCCTGAGACGCAGGCTGAGTAGATGGCTACATATATTGCCATGAGGTGAATAACTATGAAACCAATAGTTTGTGCTGAAGCATGTGCTCTATAGGAACAATGTAGTGAAACATTATCTTATTAACAGAAACATTCTGTGTGCAATGACAAATTTTGAAAATCTAGTGGCTGCATTTTCTATTTGGTGGTGGTCCTTGTGTTTCCATTCAGTTTTTCATAAATTCATGGAAAACGGTGGCATTTTTTTTTGTCAGTTGCTTAATTCAAATACCAAACTTTACTTTCAGTTATATTAGTGTACTAATCTTTAGCTGTGGCTTTCACTGTAGCTTCAACTCCCAAAAATAGAGGAAAAGGGTGTTAGTGCAATGCAGGTATTCTGGAGGAAAAAAGTTAGAGAAGTACAATTTGTATAGTTTGCAAGACATTCTAAAACTATTCAAGCCAAAACTTTGTTAGTATTTCATACCTTTTTTTGTTAGCATTGCTATTTATGCTCATTTGTCTGCAAGGATTAAGCTTTTCCAAGTAAGACTTGTGGGGCTGAAATACTTTGCTGGTGCTTACGACATTTAGTCATACCTCTATTTACTGCAACAGAGTCTTGTTAATTTAATTACCATCAGTTTTGGACTATCTAACTTGTGATTGCTTGACTGTAAATGTAATTGAATTCTCAAGAAGCTAGTGTCAAAATTTTCCCTTTAAAGGAGAAGTGATTTCAGACACAGCGATATTTGTTCCTGTGGTGTCCAACTTTCAGGAAGCACTGTGGGTAGGTGTTTTTTTTTTTTTTTTTGTGCAACAGAAATATTGCTTAGTGCAGTAGTCCTGTTTATACTTTTCAGGACATGTGCTGTCATTTGATATACAAATGCACACACACTTTGATATATTTGATGTACTTTTTTCTACTTTATCAAAATGGTTTGACAGAATTTTGATGGGATTGTTTGTTTGACAGGATAGCGCTATTCTTTTGATGTACAGTGCTTTACTGAGATTATGGCTGTGCTTGTGTTCTGATATATTTATCTTTGAAATAAATTTGTAAGACATTCTTGAGAGAGAAAGTGCTGATAAGATCATAACAGTGAAGCATTTAGGTAAACTGGTGGTATTTTTACAATTAAGCATAATAATGGTCCATCAGCCTTTGGACTAAGAATAGGTATAAACTGGGAAGGAGTAAATAAAAAGGAAAAAGATATAGATCTCAACTGCATTTAAGCACTGGTCCAGAGTTAATCACATTAATAGCTTTGGGAAACCATCTGAGGACCTCATACAATGAACAGACTGATGTGTCAACTAGCCAGTAGCAGCCTTATGACCTTGGTTATAGATGGGCATGGTGAGTTTTATCTCACTGGAGGGTCACTGTAAGGGCAAACGAGGCTATGAAAGCTGGTAATGCAACTAAAACAAAACTGATGGCTGTACAGAACAGTCATGTTTATTCCTGATCAGTCATCATCTGCCATTTGTGGAGGGGAGAGGAGAATGAATGCATGTATTTTATGTAAGCAACATTTTAGCGATGATGGAAATGTGTGTCCAGTTTGTCCTATGGGAGAAACTTCTGGAGGTTGCAGTGCTTAACTGTTACTTTTGCCTCAATGTTCACTTTAGAAATGAACACAGTGGGAGCTTTGATAAAGCTGACAGGAAAGAAGGGAAAGTCACAGATCAGGAAAATGCTTGTTAAAGAATTTCTGGAGAACCTGAGCATATTCAAATCAGCGGACAGATGAAATTTAACATGGTGTGCTCAGTGAACTGGTTAATTGGATCCATTCTCAGTTAATTTGGAGAACTCATAGAGGACAGGTGAGGTTTCAAAAGGACAAATATACTTGCAGGAAAGAAAAAGGAGACATGGGAATCATGGTCCAGTGAGTTTAATTACAAGATTTTAATTGTTCTAGAAAATCTACTAAATAGGGAAGAGAGTTTTGTCTGTATCTGGAGAGAAGAAAACAGTTGTGGAGAGCTGTAAAACTTCAGGTGTAAGGCAGAAGGATTTTACCTTTAGATGCTTGTTGGAAACTTATAGTGACATTTGATTTTTGGAGTACAAGTCCTTCTTGCCTATATCTGAAGTAATACATGGGAATCTTTGGTCCCCTGGGCCAGATGATATTTGCTGTGAATAAGTAGCATTAATATCTTATCACAAGCCTTTTCAAACGATGGAATTTGTCTTAGTGGCCGATTATGCAAAGTGAACCATAAAATGTGTACCAAAAAATACCTGGATTACCTGAGCTGTGGAAAGAAATTAGATCCTGGCAGGATTTTGGGACCACCTACTCAAATACAGCTATGCAAAGAGCAAAGACCAAGGACTAGCAGTTACCACTGTTACTAACTAAGCAGAATGTTGTTTTAGTGTACACTGGAGAGAATTTTTATAAAATGGGAATTGCAAAGAATTCCAACTAGCACAGGCTGAGTCTAAAGGTAGAAAAGAGAAAGAGCAGAAACTTTGCAGTGTGTATTATGGCAAATAAGAGCAGGCAAGACAACAAGATGGAAAACTGCAACAAATGCTATCATGTTGTCATAGAGTTCTAGGCCAGAGTGCATATCAAGGGCAAAGGAGATGATGTTCTCAGTGCCAGAACATTTCTGCATTCTCATCATTTGCTCTGATAAAGGAGATGAACAAACTGCCAGCCTGAATGCGATTAATCTGGGCCTATGTTAATTCCTTTTAATTGAGGTACAAGTCCCTGCTAGAAATAGTGATGTCAGCACTGTAGGAAGAGCCCTAGGCACTGGAACGGACAGGAAGATGAGCAATGAATTTTCCCCCCAACACTGCACAAAATAAAACAATATCTTAGGAAAAGCTGCAACAGATCTGAGAATGAAGAGGTAATGTTGGCCATCTTCAGCAAGTAAGTATGTAAAATAAACACAGGGATAAAGAACAGATTGGAAGAGATGCAAGAGGTCACAGTTATAGCAGCAGAAAAAAAGTCTTTAACCATTATTAGGGTCATACATTTTGCCTTGTGAAAAGAAGGGAACTGAAGAACTGATGGTACTGTGATGAAAGACGATAGATGAAAGAACCCAGCTGTCCCATAATTTGTGCCCCTAGTAAAGTTCTTGTGCCTTCAGGCAGATAAAAAGAGGGGCTTGGCTCTGTCTGTGTTATTATGAAGGCAGTGAATTTGACTTCTCATAGGACTAATGTTAAAAACACTTCCTCTGAAAATGAGAACGCTGACTCAGATGGAAGGTTATGGTTTTTTTTAATCCACTTTCTCAAAAGGGCTAACATTTATGTACTTATTGCAGTACAGCCATTTATTATTAAATGTAGGCAAGGCACAAAAGTAGTAATTTCTAAAGTGTATATAGAGTGTTTTCTGTGAGATCGGCATGATCTCATAAAGACCTTTTCAAATCAACAGCTGTCTTTGAAAAACTTATTCATACTTGCTGATAATTCTGGCTGAGCATGTACTTCATGGGGTTGTTTGGGTGTCATGCTACTTAGTTATCTTATTGACTATAGACTTAGAAATAATTATTTAACTTCTTTGCAATTATTCCTCCTTTTCTACAGGCAGACGATGGACCTTGTGTTGCTTGAGGCTGTTGCAAAGTAAGATAGTATTTGCAATACATGAGTGTTTATCTGCTCCTTCATTGCTCCTCTGATGCAGTTTAGTGATAGCTTGGAGATGTTGGGGAATGCGGGGAGTTAATATTGTACAAGGTGATTCAGGTGCAAAAACTCCTGAATGTTATATTTGATATGGAATCTAAAAGATATAGCACAGTTGAGAGCGAATTGAAAGCTGGGAAGTTCAAATATAAGTCTTCAACAAAGAATTTTGTGAACTTCAATAGAGTACTCAAAACAGCTTAATTTTGTTTGAGCTCTAAATAAACCTGTGCTCATAGCTGTACATATAGGTGTCTCTGCGTGATCAGAAATGAATACAAAACGCACCACACATCCCTGAAGTAGGAGAGATTTCCACTCAGGTCTTTTTAGAAGAAGCCAGACAGCATGATGCTGAGAAATATAATACATGAAAAGTAGTACAAATAGTCCCTTTCAAAAGTAGTACAAATAGTCCCTTTCAATCACTAAGCTTAGTGATGAGTTATGTTCTTCTAATTTGGCAAATAATTAGGAGAGCAAATGTTCAGTGCTTCAAGCAAGCATGTGTGTTCTTATTACAGATAATAGCAGGTACACCCTGAACCTGCCAGTGGGTAATTTTGAAATTGGTCTTTGAACAACATCAACTGAGTTACTTATCCTTGTAATACATGCACAAACATCAGCACTGTGGGTTGTGTGGCTGTGAAGGTTGCCATGGGCCCAGGGATTGAGGCAGTGCAGTGACAGCAAATACAAACCCTAAGCATATCAGCACCTTGATGTTACCTCACAGAAGTATTTTTCTGCTACCCTGAAGGAATATTTTTCCTTGTTCACAGTGCCTGTGCATGGTCCCTCTCTGCACCTCCTGACATTCTGGGGGCTATGCTTCTATACTTCTGAATGACAGAGTGCTTTAGTGCTTTAGAGCACTTTAGAGCAAGGCTTGATTAATCAGGACTGAAGGGGTATTTCTGGATGTCCTTCAGATGTTGTTTCATTGCTGAGTAAAATGACTTGGGCTGAAGAGCAGCTAGGAGGCATTTTATGACATGCATACCTCTACTAAAGAAGATTAGATCATCTGCTTTCTGTCTCTAATATGGTGTACAATACCTAAACCCAACATGAATGGCATTTAATTGCATTTTTATGAATAAAATGCAAATGAAATTATTTAGGTGAGAGATTTGAATGTTCTTAGCCAAAATGTTTGTTTCTAAGGTTCCACATTTTAAGACTGATACAGGAAACCTTACATGTTCCATGCTGGAAACACTGAAGGATGTCTTGAAAGCAAAAGTCTTGGTATAGACCAGATGGGAAAAATACATTACCTCACTTAGAACTAGGAAACTCTTAAGGATGGCAGGATCTGCATGAACCTGCAAAATGAGTAAGCCTGCAGAGGAGAATGTTGCTGAAAGGATTTTGAAAATACCGCTGTTTAAATAGGAGAAAACATTATCACTTTTTTCAGTAGGCTGGAGGGGAAAAAAAACCCCAAAGACCCACTATTAAGCCCTTTAAAGGATATAAATAACATCATTAATTATCTTCTCTCTTACTCAAATGTCCTTTTCTTGCACGTATGCTATAAATAAATTGATGATAACTGTCCTAACAGGTGAGGTTTCTCAACAGCTATAGTCAATAACAAAGATGTGTGCTGAAATGGTGGTTGCATGTCAGAAAATCTGTTACTACTTTGAACAAGCTATGAAAGTAGATGGAGGTTTGGTTTTAACTCTGTTTCATAGTTTGACCTTTTCTGAGAATGGAAGAAGAAATCTTTGGGGTATGGAAAAACTGAGTCAAAAAATACTTTAAAAAGTATGAAAATCATGGTGCCTTTAATGATTGTAAAAATTTTCATGGTTTAAATCTTTCTCAACAAGCTTTATCTCCCACACACATATGCTTCACCCGAGGTTCTGCACTCCCAATTGCCTGTGCAATGGAGTGCTTAGAGGCCTCCGGGCAGAGCAAGCAGCTGTCTGTCAGGTAGATCTATGTTCAAAAGCAAGGAGATGCAGAAGATGAAGTATAAAGTTGCTATATTTATAGTTAAAGCTGTAGACAAGCTCAAAATTTTGAATCTTATAGGAAGATAAGGAAATGGGGAACTGCCTCTGGCAAACTAACTGGCTGTGGTGTTGTATGTAGTATTTCTAAAAATCAGTCAGTACCTCAGAAATCATGAGGTTAACAATATCTTTGTATGTGTTTTGTACAATATTTTATATTAATGCATTGGTAGCCACAAACCCCTGTGAACAGCATAGGCAGCTACTGGTATGATAATCAGGAGCAGAAAGAAAATCCTACTAAATGGTCAGCTGTGATTGATTTCCAGAAAAGCCATCAGTGTCTGACCCTTCCTTTACTCAGTGGCTGGGATGGGCCAATTGAGTAAAGGAACTTAAAGTATCTGTGGTGTATGGTTCCAGAAGGTTGCTTTGGACATTTGAATGTGAAATCTAAAACCTTCAGGCATCCTGATCATCTGTACAGGAAAGCCTGGTGGGATGTGGTGGTCTGAGCTTTCATTGTAGAAAAGCTAGAGAAAGGGCACTGAAAGGTGTGAAGAATTCCTGCTGATAGGTCTATCTTAGGTTGCATTTAAATCTGTTTGACTTGTGGTCTGTTGCTTACTTGTGACTTGCAGCAGCAAGTGTAATTTTTGTCTTGCAAGATAAATGTTTGTGCTTTGTTATTAAGTATGCTTTGTGTTGTACAGATCTAATGAGTTAATCTGAAATGGAAAATCTTAGGGTTTTCTGTTCCTGTGGGTGCACTGTGACAGGAAAAAAAGCAGATGTGCCTAGTCTGTTTGAAACAGACCGTAAAAGGCACAATATACTAACTGCTGGGTGGGAGTCTTTTCTAGATGGGAATTCCCTCTAACTGGCTCAAATCAGCACTGTCTTCAAAAAGCAGATGGTAGAGAGGCATCCTCTGGTGTGGTGTGGGTACAGCCAGAGGAATCACAGTCTCTTTTTTACAGTATAACTGAGTTGCTAGAATGAAAGGATGCACAACTTTTTGAGTTGCTTTTTGGTTGCAGGAGCTTGTGAGATGTTTGTCTTGCTCCCAAAATGCAAGGAATTAAAAAGTGAGTCTCCTAACAGTTCGTCTACATTCATTCAGAAGAAGGTTTCCCTTCCCATAGTAAACAGAAGTTGGTGTACATTGCAGCAATAAATGCTGTTCTCTTGTCTTCTGCCTCTTTTTGTCCCCCATGGCAAAAGCACTTCAAGGGCCTTGGAGGTGCTGGTCTACAGCTGGCTGAACATGAGCTAGTGTGTGCCCAGGTGGCCAAGAAGACCAATGGCATCCTGGCCTGTATCAGGAATAATGTGGACAGCAGGACTATGGAAGTGATTCTTCCCCTGTACTTGGCACTGGTCCAGCTTTGGACCCCTCAGTTCAGGAAGGATATTGAGGTGCTGGAGCAGGTCTAGAGAAGGGCAATGAAGCTGGTGAAGGGTCTGGAGCACAAGTCCTATGAGGAGCAGTTGAGGGAGCTGGGGTTATTCAACCTGGAGGAGGCCCCGGGGAGACTTTATCACTCTCTGCAACTACTTGAATGGAGGTTGTAGCCAGGTGGGGGTCAGCCTCTTAACCCAGGCCACTAGTGACAGGACAAGAGAACGTTAGGAAGAAATTCTTCACAGAAAGTGTGATTAGTTATTGGAATGGGCTGCCCAGGGAGGTGGTGGAGTCATTGTCCCTGGAGGTGTTTCAGGAAAGACTGGATGAGGCACTTTAGTTACAGCTTTTTAATAAAATGCTGCACTGCAATGGAAGGAGAGAGTAGGTTCAAGCCTGACATGTTGCTTGTTGCAAAAGGGCCCTCAACACAGGCACTCTTTTCTACAACCCAGCTTGCTTGGAATGTGCTTGTTATGCCGCACTGTGGGGTGGCACCTGCAGTCAGAAGAGCAGAACAAATGTGATTCAGTCATATACACAGGATCTTCACTCAGGCAAACACCTTGGCTGCTCTGAGAAGCAAAGTCCCCCAAGAGTCCTCTGAGCTGAAGTTTGAGGGATTGTAAGGGAATTTCATGTAAATAACTGGCTTGGAAAAACAAACTGAATCCCCTCTGAGCTGTTATGTGCCTATTTAGAAAGGAGGTCCCTCAGTGCCTGCTAATTGGTACAAATCCTGCAAAGTGAGGTGAAATCACATCCTGGAACTCGGACAACTCAGAGTGAAATAATTCACTCCTGGTGTCCCCATATTCCCCTCAAGGTAAACATTTGAATTAAATTCTTAGCTCAGTAAAATTATAGGGCATTCCACATCAGGACACAGCTATGAGAGTCCTGGCAGGGCAATCATAGTGGCTGAATTTCTAAAGGAAAGCCCCGAGTGTGATTCCTGGCAGGACAATCACAGTGTTTGAAGTCTCCAGCCGTGAAAAGCTGCATAATACAAAACTATCAAAACATATGATATTCCCAACATGAAAAACATAAAGGGGGCATGAAGGCTTAAATTGTATTAGTAAAACCTTGCTGTAATTGGCCTCTGGCATGAAAGAAAAAAGCTGCCATTCAGTTCTCTGGCAAGGGCAAAACTTTTTAAGTTGAATTACTGAGAATAATAACCTTCCTTTCTAGGATTAAACTGCAGCTTAGAACATTGCCCATTTAGAAGTTTACTTGAAAAGGATATCTCTTAGTATGCCTAAACTCTATGACAAAAATAAGGGGCTCACAGCAGAGAATATGGCAAAAGAGGGACAAAAGACTGGTATCCATTTCCTAGGGCATTTATTGGGAAAGAGTGAAGTGGCCTTAAAAATCACCAACATGGCATTTTGGTTGCATGTAAAGTCCAACTCTGTCAGGACTATGCTTATGGCCAAAACCAAGATTGTGTAAGAACAGAATTGCTGGAGTGCCCAACCACAGCTCAAATAAAAGACTTTTGTAGGAGAGGACCTGACGGTTGCTCAACTTGATCAAATGTTTTCTGTTCCCTCTTAAGTAAGATGCCAGCAAAGTTGCAGGAAGACACCTCCTTGATGGTGAAAAGTGTCATAATCACATAGGTGTAATTGTTGTCTATCCCTGTCTTGGATGGAACTTGGTAGCTGGATGAGGTCTTGTCTTTGACCGTCTTGTTCTTGTCCATGCTTGTGGCTCATCTGTATGCCTTCATGACAAACTCAGTCTGTAGAATCATTTTTGAAGTTCTTAGTAGTACTACATCCATAACAATGTTCATCCTGTGTTGAGTAAAGGGTTTGTGCTGCAAGAAACATGTGAGAGAAAATGTTTAAAATGTGAACAAGAGGGCAGCATAGTTAGGCAGAGAATGTATGAGAATGTTGCTTGTGCACTTAATACTGTTTAACCACATGGGACTGCTGCTGTGAGCGAGTACTGTATGTGCAACAGCTTGAGGATGACTCTGCTTAGTAGTAGCACAGGCAGATTCTGATTGGATGCTTTCCCCAGCCACCTGTGCTTCACTGCCTGCTCATTTATCCTGTGATGTGTGACTGCTTATTTATGTGCAGGACTCACCAGCACTGAGCCCAGACTTGATTGTCATCAAATGCAGCATAAGTAGGGAGCAATGGTCAAGAACTATTTCTATTTCATGAAACAATGAATTCCTTATGAGAATGAAAATTCCAGCTAGAGATCTAAAACATCTTAATCAACCTGCAGCTAATGAGAATTTTAAATACTTTTATCTAGCCTAGAAGTCATCATCCTTAGTATTTTTCTGAACATAGGCAGGTCAGTAGAATGACCAGAGACATTGTATGAGACCTTCTGCCCTCAACTCAGGAGCATTACGTCTTCCAGACAAGAACTTTTCCTTTCCAGGACACAGTCAAAATAAGATATGTGGAGCTTTGTGCAGGTTTTAAGGAGAGAAGGTGAATTGGTGGAGAAAGTCCACCACAGAACCTCTTTTGGTACAAGAGCTACTTATAGCTTAATGACAGTTAAATTTGTATTACTCCCTGATGCCCTTAGGGTTCACAAGCAGTAATTCCATTGTCCTCTCATATATAATGGGTGAATGGATAATGAATGCTGATGTTCTATGACAAAGAATAGAATGATGTTGCCTTAAAGTAAAATTAAGACTGCTTTACACCTGCCTCAGACTCTCTAGGCAGAGAGGGAGGCTGTTAGGTTTTTAAACTCAACATGTGAGGAAGAAGTATCATTTTAGAAAGTACTAGGAGGCCTGGGGACATCTAACAG
Organism: Platyrinchus mystaceus; assembly: GCA_035041135.1. Lineage (NCBI taxonomy): Eukaryota > Metazoa > Chordata > Aves > Passeriformes > Tyrannidae > Platyrinchus > Platyrinchus mystaceus. The sequence continues at coordinate 35,445,675 of JAWWLV010000121.1, read as the reverse complement.
GTTTGAGTGAAGCTTCCACATGATGCCAGACAAAGAAATGAGGTAATCAATCCAGAATTGTCTACTTTTATAATTTCAAAGTTGTGGCAGCTGCCTCGGATTAAATTCTCATAATCTCTTCACTACAGGGTTGACTTCTTTTCTTCATCATGAACCCTTTTAGACTGGGAAGAAATATTTACACTGTATATTAAAGAAAGTTTTCTCTTGGAAGATGTTCATGGTGTGTGCATTCTCAAAAGTAGCTAATGGGCATTTGGGACACTTTACTGGGAGTATTTTCAGAAATGCTTATTTTTTTTTTTTTTAATCCAAAACAGAATTAAGCAGATAGATAAGCAAAACTATGAAGGATAAAAATCTCTAGGCCCACTCAAAAGTGCTATTGCTGCCAAATTCTCTTCATGTTTCAAGAATGAGCAGTTGTGAATTACTTCTGAGCTAATAGTGAACTCTTACGTCTTGCTATCTCCCAGTAAAATGTCTGGGTGGGGACATTTATGCCCGGGGGAGGGCAGATCTGTCTCCCACCAAATGCCTCCTCCCTCATGTCATACTGAATGAAGCTTGTAGCAGAATTGGAGGCAGTATCTATTCTTACAAAAGCTGCTTGTGGTTAACCCACTTTGTAATGCTCTCCACCCTGTCTGTGAAGGTGCTGGCTCATGGGAGAAAAGCATTTCTTTTGAACTTCCTCAAAAGTGGATTTTTTTTTTATGCTGGAGGAACTTTCTACTGTGAGTAAAAGACAACATGGTCTTTTTTTTTTTTTTTTCAGATTCAGCAATGTAGTATAAACATAGATGCATCTAAAACTTTCAGTGTAGCTTTAATTTGCTGTTGAAGACCGATCCCTTCCAGGACATTTGGAAGACGCAGCAAGCAAAAAAGAAAACGAGAAACTAACTGTGAAGGAAATAAGAGAAAGGGAAAGAGATGCTGAGGGAAATAAATAAAATGAGAGATGTTAATTGTCTACTTCTTTTTCCTTTTCTGTTACCTATGTAAAGTTTGTGAATGATACTGAGCTGTGGAAGTGGTTCCCGTCTACCTTTTGGTTTTTTATTAGCAGCTGTGGTCAGCTGGCTCTCCCTCTGGAGTGACTTTTTGGCAAACTGGACAAGGTCAAGAGGAGAGTTAGCTACCTCAACAGTTTCCTTGATGTAGAGCTGAGCTTGTGATAGCAATCAAATATGATAGTGGCAACGGAGTGGAGCATCTAATAAGGTTCTGTGAACTGCAGTAGTGGTCCAGCTGGTCCAGTGAGAGGAACTGAATGCATTTTATTTCTGCTATTTGTTTTGTAGAATTTTTTTCACAGATCTTGCAGCTTGATACACTGCTTAAAGACACTATATACTCTGTCATGGAGTCAAATGCCCTAAAAAGTAGACAGCCAAAAAAACTGAGGAATATGCGCGGTTGGATGAGCAAAAAATAGAAAACTGGTGGTCTGGAGTGCTGTTAGAAGGAAATCTGGAAGATTTTAAGCTTTGAGACAGAAGTATAGTTTCTGTCTTTTGGTGAAGATTTCGCTTCTCTTCAGTCCATCCCACCACCTCCATCTCTGCTAGCTGCATGGAAACTCCCTGTGGGTGGCAGAGGGCCACCAGCAGTGCTGTGGTACCATGTGTTTGAAGGAGGTATGACTCACATTCATGTAAGCTACAGCTGTTCTTACACTTTATGTTTGTTCTTTAGGTCCATGTGTGACTGAAATAATTCAATTTATATTTTGGCGTGCTCTAGTTTTGGTTGGGACATCATATTCTTCTTAATCTCCATGTATAGGAACCATGAAGGTGGCCTATAGTCCTTACTCTCTAATTCTGAACAGTATGAAAAACAATATCTTGCCATAAGTTCAGAGTTGATATCCTACACCAAGAAATGAGATTAGATGCCTTGCATCATGCCAGTATAAATAGTTAAGCTTGGAATATAGTAAAAGACATAAAGAACAACTTTTGCAAAGTCTTTGTTTCAGGATACATTCAAGGTAGACAGACCCAAATCTCCTTGGTGACCTAAACGAACCTTACTTTAGAAAGCCTGTAATATTCAGTTGTAGATGTGAAATTAGATTTGCAGATCACTTGATGGTTTTTTTTAGTTAGAAACCTGGACTAAAACAAGGAACTCAATACTAATGAGCATTGACATGTTGGAAGCCATGGGTGGAAGACAAACCAGTTTAAACACTGTTTTTTGAGAGATGTGACGTATATAATATATTCCAGATTTTAGAAAATCTATTACATGGGAAATCCCTTCTTCACAGCTGTAGGCAGTTGTCCAGTTGTCAGACATAAATAAAACCCAAAGCTTAACAAACTGAATTCACAGAACCAGAGAAGTTCTGCCTAAACAAGGGATACTTAGTCAGAATGAGAGCTGAATGAATATATTCAGCTGTTATGGTAACATTGGGCTGCTTCCTGTTTGGGAACACTCTTGTGTAGTAGGAGAGGTTGCCTGTAACATTGAAGGGTGTTAATGTAATGTTTTTGTCTAGTGGTGACTGCTTTTCACTTGTGAGTGTCTTTTGAAGTGTTCCTTGATGCAAGAGAACAATTTCCTAATGTATTCCAAAGCGAGCTGTGTATAAAATGTCCACATAATTATAGTATTTGGTGCTTTAGATTGGAAGGTCTTAGTGAAAACTGACATTGCTCTGTTGGAGTGCAAATTTCTGTGCAGATGGTGGCTCAGATCTGTTGCAGATGGTGCAATGTTTTTGTGCATTAGTTTTGTTTGTGTGGTGGGTTTTTTCATTTGTTTGTTTGTTTTGTTTTTGGTTTGTTTTTTTTTTTTTTTTTGGCTATAGGGGAACCCAGTGTTTTATAAAAGACTTAATTTGGTAGATGAGCTCTGGGGAAGGTAATATTGTGTGGTGTTATTGAGAGAGAGAGATGCCACATGGTTAGATCTCTGTGGCTGTGGTAAAGCAGAAATATTTATTCTTAAGTTGTCTAAGAGGAACAAGTGTCCAGTCAGTTACTCATAACCAATTCCTGCATTTTCCTTAATAACGTGTCTTATTGTCTCTTGTGGTGAATAGAAGTTCATAATACTTAAACTCAGCTTTCCCTGATGCTTTTAAGGCCTCTGTTTCTTTTTCAAGTCTGGTGGCTAATGGCTAAAGTTGCTTTAATCTTCTTTATAACATCATCTATGTATTTATACAATGTGCTTTCTTCTGCTTGGTATTAAGACTTTCTTTGATTAATTGTATTTTTTGTCCTGCAGTGTTTCCCCTCTTTCTTTTAAGTACAATATCCTAAAGTAAAACCATCGCTCTTCTGAGAGCTAGCAAGTCCAGAAAAGAATAATTAACTTATTAACATAGATGATTTTATTAAACAAATGTCAGCTCAACTGTTACCATAAACTATCCCATTAAAGAGAAAGGAATATAAAGACCTCTGAGATGCATCCTTTCCTTGAATTCATCCACCTGCCTTGAAGTAAATTTGTTTGTGGTGATTACTGTCATCAGAAACCCTTGCTTCTCCTAAGTAAGGATACCTAGCAGATTCAGGTTCTCATTGGGAAGGTAAGATGTGTAAATAATTACCTGTTCTGGACCAAGCCTGTATGTGACAGAGTTTTTGTGTCTGTTCCAGCCTGTTGTAGGAAAACTGAGAATGGCTGAGTGCTCAGAAAATCATCAGTTGCAAATGTGCTTCATCAGTCTATATGTGCAGTAACTCTCCGTTACAATGTTAACTGGATGATGGTTGTTGCTTGCTCGTGTATGAATCTTTTTGGAACAAATAACTTGATCTCTTGCATTTTCTGTAATTCTCTGCCTTTAATCTTGTTCTTCTCTCAAAGATCTTATTCCTTCTGCTTCTATGTTCTTAATGGAAAACCAGCTTTTTAGTCAGAATTAGGGATGAACTAAGTTTCTGCAGTGAGTGCAGTTCCTGCCTCTGCCAGGAGTATCCTCTCCTCACTAAGCTGTCTGTATTTTGTTGCCAGAAATTGTTTTCTTAGTGTTCAGTTTTCAGTAGGAGATTAGCTATATGGGGAAGAGACAAGGGTTATAAAACATTTAGGAAACCCCTGCTGACCTATTCCCATTATATTTTTCATTTGTTATGTGGCTAGTTTGAAATGTAGGGAACCAGGGTAATCTCTGTCCTGTTGCTAGGTTATTCTGTGACCTTGGGTAAATCAGCCCATCTCCTTGTGTTTTGTTCCCTATCGGAGGAAAAAACCCTATGGAATAAAACTCCTGCCTCAATAGTGGCCCTTATCAGTCTCAGAGGCTGTAAGTGCATAGGTTCTGAAGTGTTTCCTGTAATAAGAATATCTAAACTAATACTACCTTTTGACAATCATCTCTCATGAGAAATCATACATTTAAGAGGTACCTATTTTTCTTTTTTTGCCTACCATTTTTAGAGAGGAATGTTACGTCTAGGTGTTTTGAGAAATATTTTTGAAAACCCAAAATTTGAAATTTATGAGCCATGTTGCTATAACAATTAGCTAGGCCAAGGTGTGAACTACTAGGCTGCCAGTGCTGCTCTTAGATGGATGGAGGCACTTGGCCTTCTGCTTCAGTCCTCAGAATGTCTCCAAAGCATGTGCCAGTAGCCTATTGATGCACAGCCTGTTGTGACTTATTGCTATGTTCAATGCATAGCAGATTACAAAGGTAGGTTATTTGTTAGCATGATTTTCCAAACTGCTGCTTGAAGAATTTTAACAGCGTCCACTAAACTCCCTAATGGATAGTTCAGAATGAATAAAATTCTGCTTGATGGTGTTTACAAGAGTCTCTGTGCCCACTGCTGATGAGTCATGGAAAACAACATATTCCTTTGACTCCTGACTATGTGTGTGACATGCACAGATTATTAGCTATGTGGGGCTGTGCTTTAAAATTAAAAAAATGGTTGCTTTTATTTTAAACCGTGCTCTAATTCAGATGTTTTCATTTTGTAAGGGAAATAAACACACACTTTGATGTCTAGCTGCTCTGTCTTGCAGTCGTAGCACCTCAGAGCTTGCCAGCTGAACAAGTTGCCCTCCTGGTTTTCTTGACCTGCTGTTTCCCCTCCTCAGTCTCTTATGAAATTTTGCTGTGACTGTTATTACCAAACCCTCATAAGATTCTTTCTCTTACTTTGTTTAGTGAAAGTTCAATCGTTTCCCACTACTCGTCAAATGACTGGTTCATTTGATTTTCACTCTTCTAATAATGGCATGCAGAGCTTTCATGACAGATGAGTTTCTCTTGGGCCTTCTTCCAGCTGGAACATTGAGTCATAAAATCAATCTTGCTACTGTTGTGCATGTCTGACAAGGCTATGATGTAGAGTAGCTTTGCTGTAGTATCTAACATTATCCAGCATAGCTGTTCCATTTAAAACAAACAAAATACTCCAACAGCTTTAAATTATAACACCATAAAACTTAATTGGAGGTTTCTTTGTCTTTCTTTCAGTCAGTCTAATGTTGATTGTCCAAGGCATTAGAAATTAGTTTGGATGTGAGTTATATTCTGGGGTTGCTGATCAAGAACACAAGTGAGTGTCTTCAAGTATTTGCTCTCCTATCTCCAAGTATATGTGCCAGGAATTTAGCTGAAGGTAGCAGATTAAAGGCAAAGGTTGCAGCATTCAATTGCTGAAACCCAAAAGCTATGACTTTTTTTTCCTCCCCCTCACAGCTCTGTTCCAGATTACCTAAATAAACTCTACTCTGGTGGATTGACAATTTTTGTTAAGCACCTAGAAGATGATTAATGTGTTATGAAAAATGTCATGATAGCTGGTTGAAGGGCTTCTCTTCTTTAGGAGTAGCAACAGCGTGGTAATGTGCCAGAATCAAGAACATTAACTTCATAGCAAACTTTATCAATGTTCATTCACTGAAAGCAGGCAATAAGTCTGACTTGCTAGCTTCCAGCTTTTAATTAAGGCAATTAAACAAAATGTGATCTATTCTTTTTCCATTTATTTATAGATTTAATTACCAGTAGTTAATTAGGTTACAATTCTATAAATATATACTACTGACCTAGTGCTTCCAAGTGGGAATTATATTTTATTTTACGATTCATTCTTGGTAAGTAAACTAATGTTTCAGTGTTGCTCCATAGCTTGTGCTTTGCAATACCATGGAACCAATCTCTTAATCTTTCTCATGGTGTCCTCAATGTTAGTGAATATGATTATGTTTATTTAGACTTTTATTATTCCTCAGTGTTGTGTTTTAACCCTGGACAGCAACTAAGCACCTCACAGCAGTTCATTCATAGCCCCCTGGAGGGTTGGGAGGCATCAGAAGGTTAATTGCTAGAAAACTCATGAGTTGAGATAAAGACAGTTTAGTAGGTAAAGCAAATGCCTTGGATTTTCAGGATAGAATAGATTTGTAGTGTCCAGCCTGTGGTATTCGAGCTTTTCAAGAAAAACTCCTATATGAAGCCCACAGTATGGGGCTGGCACTAGAGTTATGTGGGGAATGCTGGGTAGATACAATCCCAACAAACAAGCTAACTTAGACTACAAATACTTATGTGTTTGGAACAAAACCACGAAAGTAGCCCTGCTGAAACACATGAAGTTTTCTGTAGCTCAGTTGCCTGTTTCAAACAGTGTTCGTAACTGGGTATACATCAGGAGGAGGAAGAGCAGGGCAGGAATATGATGCTTTTGCTGAATACCAGAGATGAAGGATGTAATTTAATCCTCTACTGTGTAAAAGCTTTGATATGTGTGCACCACTGACCTACCTATAAGGTTGTAAACCTGTAAGGATAGATTCTTTTAAGTATGCTTTTAAAACCTGATATGTTATTAAATCAAGGACTATACCTAAGTAGAATCATGGAATCAACTGGGTTGGAAAAGACCTCCAAGATCATCAAGTCCAACCCTTGATCCAACACTGCCATGGTTACTAGACTGTGGCACTAAGTGCCACATTCAGTCTCATCTTAAACACCTCCAGGAATGGTGAATCCACTGCCTCCCTGGGCAGCCCATTCCAATGCCTGATTACTCTCTCTGCAAAAAATTTCTTTCTAATATCCACCCTAAACTTTCCCTGGTACAGCTTGAGACCATGCCCTCTTGTTCTGCTGCTGGTTGCCTGGGAGAAGAGACCAACGCCCACCGGGCTACAACCTCCTTTCAGGTAGCTGTAGAGAGTGACAAGGCCTCCCTGAGCCTCCTTTTGGCCAGGCTAAACAACCCCAGCTCCCTCAGCCTCTCCTCATTGGATTCAATAAATTCTTTGAGGCTTTGTCCATGAAGACTAAGTGTGGTGTGATATGATAAGATAACCCATCTGTTTGATCAAGGGAAACTAGCTGATGTAATCTCTTTGGATTTCAGTAAAGCTTTCAATACTGTCTCTTACAGTATGCTTCTGGAGAAAATGTCCAGCACACAGCTGGATAAACATATCATGGGGTGGGTGAGCAGTTGGCTCATGGGTTGAGCACAGAGGGTAACAGTGAATGAGGGAAGATCAGACTGGTGACCTGTCACCATTGGGGTTCCACAGGGCTCCATCTTGGGCCTTGTATTCTTCAACATCTTCATAAATTACTTGGACACAGGACTGGAAGGGATACTAAGCAGATTTGCAGATGACACAAAACTAGGAGGAGCTGTTGACTCCCTCGAAGGCAGGGAGGTCCTGCACAGGGACCTCAACAAATGAGAAGACTGGGCAATCACCAACCATATGAAGTTCAACAAGGGAAACTGCCGGATTCTGCACCTGGGATGGGCAACCCTAGATGTACCTACAGACTGGGGAATGAGATGCTGGAAAGCAGTGCTGTGGAAAGGGACTGGAGATCCTGGTCGACAGCAAGTGGAATATGAGTCAGGAGTGCCCTGGCAGCCAGGAGGGTCAACAGTGTCCTGGGGGGCATCAGGCAAAGCATCGTCAGCTGGGTGAGGGAGATGCTTGTTCTGCTCTGCTCTGCACTGGTGTGGCCTCACCTTAAATATTGTGTGCAGTTTGAGACACCACAATATAAGAAAGATATAAAGCTATTTGAGAGTGTCCAAAGGAGGACAACAAAGATGGTGAAGGGCCTTGAGGGGAAGCCATATGAGGAGTGGCTTAGGTCACTTGTTCTGTTCAGCCTAGAGAAGAGGAGATTGAGGGGAAACCTCATTGCAGTTACAACTTTCTTGTGAGGGGAAGAGGAGGGGCAGACACTGATCTCTTCTCTGTGGTGACCAGTTACAGGACCTGAGGGAATAGCCTGAAGTTGTGTCAGGGGAGGTTTAGGTTGAATATTTGAATGGTGTTCTTCACCCAGAGGGTGGTTGGCCACTGAAACAGGCTCCCCAGGGAAGTGGTCAGACTACCAAGCCTGACAGAGTTCAAGAAGCCTTTGGATGATACTCTCAGGCACATAATATGACTCTTGAGGGAGGTTCTATGCAGGGCTAAGAGTTGGACTTAATGATCCTTGTAGGTCCCTTCCAACTTGGCATATTCTATGAGATCATCACATTTCCAAGGACCGCTGGAGTTAACACTCTGGTTGTAAATCCCCCTAAGGCACTTTATGACAGCTAGGAGAAGTTAGAATACAATTTAATTGGGAAAAGGGAAAATCGGGCTTTGAGAGAGTGAGATGATTTAGGGCACTGTGGTGCTTGCACTGTACTTCAGCTCAGAAAGCTTGTTTTAAAAAAAGAAAAAAAAAATGAACAAAAGGATGACATAGTATTCCAGTGATTGAAATCTCCTTTGTACAATTTCTAGGAGAATACTAGACTTTTTGAAAGTGTTTTATAATGTGATGGTTTTTCTTCCTGTTATTAGGAATTTGATTAAATTATTTCCCAGAGTTCAATGGCTCCTAACACTGACTATAAAATCTCATTTATCTTAGATTTTTATTGTGTATTGACAAAAAAAAAAAAAAAGAAACAGAACAGGAAATAACCATGTCCATTCCAACATGGACAGAGCATTCTTTCTGCCCTGTTGAAAGTATTCAGAGCGGTAAAAAAAGCAGGAAAAACATGTTTGAGAAATTACATTGATTTTTAGAGAAAAGCTTGAACCATGTTGTTCTGTGAACTGTGCCACACAGAGCAAAGATTAGTCCTTGCTTGAAAGCTTTTCATCCAAGGTATGAAGAGACTAGAGAAAGAATAACACAGTGGGGAAATGCAGCACAAGGTAACTGAAGGATGGCATTGCTCAAGGTGAATTCCTATTGTCTGAGATGGCTAAACCTAAGCAATGCCAGCTTTAAGAAAGAATTATACAGAAGCAGATGCATTTTAGGTAGTATTGTTATAGCTGGTCCTTTGGAATTGAAGGGATAGATAGGTTTAACATTTTTACCTTAGTTTGAAAATTGATCACTGAACAATAGCATGTTACCAGATTTTTTTGTCAAATTCAAGTATAATCTGTTTTTGAGAGATGTGTGGCTTTTTCTCCCTAACTCCCACTGACTTCAGTCAAAATTAAAGGAAACTCCTGCCTTTCAAAACTGTCTTTAACTATCTTGACATATTACCTAGTGAAACCCATATTGTTATGATTCTTTTGGAATAAAAAACTACATAGTGTTTCTGCCATTTGGTCTTCCTAAATGAGTGAAACTTAATATAAAACCAAAAAATCTAGTATGTTTTGGTATCTGCATACAGTGACTTATTAGGGCTCTCAATAGTTGAGGTCTGTATATTATAGGATTTTAGAATAATGGTAGAAGGTTTTACAATTATTTCAACCTTCTGTGTGGTGCAGGAGTGATTTTTTTTTTTTTAACTGATGCGAAACAGGGAAAATGAGGAGTCTTATATTCTAGTTTAGTATTATCAGCTATGGGTAATCTAAAAAATAATCTTTGATGGCTAAATCAGATGCAACGTGTCTTTAAAAAAAAGAGTTAAAGCTATTTGGAGTGCACATTATATTTTTTTGTCTTCTTGAGGTGAAACATATTTTTAGTCTGAATCAGTCCAGCTTCAACTTCTAGACATGGTGTTTTGCTGTATTTTACTGGTCTGTGGAAAAGGGATATCTGGTGTGGAAAAGGGATATCTGGTGTCAGAAACTACTTCACAGTGTAGTTACTGACAGATCTTGATTGAGTAGCCTTTTGGTGGTCTTTTTAATATATATTTTACATTGAACTTAGTTGTCTGTTTTGCATACCTTTTTTTGCCCTTTAAACTCTTTCTTTTGTCAGTATACCAAAGTGGAGGCACCAGAAATGAACAAACTAGGTGTGTGAAATCATTTCAAAGGGGATTTTTTTGTAAGATTCTTACTCATGCCATCTATAAAGGCAAATCTGCCAACACTATTTAGTGTTTCTGTGCTTACATTCCATGAATGGCTTGCCATTTAAATTTCCTTGCTGGGCACCAGTGTGTTTGACCTTTGTGGAAGAAAGATGAAGTCTGCCTATTAGCTTGATTTACTGTACATGATGATTTGCATAGTTTTTCCATGATACTCTGTTTCAGCCCATTACATTTGCCCATACTCAACAGTAAAAGCTCCTGGGCCTGTAGTAATGACATTTGCATTAGCATAAAGTGGAAACTAAAATATTTTTTAATTAGAGGAAAAAGAAATACAATCCCTAAATTACATCCTTCTTCCATCCCTTATACCACATTATGAGACACAAAGTACAACATTTGATCTAGACATCTCCCCTGAGTGCAGTGTGAAAGGTAACTTGGAGCTGAGGGCTAGTTCTCTGAAAACTCCAAATTACTGACAGCTGATTAAATAGTGAGTGCTTCCATGATACTGGTACCTTGTTATGCAATGCTGTCAGCACATCCTGCTTTTAAGTAACTGAAATGTATTAAATGATCCCTAGTCAAGCCTGAAAGATGCTGTGTCTATTCCCATTTGTACTGGCAGCCTCGTTCCAAACTGGAACTATCAGGCACTGATATATTTTGAGCTGTGGTCATTTGCCACCTCTTGAACAGCCTGCAGGGATGGCTTGTCTGCAGTCACCCAAAGGCTGATGAACAGATAGATGCTGTACTCTCATCTCTCTTCTTTGAGAGAAGAAGACAGAAGGGTTGCATGAAGCCAGTAAGAAATCTGATTGCTGTGTTTTGCATACTGCCTCGTGGCTAAGCTAAGACATAAAAGAAGCAGAAAGAAACCCTTTCATGTGAGCCCCAGGAGTGTCAAAGCCAAGCCTTCAGACAGTGGCTGAGCAAAGAACATTAGACCATTGTCCCTTCTGTTACTGTGAATTCTGCTTGCCTGACAACCTGATTTCTAGACCTTTAGGGGCTAGTAGGTGAGAGCTAAAATTCACTCATTAAAAAAATCCAAAGTCAGTAAAGAGTGAAAAGTGTGTATTCCTACCATTCCCAGAGAAAAAGTAGGAAGAATTTATCCATTGCACTTACTGAAGGGATGATGTAGCACTGCTCACTACTCTTATAATCTCTTTGCAAAAGGTATAAAAGCTTCTGTAACCTCTGCAAAAATAAGTGTGGCCAGAATGTGATCTCTAATAGCAGAATGAAATATCTAATATCTGCCAAAATAAGCATGGTCAGAATATATTTTACAATCACTTATATATTTGAAGCTGGAGGAGACATTGGTATCACATAGCTTCCTCAGGTGTCAGATTCAATAGGCACTTATTAATTTCTTACTCCATTCAAGATATCAGGGCAGTTATTAATCATACTGTTGTTTTCTGTATTTTTTTCAATAGCCAGGAGGTAGTTAGGATTCATGGTGTGTGCTCATTATTCTTGAAGCACTGCTGGTCACCTGGTTATCTTGTCTCCCTAGTAAAATTGTCAGTTTGTTCCATGGACCTGGCTGCCTCTCACGTTCCCACCTTTCAGTCTGTAAGAATATAAAGGTAATTTTTTAAGCTGAGTTCATCCTGGAGGCTTTGTCAGATGGCTAGTAATTGTTCATGCAGGGAGGAATGATCCCTGTTTAGCCAATTGCAGACATTAAAGTGAAAGGACATTTTCCTTGAATTGCTGTGAGTATTCATCACAGTGGGTATTCATATTGCATTCATTGAATATGTGGAGCTGGATTCTCCACTAGAGATGCTTAGGAAACTCATTGCTGCCATAAGCAGCTTGGTGACTAAGCTGCTGTCAGTGAAGGCTGTTAAACTATATGAAGCCTGGCACTTGGGCTTCCTGGAAATCAAATCAGGAGCTGTATCTGTGCAGTGCTGAATCATAGTCTTTACCTTGGTGACCTCAAAATTGTCCCAAGATGTTGTTAAAAAGTATTTAGTAAAAGTGGATTTTAAAAGATGGCATTAATCTCACCTTAAATTACAGAAATTGCTTATGCATTTTCAAGTTACTGTTCATTATTTCTGTGGTTAGCAACGGCCTGTATCCTTTTCAAGAAATGGAAACATTAACTTGGGTTGGGGGAAAGAGGATCATGCTGAGGACTGTAGTTAGCTTCCTGGGACTGCTGCTTGTGGTTAGTTGGTTTCTGGTTTTGGTGGTTTTTTGTTTTTGTTTTTGTTGGGTTTTTTTGGGGGGTGGCGTGTGTGGTTTATTATTATTATTATTATTATTATTATTATTATTATTATTATTATTATTATTATTATTATATTTCTTTTTTTTAATGGGAAATGAGATGCCATGAAAATCAGATAATTGCAAATCCCATATTCCTAGGGCTTTTCTGGTTGTAGTATATTTACCCTAAATCACACATTTAGTAGGGCCAGTACATTTGCAAGAAATATAGTTTTAAATTATAATATTTAGGGCTGAATGAATTTTATTTATTGACAACCTTTTTCACCACAAAAGATTTGGCAATGCAGGATTTTTTATGAATACGTGGTTTCTTGTCCAAATAACTTTATTTGGAGGAGTGGGGGAACACGCTAAAATACACAGGGGGGAGGGGTGTCTCTTATCTCTCCTATTCCAAAATATAGACTGTGTCCCTCTGCCCCTTAGGCTATATCCACAGTTTAGGATTTCTGAGCTATCTTTCATTAGATATGTATGCAATCCTTACATGTATCTTCTTACACTGGGCTGCTTTGCAAAAGGTAGTCTATATTATACTCTCAGTTATATGGACACAAATTAAACTTAAATGTGGTCATCTTTGAGTAATCAAGAGAAGAATAGCTGCCTTTCTCTAAGGTAGATATTATATTTTTTTATAACAAGGATATTCCTAATATTTGATTTAAATTTTCTGAACTCAAATTCTTATTGAATAGTTTCACTGCAGTGATGTGCTGTTTGCACAGTTTAAGTGTAATCAACGGCTCTTTTGTAAAAAGTGAAAGATTAGACACTAAGTGGTAGTCTTGATTTTTTTTGTTTGTTTTGATTTGATTTTTTTTTTGTACTGGTTAGAGGATTACTATAATCTCATAAACTTGGCCCATGTTGTTTTTTGAGGAATGGTGGTTTTAAAAAATACATTTTTAGGAAACTCACCAACATTCAGCAGGAGTAATGGCAAGGGAATAGGCTGCTAAAAAAGAGGAACACTAGAGTAAGCTTCTTTTATTATTCTTTTATCTTTATAGGTTGTGCTACTGCTTCATTGTGGGATTTTTTTTCTTCTATAATTCTCTCAAATTAGACAAATTGTGGTTTGTGGAAATGACATGTTGGTATGCCATTGTGGATTATACAAGGTACATTGTGTTTCAGATAAAAAATACTTTTTATTTCTTATATAAACAGTTCTTGTCAGAGTCAACCGTGCTGAAGAGCTGCTTCACATCCGAGGTCCTGATTCCAAAGCGGTGAGTAACTGTTATTTTTAACAGCTATTTCTCTGAAACAGAATGTAAAAAACATCTATGCAAATGGAAGAGCACTTCTATTTTCTTGGGAAAAGCCAAAAGCAGACGGATAATCACCAAAAGCCTTATCAGTTATTGGTATAACTTCTGGCTGGCTGTTCAGCTTGCTTCCTCAAGCCATTGTCTTGTTAGTATCAAACACAATGAGTATTCTTATAGTGTTAACAGCTGCCATGGTCAGGCCATTCCATGTGTTTCTTCTATTAGCTAAGCATATAAAGAAGAATGTAGTTACACGGGGCTTATAGCTAACTAGGAGAAATAACAGTCAAGAGTTTGGCCATGATATACATAACGCTCTTCTGTGCTGCTTTTTTTGCAGCAACTGCTCAATTTCAGGTATCAGGTACAGCATTTAATCAAGAGGACATTTAAGATGGTACATAGAAGTTTTAACAAAATATTATTGAGAAAAACTACAGGAAATGCTTTAGTCGATTTATTTGAAGCAGTAACGCCCAAAATGCCAGTTCACTGAGTACTTTCTTTAGGCAAATGCCCTCTCTCAGACTATCACTGCATGACTTTGTAATTGCACAGCAACTCTAGTCCATCATGCTTGACTCAGCCATCCAGGGAAAAGCACACAGAATAAAAAGCATACAAATATTCTGAACCAGCATGCGTGGGTATGTTTAAGTATCTGTGCACCTGAATACAGAAAAGCACCTTCACTGGAGGGGAGACTCTCATGGTGATACTTATAATATAAAGGTTTTAATAGGCCACTGTTTAAAATTACATGCAGAGCTCAATTGTGGCATGAAGTTTTGGAACAGCGTATGTTGAAAGACACAGTGCAGGCACCCTGGCATGTGGAAAATTAGGAGGGAAACTTCTTAATGATTTTTAGATTGATTGATTAAGACATAAGAGTTTCTCCAAGATAAGGAATGCCTGTCCAGAATTGCTGGTTTGTTTTTTTTTTTTTTCACATGAAACCTGAAATTCTGATATGACCTTAATTCTGGAATCTGTAACATCCACTGCCAGTCCCTCCCCTAATAAAACAGCCTATTTATTGTAAATAAGGTCTTCATGTAATAAAAAAAACAATCAAACATTTCAAGGCCATGTGTTTATGCATGGCACATAGTTAATGTACATAGGAACTTGCATGCTCAGTTTCTGTAATAGGTGTAAATAAACCAATTCTCCCTGTAGTTGCATAGGCATTCAGAATCTCTTCACTTTTGGTCAGCTGTAGGGCAGCTAGGAGGAAGGTTGTTGCCTTTCTGATTCTATGATTCTTTCAAATCCAGAGAAAATGTTATGGTAAAATAGCATTCCGGAAAGCAAAAAACCCTGAACTTAGGTCCGATTTTTTAACATGGTTGAAGGAACTGGACTTTATGGAAACTAGTGTTAACTATACATTATCTTTGACTTATCATTATTCTGCTTGAAAGCTTTTTTCATCTGCCAGTACCTTCTCTGGTCTTTTGCTAGGTTTTCAGAAGTTACATAGTCCCTCTGTCCCTTGTGTCTCCTTTACCTTCAACTGCTCAACAAGCCTTTTGCCTGCTGCCTCTTCCTGGAGACCAATGGCCCCTTAGTTGCCTTGCCTGAAACTGTCCCATTCTTGATCCCAAAGCTGATGACTGGTTTAATGCCTGACAAGCTTCAATACCTCTGATAGGACTAGTGCACCTCATCTCTGTCATATTTCTAATCTTGGCCAGTTTCCAGTTTTTCAAAAGAAGGTTAACCCTATTTGCCTCTCTCTGGTTGCCAAATTACGTCCTGGGTGTAGGGTGTGGCGAGAAACTTCCTGCATCAGTGTCCTTAGACCATGCATTTAGTGGATGCAAAAATAACAGCTGTAAAGGAGAGTATTTTCATGTTTCCTGGATAGTAGCAGGATGTAAGGGAAATTAAAAGCTTTTCAATTTTGCTAAGCGACAATGTGCAATTTATTAGCTGTAAAGTGATTCTAAGTTTTAGTCAATTTAAAAGTAGTGTTGCTTTTGCAGTCTGGGCATCAAAATAATTGTAACAGTTCAATGGCTGGATAAAAGCTTATAATGGGAAGTTGTGCAGTTTTTCTGTCTCTCTCTCTTGTAGCAAGACCAAATAACACACAGAGCTCCCTGCAGCATGGAAGGCTTAAACCAGAAGTCAGTGGCTGCAGGGCCAGGTGTGGAATCCCAGAGTGAAATCTCTGTGTAGCCCATATTATGGTAAACCAAATTATAACAGCCATGCTGTGATAGTTTTTAAGTCTAGGTGTACTTCAGATCTTCAAATGTGTTTAAAAGATAGATTTCTTAAGGCAAAAAATGTCCGTGCTCTGAAATCACACAGAAACTAGTGCAGTGGCATTCTTTGTGTATATGCTGCAGATTTTTTTTTCTTTCTTCTGATATGCACATACAAATTTAATTTTATATTTGCTTGGAAATATGTTTGCCTTAAGAAACATTACAAGCAGAATGGTATGACTACACATGGACATAAAAAGGTTAAGAGCTATGATTTTCTGTGAGTATATGTTGAAAGAGGACCAGTGAGTGACCTGTATGGCATAACAATTGTAATTGTGGCCACCACCTTAACAGTTGCTGCTGTGATCAGTAGGGCACTGTGAAAAGAGAGGAGTAAGGGATGGTTTTAATTTTGGTCAAAATGTGTTTGGAAACTAATTCTTGAGGAATAGAGAATGAAACTTCAGTTGCAGAAGAACAATATTATAACTAAATAGTTTTTAAGATATCTGTTTGAAATGATTGTATAAAAGAGATCAATGGAATACTTTTATTTCAAGTTATTCCTCTCTATCTGTAAGGGATAAGTTTTCAAACTAAGAAAAC
>JAWWLV010000121.1:35396734-35411008 GCA_035041135.1 Platyrinchus mystaceus | reverse complement strand
ATTAAAGGGTGGGCTCAGTTCAGCGCAGGCTGTGTCTCACCTAAAAAATCCATTGCGCAGGCTTGAAAGGTAAAAACTCCTTTCCCAGATCTTCGTTCGCGAAGACTGGCCACCACCACCACCACCATTTTTGATGCTGATCTTCTCTTAAAAGGGCAGATTCCTTCTATTTTTTTCTGAAAGAATGCAGTTAGTACCACTGGCTTGCATGGGGAACCAATACATTTATTATTTTTAGAATGACAGGCGTATTTGTCTTTCTCTCTAAATATACAAATCAGAACTAATTCAACATCTGGGATAAAAAAAAGTATGCATAAATTTGACTGAGTGTAAAAATATTAGAAAAAGTGGTTAATACTTGATACAGTGTCTTATAAAGTGATATTTGCTTGATTAATTTAAATTTGGGTGGATATCTGATGAAGATCCAAATACTCAGCCCAAAAACTTCTTCAGAGACTGGAAATAAAGGTAAAGACTTATTTTTCCTCAGCTAGGCCTTTGTAATATGCGTAAAGTTACTATCTTCCCTTTAAGGATAAAAAGAGGTGATGTAAATGGTCACAATTATAATCACTGTGACAAAACCTGGTCTTGCAGTGGACTTGGACTCTTTCCCCCTCAATCACTGATATGTATATTTGGTGTGTGTTCCTGGTGTCTTAATGTTTACAGTAAGTTATCTTTGATAATTACCTCAGAGTGGGTGTAAGCACACACTGAGGACATTAGGAGGTAATATCAAATTGAAGTGAATTGCATGCATCACTGAAAATAGGAAGAGAAGGACAAATTAATAAAGGCATAAATTAGCAATATGATATTCCACTTGGTAAAAAAAAATGGTGAAGGTTTGAGGAAATATAATCCAAAGCTCAGATAACCATAAGGGAGGTAAAGTGTGAGAAGCTGACAGTATTTCTGGTCTTAACAGAAAGGAAATAAATTTTTGCTGTGTGTTGGAGTTTTGCTTTTAGACTACAAATGTGTGCTCAGGCACAAATGAATAGATGGCAGAAGGATATGCTTGTTCTGGACAGCATAGTTACAGTGTGAACATTCCTCTCTTTCCAGAGAACACATGGTGTGGTTTTGGGGTCTTGACCTCTCAATGATTTTTCTTCATCAAATGTTCTTGTGTTCTTACTTTTGCTTTTCTTCTTTAAATTCTTTCTTACATATTGATAATTCTGATGGATAGACATGATACAGACTAAAACTGGATTTGAGAAGGGCAGGTGAGAGCTTAATCAAGAATGTCCAGGCATGCCAGTTACAAGTCAGTGTAAGAAGTGCTATGTGAAACACAGTAGACTTTGTTAATTTAGAAACTCGTAGGAGAGCACTGTGTTGGTTTTGCTGAATTATTAAGCAAGATGGACAGGTTGAGGGGGAGAGAGAAAGAAAGTGATTGCTACATATATTCATAGTCTCACACACCACCTAAATAGTCAGCATCTCAAACTAATTAAACAAAAGTTCTAGTTTGTTTTAATGAGCTCCAGGTTGCTGCTCTCTGTCGCAAAGCTTGCTTTCTCACTGTGGTTTTGTGGGTAGAGCATCCTCTGTGCCTATTGACAAAGAGATGATGTTAAATTCTCAGATGCCCTTGAATGCACCAGTGCAGGTCAGAGAAGAGACCTCCTTGCAAAGGATTGGCTTAGGTATAAGTGCAGCTGTGTAAAAAATGAAGACAACATTTTCTGTGTTCCTCTCATAAGAACCATTAAAAGTTCATAGAGATTGTGATTCATGTTTCTGAGCTTCTCTGGTCAAGTAGCTGGGAGACTGAAGATTTTCTCAGTGGTACTACCGGTCCCTAAGACTAGGTAGCTTTGGAAAAAAGTTCACATGTGGCCTTGATTGCTGCCACCTTCTTTCTCAAGCAAATGTGTTCTGTGTATTATGTGACAAATTCTCTTTGGAGTTGTCAGACACATCCAGTGAAAATGTTTACTTTGCTAGTTAGGGTGGTATGTCCCAACTTGTAGAGAAACAAGAGCGTCAGGAATTACAAGATTTTTTTTTTTTTTTTTTTTTTTTTTAATAAAGATGGTATGCCTGGTGACCAATGGATATCTGCCTTGGGGATTTCTTTCTTTTTCTCCCCACTCTTTCCTCCTTTGTGGAGTATTTTGGTCTTGGCTATTCAAAGAGAATTTCTTTTTTCTCTCTCTCTTAGAAACAGTTTCTGTGCAGCTTGGGAGAGATACTGGCATTATTTTGCAGTAAGGAACTCAAATACTTTCGGAGAGATGGAAAAGAAAGGAACCATGAAGGTAAAAGGTGTTAGTTTCCCTTGTTGGATTACTGAGGTTAAGAATGGCGAGTATTAATTGTGCTGTATTATTGAAGAGATACCCCTTCACTCTGAAGAGATTAGTCAGCTCTGTGGTGTTTCTCCACAGAGAGCTCTTCAGTGCTTGAGAATCTTTACTCTCAGCCTTTTCAGCCTTTAGGATGATTAAACTTGCTTTGTACCTCTTGAAGAGGAAAATATGAAGTGCAGTACAGAGCAAAAAAAAGTTTTTATTTTTAGGAGGCTAATTATGTGGATGTCAGCCTGACAAAGTACCATTGAGTCTGTATGTGTTTGGCGCCTATGAAGATAATATTTAGCCCTCCTAATTTGTAATTTATCCCCTTAAGCCTCAGGGGCACAGCAGAATTTCTCAGAAAAGTCACATATGAAATTTCTTGTTAGGCATAGTCTTCAGAATGAGGCTGAGTTCTTAGTTTTCTACATTGCAACAGAGAACATCAGCTTAACAGTCGTCAGGCTATGTGGTGGTCTCCTGTCACCTGGATGCTTTTTCTCCTCTGCTAGGTGTGAGTATTCTTTATATAAGGCATCAAAAGGTTTGTGAAGTCATGAATTAGACTACTGCTCTTTGGAACAGTTTGAATATGACCTGATTTTGTACCTCAAGCTCTTGCACTCTTAAGATCATTAAAACTGCTGCAAGTAGCCATATTGATGACACCTGAGATAGAATTATAGAATCATAGATAGAATCATAGATTGATGACACCTGAGATAGCTGGGATATTCCCCTAATAAATTCTCTGCTATTGCATGGGACTGGACTAGGGACACAAATGGTTCATTTTTTTAATCTCTTACCATGGTTCATAATATTTGTAGTTTTGTTTTTTTACTGAGAGTGAAGTTCTCCTTAGGAAGTTATGTGTTCATGGTCACTGGGATGCTCATATGCATAGGGAATGAACACTTTGTGTTCCCTTCAGTGCTGCAGAAGGAAATTTGGAAAATAAACTCATCATTCCTGGCTAAATGAGTCTGCAGTTGACAATGGAGCTTAATTTCAGCCATTGGACTAGAATAAGACTTGTTAACAAGAAAAGCAGATTCATATCTTTTCCAAATTAGAATTACATCATTACGGTTATAGAGCTGTAAATGGCACTGCAATCTGTGTTTATCTGGAGAGTCTAAATGTCGTGAAGTGGCTTAAAGAAATACTTCAGAGCTAGGGGACAAATATTTAGGGTCTGCCCAAAAAAGATTGCTTTGTGTCTGCTTGTTTTGGTAGGGCTGTTTCAAGATTTTGCTCAAGTGTTTTTAGAAACCATTTCAGAATGCACTTCACGCCAGACTGCCTATGAAGTAGCATGAATTGCCACTGCTGAAAAGTAGCTTCCAAATGAATGAAAATACCTGTTTTGGTGCAACACTAATAAACCCTTCTTACTGAAAAATAAATAATTAAAGGAACTGTTAGACTGTTGCTCTGTAAATAGATTGTTTCTATGTAAATAACCTTCCCACCTTGCCTCTGAGCTTTTAAACATACTTGGGCAGTGGTTGGTTTCAACGCTTTTAGGAAAAAAGAGGCTGACATCTTTGCAAGACTTACCTGTCAAATGTACCAGTGCTCATCTCCAAAGACAGAGGCACAACTGCATGTCAGATATAGCAGAATTTCAAAGAAGTGGGGAATATGCAGAAATTAGAAGTAATTCAGAATGTAAATGGCATGATGTTAAACTTGTACAAATTCAGAAATAATAGTCTAAGGAAAACTCTCTATTTAATGTAGAGAACTGTGTTTGCCCAAACCATGGGAGCCCTTCTCTCTGGGGGTCCCACCCTGTGTCATTCACTGTTGTTCTCTGCTTATGTTACTGCTTATGTTCTCTGTTGTGGGTCTATTGAGCCATCAACTAGTGCAGAGCACTTGCTGATACACTTTTTTTTTTTTAAATTACATAAGCATAAATGGAAATTAGGAGTGAGAGGGAATACTGACACCTGAATTGTCATGAAAATCTTGTGATAAGCTGTGCCTAACCTGGACGGGAGAATTTTAAGAAGAGATGCCAAAGACCCTCTGCTTGTGCCAGTCCTGGATTCTGCTCTGGATCTACACCCAGGAGTTGAGAAAAGCAAAATCAGTTTTTCAAACAACAAAATCAGGTTTTCAAACAGTAAAATCAGTTTTTCAAACAACAAAATTAGTCTTTCAAACAGCAAATATTTTCCTGGACCTGGGTAAAATCAATTTATTTTAAAAACATACTGCCTGTAGTCAAAAGTTTCACATTGTGTTCAATCATAAAAATATATTTGTCTCTCCAGACAGTATATGGATCCTTAATATGTCCATATTAATAAAAATTTCTGTTCACTTGCAATTAAATCAGCATTGCTTTTAAAGATCTACTTTAATGTATCTTAACCACCTATTGAAAATATTATGTAGTTTGATTTTGTTACTGTAATTATACCATGTTCAAAATCAGCAATTTAATGGCTTGATTTTATACCAATTAAAGCCTTAGACCTTTTTATTGTGAATTCAAATACAACAGAAAAGTACAGTAATTAGTACTTGGTTGTATAATTTTAAATTATGTAAAGTTTACAGCTACAAAACTATTCTAAGAATATATGTCTAATTTTTTTTTTTTTAACTAACAGAAAATGAGTAGTTCATTCTGTATAAGGATATTCGAGATGTGTAATCTGGAATATAAGTAAACCTTAAGAACTCTTCTGCACTGGAAATTTCTGAATTAAAAAAAAAAAAGAAAAATTGTTAATCTTTCAATGAAAAATCTTTTGGTATAGTTGAAGTCAGACAAACATCCCTGGGCTATCCTGTTGGTCTGCACAGCAATCTGAAGTTGAGGAGGTTGGAGGAAGTCAGAGGAACTGGCTGTAGCCCACTGAGTCTGCATTGCCAGGACACTCATGAGAGTACATTGTTGGCATGCAGATGCAAGAGAGTTCTCACTCTTACTCTGCTCTGGTCTTTTCTCTTGCAGAGTGACTGTAGGGCAGAAGGGCAAAAATTACTCTCCCAGCCTGGCACAGGAAACTTCTCATGGTGTTGGGAATTCTTCACTGATCAGCTTTGAACAGTTTCTATTTTGTTCTCTTCGTAGTTCAGTTCTGATCTTATCCCAGAGGTGTTGCACATGGTATTAGCTGGTTATCATATGTGCAGCATGGCAGGACTCAAAACTGGGAATGCTCTGAAACAGCAATTTTGGAGGAAAGTCAGAAAGGTTTAAGATCTGGTTTTGTGCTGTTGTGAAATACATGAAACTAAGCCTTTTGTAGATCATTTTTGAGTAAACAGTCTATACAACTGACAGTTGAGCTGTTGGTAGAGAGGGTAGGAGACCTAGGTTTTGGGAAAGAATTGTGAGGTTTCTTGCACTGATGGAAAATTCCATTCTGGATCCTCAGGGTCTATCTGGGATAGAAAAGAAAGCACATGTTTGATGGAAAAACTGCTGTCACAGGGTTTTTAGCTCAAATTCAGCTTGCCCAAGATCATTGTAAATTCTGTGGGATATGGTCCTAAGACTGTCTTTCCCAGATATATTAAGTCTGGATTAAGGGTATCTACTAAGCATCAAAACTGCAGAACCACATAATGAAAAGGACTTCTGTTATTAACTTACTCTGCCAATTCAGCTATTCAAAAATTTGAATGGGGTAAGTCTGCAATATGTACCAGGACTTCTGGATTAGATATTGTCTGTATGCATCACTTGAACTTTACTGAGTCTGTATTTTCAGCTCTTGGAAGCCCATACTTCACCAAAAAAAGCAAGTGTATGTCTTTGCTGAATCAGGATCTGCATCAAATCTATAATGCCATCATACCAGTATGTGGATTAATTCTTCTACAACTTGTGGTCTTAAGCAGTATGTCAGTTAGGGGATATGTCTCTGAACCCTTCTTGCAGAGTCCTGGGTCTGAGAAGAGATGTGAGAATATGTCCCATAGTGCTCTATCCATGCACGTAGAATAATTTAGCTCCTTGTGTCAACAGACACGTTTGCCAGAAAAAACATACTGCTGAGTTTCTGATTATTTAACTATTTTGCTAAGTGAAAGGAAAAATGTGTTTTACTGATTCTGTGGGAAAACTAAAGGTCAAGTCAGCTTAAAAGTTTTAAGTAAATACAGAGGATGAAAAAGAGATAATTTTCTTTAACACATAATTTGTCAGTAAATCTGAGTTAAAACTTATTTTTTAAAGTAGCATCTGGAAACCAGGCAAAGCTTTGACTTTAACAACTTCTTCCTCATTACTCCTACTCTCTGTGTCTTTAATAAATTGATTTTGCTTGTATAAATGGTGTTTTGCAATAATTTTTTTTCTGGTCATAAATTAGTGATTCAGGCTTGCCTGTGAGGTTGATGTGTACAGTTTGGAACAACAAGGAAAGCTAAGAATATACTGGGGAATTAATAGTTCACTTTGCTTTGTTCACTTGATATATAGGAAGAGAATTAAATCACTGAATTTAGCCTGCATTTTTTTCTCTGTAGAGCTTATGTGCTGCAGAACAATTCAAGCTTCTCCAGCTTTGCTCTTCTCATGGCTTTTAATAGCTTGTTTTGGCATCCTTGATATCAGATACCACCATATTGGCATTTCTATCTGTTTTCCTGTTTGCCTCTAAGAGTGAAACCGATAAATATATATATATATTTGGAAATTGTTTCCTGCAAAAATGACATATGATAGTTGATGGACTTTTTTATCGTTGTGGTGACTAGGATTGTTTGATTACCTTAAAGCTCTGGTGATGTTTTTATCATAAACCTTAGTTTTAAGGGAGGAAAATTTTTCAGTAATACGGGGACTTGTACTTCATTTAAAAGTTATCAAAACCAATTTTTTTAACTTATGGAAATATGTTGAACTTTTAAAGCTTTTAAAACTTTTCAGTTTCAATTCTAAACACTTATAGATTTAATTTATTTGGTAATATTCAGCTAGGCTTAGTCTTGAAGACCTTGAGTAGTTCTTCTCTACTATATAAACATTTTAGCTATGTTATTTCTGACTTCTCTGTGAAGAGTTTGCTTTCAAAAATAAGCAAAATAAGTGAAAGATTTTTTGATAGTGACCAGAACACAATTTTTAGTATTGTTCTTTACGTATTCTGCAGGGAAATTTTGCTGTGTTTTGGAGCACACACGAAAGATTGCTTATTCAAACATTTGCTTGAGGAAGAAAAATGTGTGGGTCATTCCAACACTGATTATGTAAGGTTGTTAGTGAGCAAATCAGTTCCAAGACCAGGCCTGAGAAAAGTCCATTGATAGGCCCCTTCCAGCCCTTTCCTTCTGCTTTTCAGAACAACTCTTCACAGTCAGTCCCTGCTACACCACACTAATCCCCTCTTCTATATTTTACCTGATCTTATGTGGCACTGAATCAAATGCTTTTCTAAAGTACAGATAGGTTGAATACACAGTTTTCCCTTTTCCAGAAAATGTGTGCTAGCCAAAGGTATGTTATACCAAATGCTGACACCTCTTCCTTGATTGCCTCCTTGACATTTTATTCTGATGTTCTGTCAGATAAGGACAACTCCAACCCTACAGCAACTCAGCTTGAGCGGATTTCCATTGGTAGAGCTCCTCTAAGCGAGAGAAGGGTATTTTTACCATATTTTTTTTATTGCTGAGAGTCTCTTGTCTTCTTAAGGCTACCTTATGTATTGACAAAAGCCCTTGAACTTGTCCTGTACCATTACATTACGACAGAGCTGATCATGCTGTTGCAAAACCCAGTTTGACCTCATCTGGTGGGTAAGAGGCTGCCCCAAGGAAACTATCCCTATTCTTCTTAGTTTTGTTTCTGCAATTCAGGAGGATATTGATTCTAAATACATCCACCTACAGTCTCAAAGTCATACTGCTTTATATCCTGCTGCTTGTACAAGATTGAACTTCTGGTTGAGCTTCTGTGGCCATGAAAAATTGAGTCCTCAGTGTCAAGACTCTCCTTTGTGGTCATCCAGACTGCATTGTGCTTTTTGAGTCTTGTAGAGATCTCTTTCTGCTGATGAAGAACCTTGTTGATCTCTATAATATTAAATCAGTGTAGGGAGTTAAAAGGGGGGTAGAGGGAGCAGGTGAAAAGGGTCCCTTGTTGCTTTCTGTCATCATGAAATAGAAAAGTATGTCACTTCAAACCCCTGGGTAATGGCTAAAAGCTGTAATGCACTACCTTGTATGTTGTTGAATCTAACAATTTTCTGGCAAGTGTCCTGCCTGAGAGTGTTGTGCGGAAATTTACTACTTTTGATACAAAATGAATCAATACCACAGTTCTGTGACAGAGATGTCTGAACAAAGCCTTTGGTCACGCTCGATCTTGTACAGTTGCTGAGCAGAGAGACCTGGGATATTTGCTAGGCTTGTCTCAGGGAGATAGGAACCTTCATCCTTCTCTCTGTTTGCACAATGGAGAGGAGGCAGTGAAAAGCATAAAGTCCCACTAGAGTCGGGGTAATGGCTAATTACAAACTGTTTGAAAGACAAGTTGACAGGTTGCTTATTCTTTCCCATCAGCCAGTAGACCGAGTTGTGTGTGAGTGCAATTGCATGCACTGTAATCTCTCTGGTGTAAGCCTTCTATAGGTGCTCTGGGATGCTTTTACTGCTAGAGGCATACTGGCTTTGTGGAAGCTGTATGGTTGAGTGCTTCTCCCCATGGAAAGACTGCTGGCTGAAAGAGATTAGTTGCTTATAGTGTGAACTATTTTTTCTTTTTAGAAACTTGTCAGGATTATCTTTCAGCTTGTTCTGTGGATCTCTTTTTCTGTGTGCAGTTTGTGTGTTGTACTGGTGAGAAAAAGAGGTGCATAAGGGCTAATTTGTTGCCTTTATTTGCCTTGGGATAGGGTTTAGATGTGAATGAGACTTGAGCTGAGGTGCCAGATCTTCTGCTACTTCTCTCCATGGCTCCAGAGTGTGATTACCTGAAACTGTTTGGGATAATGACAGTGGTTTTCTGGTAAACAGAGTTATTGGAATAACATTTGTGCTATTATTTGAAATACCGGCATAGCTTTGGGGCAGCAGACAATTAAGATAATTTGCTACTTTTTTTTTAGGGATTGAGAAATTAGCAGTTCTCAGTGTTTTTCCAGTGTCTTGTTCACCATAAGTTCTCAACTTAGTTTAATTAGTACCTGGAAAAGAACATTCAAAGCCAGGTCAGTCCATGATGAATCAGTTTTTAAGGGCTGTGATTTAAGTGTGACTCTGGGTTTTTTGCCTTCTGAATCTTGGCAAATGTTTTCTATTAATTAAAAGTTTCAGAATTTTATAGCAAAGTATCTGGTACCTATGTCTAGAATTCCTTTCTCGGTGTTATGTGAGATCATTTTCAGTAAGGCTGATGGTGTGCATGTGACACACAGCTGATAGGATTTAATGTAATAGTGTAGGTTTTAAAATCACTAGTTCTTTTCTAGCTTTTAGGTGTCTCTGTAAATCATTAGTCTCCATTATTTTAATTGGAAATGCAGTACTGTAATACATCAGGATCATAGGAAATAACCACTGAATAGGAGATTTTTTTAGATTTTGGAATCATCTTCCTGCCGTCTTATATATTTGCCCATGAGCAGACCTGAAGTTGGTTAACATATGATGCCCTGAACCTGATAGTACCTCAGCTTAGATTTTACTTGCATATATTTAGCCTGGTCTTCTTGAGTTTTCATACTAGTTTTTTTTTTCTATGCAAGAAAAGCCATTGCAATACCTCTCACATGCTTACTCATCCTTATGTTCTTGTTGTTTTCATACCTGAGAAGAAATGTAAATGTTTTTGGCAAATCCACGCTGAACTTTGTAAGCAGGTATGACATAAGTAAAAAGCTTGCTTTATTATTTTTTCCAATGTGTCTTACAGATGAGTGAATGATACTGGGGGTTCCCCACCTGTCCTACCCCCAGCTCTCAAAACTTTAAACTTCAGAGACCTTAGTCAACTTTCATGAATTTGTGAAAATAATCTTCATCATCTCTCAGATTGCTCTGGAAAGTTCCTGAAGTAATCAGGAGTAAATTTCTTCAAGAGCAGTTGATTAAACACTTAATCTTGTTTCTACCATATAGTCTTATTATAGGTGAATTATGGTAGCTCATGAAACATGTTGAAGTCAGACAGGTTCATTCTGAATGAAAATCTGGGTTTTCACTAAGGTCCCAACTCCAAATTGGTTTGTACAGAAAAGGCATCCTTAAAAATTCATAAATGGAAAAACAATGGATTGTGAAGAGGTGTCCAATAGTACTATGGAGATAAATATTAGGTGCATTTGCCTTAACATTTTTATTAATTATATGAAAAGTCAAGTAAACAGCATATTAGTCAAATATAAAGACAACGCTAAATGCAGAAAACTTTGCAAATGTATGAGCTTGTGTGGGGAAAATTCCAGGGTACCTACAGAGCTTTGAAAATGGGTAAGAAACAAAACCTACCCTTAATTTTTCAGATTTACTCTGCAAAAATTAGTATAGATAACATATTTGGTGCAAAAAATAATTAGGATTTTAATTATTTTATATGTTTGTTCGTATCTTCCTGAACTATTGTTGCTTACCTGGTGCTCGAGAACCATAAGCATTTTTGGTGCCTTAGTTCCAAAGCATTAACAGTGATCACAGATCTGTATAGACTTAGAACGAGGTTTGACATATTGCTTCTGCCTGAAGGGAAAACCCTTAAAAGAATTTGGGGTTGTTAACTTTCTGAATTAGACCTAGAATTTGAAGATCTTGGCTTGTAATTGTAAAATATCTTGCCCTTGTGATGTTTCTTGATATCAAGCTACCTTAGACAGGACTTACACAGTATAGTCTATCAGCAGACTAATAAACTCATATGTCCTATGTTGTTGTAATAGTGATAGCATGTTTTATAACTTTAAACTGTTTATTTCAACCAATGTTGAATGTACAATTTCTCTAAGGTTTTTGGAAGCTGAATGAAATATGCAGCTATTGACAACCCCCTGCTAATTTAGGACTGTTAATAAATACTAGCTCATATCACAGTGAGTCTAGAAGAAATAGTAACATACCAGAAGCCTGATGTTCTTAGTAGAAATAAGACAAAAGTAATTCTGCTAAAATAAATTATACCTTTTTTAATGACAGTGTTTTAAAGCTCAAGGGGATGCAAATAGCTGATATGACAGACTGTGTATGTAATAGTCTAAACTTACCATGATCACACCATCCCTTTTAAGATGGAGCTGAAAGGAAGTAGTTAAAATAAAAATACTTTCAAAGACCAAAAGATAAGTTTTAGCTTTTTGGTGACTATTATTCACACACAATCACCTATTAAAACTGAATAAACATGTGGTAATGTTTCTTGAAAGTCTATAAACTTGCACAAACCCCCTCAAATCTAATGTAGATCGATCTGTCAGTTTGTGATCATTGTGCATTATGAACTATGAGAAAATACACATGTATAGAGGCACAGTGAAACTTCGGTTGACCTTAAATCTGGAATTCCCTTAACTCTCTGGGTTCCATCGTGTAGCCTTCTTAATTTGTCATTAATTTTTTTTTTTTTTTTTTCACCCGGGAGGAAGAAGGAGTGAAGGAAAACATCAAAGAAAGCTTCTGGAGCTTTCATGGGATGCTGGCATGCAAAAAAAAAAAACAACCTAAAAAAAAAAACCCAACCCTAAAATAAAAAAAATCAGAGGTTAACTGACAAATTCTTTGGTTTTAAGACTATTTGATTAGGCACCTTGTCAATTTTGCCACCAGTGTTTGAAACTGTATTGGAATTTCCTTGTCTCAGACAGACTAATATTTGCTCTACCTACCCATCTCAAGTATCTATCCCATTTGAACCCAGGGTCAGGGTTTCTGGACTGACATCGTGCCTAGGCCTTTGCAGCTCCAGTGTATGGAGTGGAATAATGGAGAGTACTATAGGTGTTATATGATCTGCATGAATGTCTTTTATTCCTGCAGTGTCTGTTTTGGTCTTCTGTACTGTATTACATGACTCAACTAATATTTCCCTATGATGGCACTGCCACTTGCCTAGAAAACTTGAGTAGCATGTAAGAACTAGGGTTCAAAATGTAATTACTAATTCACCTTTCCTGGCTCTTGTGTGGCCAACAGCCTGGATTTGTCCTTGGTGGAGGTAAGCAAGAATGTTCTAACTTTTGGAGAACTATGTTTACTTGAACTAGATATGAATTTGCCCCAATTCTTCTCAACTGGTGAGTTGTTACAGAGTGTCCACAAACACAAAGTGCAGTGCCAGGAGATTTGGCTACTTTAAATTTAGCCAAGCCATTAAAGCTACTAAAGAATACTTTCCTTCATGTTTCTTGAAAGGTTTTCAGTAGTTTGTATTTCTTTCATCTTTGTCATGTGTCTCTTAACCTCTCCTTCTCGATTTCTTGAGTTAACTTTGTGGCAAAATTAAAATAATTTTAGAGGGTTTTTTTAAAATTTTAAATGTTATTCCCATGAGCCCTGTGCCAGTAAAATGCTGGCAATAGTATTTCTGATTAGGCTTTTGTTTTATTATCTAATTCTTTAATCCACCATAGTCATCTCTTGGTTGCTAAGAAGGATAGATTGCCTTCAGAGAACTTTCTGGGAAATCGTCCAGTTCCTTGCTTGCCTATTTGAGTCTCAAGTTTGCTATTAGAATTATGCAGTGTTATAGGATAACACAAGTCAGATGCAAAAACCCCGCTTCGCTGGTTGGAAGACAACTGAGCACACATGCTCTCTGCAGAATAATATAAAATAATATGCTCAGTGCTTTGTATCTCACTTGTGTTTCATTATGTGATCATGTGGATTTCTGTTTTGCTTGCTAAGAGAAAGTAGGATAATAGTGTTTTGAAGTGCTGGGTGTTGTGTGAAGATGATTATCAATTTGTTAGTCGGGTTATTGGCTTTGATATAGGGGAGATTGATGAGACTCTTACAGACTAAATAAATAAAATGAAAATTTCAAAGATATTGATTTGATATATTTTGATTATAGCATAGCAGAGGTTGACTAGATACTGGATAAAATAACGGCATTTTGACTAATTTTTTTTAGGAGAAGTGAGAATAACAACTCTGATTAAACGAGCAGCACCAGAGACCTAAATGTGTTTTGTTTGAATGCATCAGGCCCTATTACAAAACACATGTGGCACTAGCTACAGCCCATTAGCTCAGGTAAAATATAATGTGTAGTCTGGCCTGGACTGTGCCTGACTGACTGTTGTGTTTAAATTGGGAAGGGAAGAACATCACACCAGTTCTCTCCCAATACAGCTGGTGCAACCGGGCTTTACAATGAACTGCAGATGTAATATTTTGTTGTTTTCAGCATTGCAAAGTCTGTAGGGGGCAAGATTGTAAAAAGCAATAGGGATGATCTAGTTAGGAAAAAGGGAAGAAGCAACCAAACACTTTGGTGTAAAGCTTTGCCCTTTTATCATGGTGTTTTGGGTTTGGCCATGGGCCAATTTTTTTTCACTCCCCCCCAAATGCTACGAGTGGAGAGAAAGTTTATGCAGACAAAAGAGATGTGGGGGGAAAATAATATTAGGATTTATTACTTAACAAATAAAACCTAAAGAATTATATATATACAACAATTCTAACTAAGCACAAATACTATATATGTACAGAAGTATCCCTCCCCCCTTTTGATCAGTTCAGGAGGAGAAAAATAGTCTCTTTTTCCACTTCCAGAGCTCCAGGTCTTCCAAAATAATTCTGCAGCATTTGAAAATTTTTTCTGTTATCTCCAGGTCGACAGCTTTGATTTATGGCAGCCAAAAACTCACTCTCTCTCTCTCTCTCTCTCTCTCTCTCTCTCTCTCCGGTGTCAACCTCAAGGCTGGGCGTACCCCCTCCTGGGCTAAGACCGGAGGCTGGGGGGTTACCCAGGTCCTGTGGGGTCCTCCATGGACTGCAAGGGAGACACTTG
>JAWWLV010000121.1:35354358-35396634 GCA_035041135.1 Platyrinchus mystaceus | reverse complement strand
GGAATTTCTTCTGCAGCAGGCAGTCCAGGCAGTTTCTCATTAAAGCTTCTGTTATATGTCTCGGCCAAGAGGGGCTTTTCAGTGCCACAACCTGCCTCCGGCCCATGGCCAGGGGAGGAGGGAGGCCTGGCCCCAGTTGGGGCCAGCTGCCTACCTTTACATGGCTACTTCTTCTCTGCCCACCTCGTGGTTCTTATCTCTTCTGCCTCACAGCCTTCTCTTCCGTTTTCTTAAAAATGTGATTGGCAGAGGCGTTTCCAAAACTTTTGATTGGGGTTTTGCTCCGGAAATCCACCTGGCAAAACCATCCTCAGCCCCCGGCGGGGGCTGACTGCCAAACCCACGACACGTGGTGTTTTTGAGAGTAATTTTGTGCATAGAACCTGTTCTTGGTATCAGTATCTTGCTTTGGAAATTGATGAATCTGAGGAAAAACTGGAAACAAGGTGCAATCAAGCACCTTTTTAAAATGGGGGTGAGTCAGAAGTACTTTCTGGCTTGGAACCCAGAACTTACCAGCTCCAGCCATGAAGATGTCTACTGGAGCAGGAACTGCCTAACTAACAGTTTTTGCTCAAGTGTTCACTGTTTTAATTATTAAGAAGAGCAGGGATTCAGTTTTTTCATGTTTTTGTGACATCTGGACTTTCAGAAACTTTTGCTGTATTTATGCCCACTTGGTTCTGAACTTGGAGCCTGCATTTTGGTGTCACCTCTGAAGTGCTCTGATTCCACACAAATGCTGAAGTTTTTGAGAAACTGTGAAATGTTTCCTTTTCATGTTTTTAAGTAGAGTTGCATCAATATGGTTTTGTCTGTGTGCTAGGATCTAGACTGTGAATCTTAAGTTTATTATATGCAAGAGTGTGTACTGCTAATGTACTTTAAACTAATTTTCCTCAATAATCACTTCTTCATGCATCTTACCTTTGTAGAGTTTATTATTTTGCATATTGTATGATTTCTTAAGTTCTCCCACCATAAAAAGTTCTCTGGAAACAAGTAAAATGTAAAGTACTTACTCTGAGATCAAACCTAATTTTTTTCTTGCTGTTTAAAAATAATTTTATTCCCATGAGAACTTTCACAACTTACTTTATTTTGATGTAGTATTGAAGTAAAATGCCATATTAATGTCTTTAGTGTGTTATATAAGCTAAAACAATGCCAGAAGCTTAGAAATACAATTTTGAGGTCTTGCTTTTTTGTGAAGGCTCTGCCAGCAAAAAAAATTCTTGTGTTTTCAGAGCTCTAACCCTTTTTTTCCACTGACTTTCTTCAATGTAGGCTGGATATTAGAAGTCAAAGTTGTCCAGGCCCTGTGCACATAAGGGTCTCAACTCAGATTGGTAGTTATTTTGAGCTTCTTACACTTACTACTTCAAAGCAGACAATTGTGGTGCTCTAATCCACCATGGTTCTTTCTCCAGATACTGCACTGCCTTAGTTTCATCAGGCCTGAGGAGCACTTGGAATTTCAGTGTAGGATGAAAAGCAGCAGCTAAAGGTAGACGAGGGAAAAGCTTGACAGGAAGTGGTGAAACTTTAGCAGATTTACTATTGGTAATGAGCAGAAGTAAAAAAAAAAAAAAGAACTTGAAAAAGATGTATTTGGAAATAGATAAATCTAAGTGTAAACTGGATAAACTGTGAAATATTTATACTTTTTCAGTTCTAGGTGAGCTCTCTGTGGCAAGAATTATTTTCTGTTTTGTAAAGTCAATGGTAGCACTGAGGATTTATCAGCCTATTAAGAGAAAATGTATCATTAGCAAAAATCACAAGACACTTACTATGTCCATTGTTCCTGAAAAATTAATGATTTGGAGAGCAAGTTATATGGCTGGATGAGCTCCATGTTTTTCTGTTTATTAATTCTGATGATACCACATTAAATGTTCATTTGGCAGCACTATAAATAGGGAGCTGGGTTGGATTTTGCCTTGTTTCTTTCTCTACAGGATAGATTTATTGCTAATAAGTATCACCGAGGGAGGTGAATAATGTTTTGTTTCAATAGTCATTCACCAACACAACTGCTTATTACTAGCTCAGTGAGTCAGTGTTTTCAGAAATTACTAACAATTTTGCATACCTCAATTTCTGGCTACCCAATTTGAGAGGCCATAACAGGCCTCTGTGGGGGGTGGTTTGTGGTTTAGCGGTTTGTTCCCCCCCCACCCCCCCATTTGTTTGTGTTTTTTTTTTTTTTTTTAGTTAGTGGGTTTTTAAATTTTTTCTGTTTTTCTTCTCCTTCTAGAAATCTGGATCTAGAATACATAGTGCATATAGAATTCAAGAGAGTCCATATCCTTAAGTGCTGCAGAGGGGATAAGAGGCAGTTCTAAAATGTATTGATGACTTTTCCATGCTCTGAGATGATAGAGAAGGACACTTGATTCTTCAATTTTACAATAACTTCCATGAAATATTTAATGCTACTCTGATGATTTATTCTTCTCTGCATAATGCAATCTAATAGAATGGCTTGGTTAATTATTTACACTGTGCTGCTGCTATTTCTCTCCAAGTGCTTTCCAGCAGTAGTTCTTTCTGCTTATTACCAGGAGAGACTTTAAAAGGCAGATCTTGTCAAGAAAGCAGAATTATAACTTGTCTTATTTGTATCTGTGTGCTTTATAATGTGTGTGCTAGGTAGAAAATACTAATGTGGCAAGAAAAGAGGGACTTAAAATCACCTGGGAGACCCATGCTCAGGAATGAAAATAAATCCTGGACCTTGTTGGGGCTTGTGAGTGTGGCTCTGAGGGCTTCTGATGGCTATGTTGGCAGGATGAAAAACTGAAAAGGGCCTTTCAGAGAGGTTTTTGAAGCAGCATCAGTATAGAGATGATCCAGCATCACTGCAGAACTCTAAACAGCTTGCAAGGTGGTTGTGGGTATGCTTTTACTCCTGTATTCTTGTTTTAATAGGGTATATGCTCGACAGCCAGTGGTGAACTGGGCAGCAGTGGCTAAAGAGGGAGGGAGGCTGCCAGTTCTTCCTATGGATGCATGAAAAGAAGCTCTTTGAGTCTTTATGTCTCATGAGTTCTGCTGTTGGTGATCTCCCTGACTGCCTGAAAACACACTCAAGTAAACACAGGAAAAGGAGATCTGCTAATGCTGACCTCCACTTGCTGGCTGTGTTGCTTCCTATCAGAGCATGAGATAGGAGAGCAGAACAGCCCTTCTGCTTCCTGCAGAAGCTGACTGGCTTCTCTCTGTGACAGCTGAATGATTGTGCTACTCTTGTACTGCAGTGAGGAGCAGCATTTCCAAATTCATAGGAGGGAGAGGAGCAGACTAATGTTTACATTTCTCTCTTGATCCGTCTTTGAAAAACAGCACTCCTAAAGGGGAAGAGTGATTCTCAGTTCCTAACTATTTGTCCAGCAAAGATCAAAGGACATTCTTAAATATAGCATTGCTTAGCATTAGGTGGGATAGCAAGGTGTTAAGGTGACCAATCGTAAATTATACTAATAAACAATCTGAAAATTTTATTTCAGGAGTGAAGTGCTAGGACCTGACATAGACCAGAATTGACTTTCAGATGAATCCTGTACTGTCCCTATTTGATGTAGAAAAATAGGTGAACCTTATACATAGATTAGCTAGACTGCTTATGCTAAGTATTATTATGCCAAACCATATACTTAAAAAATCTTTTACCAAATTTTGTCTGTTAAACTGGATGCTTGAGAAATGGTGTTATACTCTTGTGGTTGTCTGCAAGATGTTTTACGGATGTTTTGAGGACTTCTCCCAACCAAGGCCTGGACTCTGGCCATGCCTTGGCCCTGGGTGGCCGGGAAGACTATCACCAGATATTTCCTCATTACAAAGTATTCATCTTGTTCTGACTTGTCAATTTGGCCCTATAAAAGGGGGATGGACCCCTCACAGCAAAGATGGGGACCTCACCTACAAGTGGATGCACTGCGTTGGATTTCCCCAGTTACTGGGAGTGATTCTCCGACCCTTTGCTGTGACTCGGGGCTCTCCAGCGAATGATGGTAATGTATTAATGGTTTAACTGGTGATGTATCTTTCGTAATCACTATGCTTTGTTTGTATAGTAATGACTAGATGCATTACCTTGCTTAGTTTGTTTGTTGCCTAAATGGTGCGCATGCTAAGCTTATTGCCATATTAAATGCATTGTTTTGTTTTTGTGTTGTCTTAATATTACTAGTAAAGTAAGACCATTGCCTCTATTGGTGTCTGTGTCCTCTCTATTGCCCGTCAACTGGCCAAACAAGGAGATAAATCACAGGGAAAAGACCCTTGTAAATGCTTCGTAATATGTGCTATCAGAGCCATAAGTGAATTTGGGTCTTTTAGCTTTCTCAAGGACTGTAATTTAGTCCTACACAAATTTAAATTATTCACTGCAGTGTGTTCTACTAAGAAATAGATTTCCCGCCTCCTCTTTTGGTAGGGAAAGAGGAAATAAAGTCCCTGTGCACAGTGGAGGACTTTTCCTGGGATTCAAAGATTTAAAGCCTGCTGTGCAGGCTAGAATCTAACTCAGGGCATCCCCTGAGAAGAACAGGACAGATTATTCTTTCAGAAACAGTGGTAAAAATTAGGAATAATCTCAGTCTATTGATTTGCATTAGTATGAGAAAAGAGCAAGGACCAGCCAGTGAGGCTGATTAAGTAGTTTAACTGCTGAGTTTCATTCACTTGCTGACAGGTCTCTAACTGCTGATGATCAGAGCTGTAGTAATATATTTTGGGACAAGATATACTCCACTTTGTAAGCTACAACTACTACAAGCATAAAAATTGTTCAGTGGGTTGTAGGAGATAAGATATAACAATATCTGGCCCCTGTTACCTTTATGGTACGTGGGTGCCTGTATGTGCTTGTTGACTCACTCCAACAGTCAGAACAACCCTGCCGACTTTGAGCACAGCAGACCATGTGTTAGCCCACAGCTGAGCGGAATGCTGTTGCTTATTTTTATGCTTTATAATAAAGGAGCAACAACATATTGCTGTAATTTTTTAAAAACTTTGCTAAGCCTGAGTGACTTGTTAAGGTTGAACTGTGCTGCAGACCTTGGAAAATTTTCAAACATGTGGCCCTTTTGATTGCCACTGGCAGTAGTATGGGCCAGAAGTCTTCCCAGAGAGCAGCTTGGAGTCTTCAACAATGGGCTTATTGCTCAGCTGGGGGCTTCAGACATATTCCTAGCAATTTCTGTGCTAAGCCAGTTGCCTCTGGCTTAGTCATATCAGAGGCATACCACATATCTGAGAATCTCACATTAGACTCATTTAAATAAACAAATGTATAGGCCAGTGAGGGATAGGGAGAACACAGCATTTTTTTTCAAAGGTTTTGGACATGATTTGAAGTGCTTCTTTATTCTTTCTAAGAGAAGAGAATCCAGACTTGTTGCTTGAGATCTCTCATGCGTTCTCTGTGCAAGGCTTTTGTGAAATTCCTTTATGCATTTAGAAATATTCAGGCTTTCAAATTCTGTAAATCCATGGCACTCTTTCAGACCTCCATGTGCTGAAAAAAAGCTGACAGTAGACTGATCTTTATCTCATGGTCCTTATATATAATGCAACATATATTCTTAAATAGCTTGCAAGACAAGGAAAATTAATTGTTCTTGTACATCGGTGATCATTGCTCCTATCAGTGCCCACCCGTGTCAAACACTCTTGCAAACAGAGAACCAATGCTGACAAGCAACTGACCCATATGTGCATGTTGCTTGTATGCAGGGCCTCTCTACTGTGCAGCCACTCATCAAAAACTGAGTTGGCAGTGGTAAATGGTATGCTGTTCAAAGAGCTGTCACAGGTATATCTGCAGGAGGACATCTTTGAATTCACTTGTACATCTTACAGAGCTGATTATGAACATCATTAGCAGAACTGCTTCTTACTAAATACAAACCCATCCTATTCCAGCATTAACTACTGCAAGTCATAGAACTCACTACAGTATTGTTGCAGTACATAGAAACGTTGAAGTATTACGTAAGAAGAAACTAAGCAAGAACATGAGTGAGATTTGAGGGTGTATGAAGTCCCAGGAGGAAAAAATGAAATACATTGAAATATGATTTCAAGTTATATGGGTCTTCTAAGACTATTTCTATTACTTCTTAATTTCCTTTACTCTTTGTTGGATATTGTTTCCTTATCTGTATTCTCTCAATTATTAAAACCCAATTACTGTTTGTTTGGTTTTTAAAATTAGTTATTTAAAATTCAGAATGAAGCAAAGAGATATAAAATATCTGTGTCCATCACAAATTTTTTTGTACCTTATTAAAATTCCCATTAGTTACTCATACAACTGCTAGCCATCTCATTTTCTTCAGAGGAATTAATTTCAAGATTTGTGCATTTGTATATGAGATGGAGAAAATCTATTTCTACAGTTTTGTGTGCTATGAGCACTATTAAACTTGTCCTTTGGTTGAGGGAACTTTGGCAAGATTTTATTCTGGGTGGCTGTTCAGGTCACTGTGACATTCAGAAATAGGCCTGATTTGCATCAGAATATTCATTTTGCAGTGCTGTATCATTACGCTTGTCTTGTGCCCAAGAGAAGAGAATTAAAACTTCAGCAGAACTCTTTTCTTGCATGTCTTCGTGAATTATTTTGCTGTAAGAGTCAATGTGACCATATTGTTATCCACCGGCTCAGGATATGTGGTGGATTTTTTGGAGGCTAGTGTGTTGGTGATGCTTGGATTTTTTGGCCTTGGGGGTCCATGAGAAATAGTATTTAAATTTCTTCTGAAAGCGTAAAAAAGTTAGACTTTCATATCCATATTATTATTGTCATATCTTTCCTACTTAATGTTGGACCAATTTTAAAGGGTGTTATGATTTTCAATGTTTCTGT
This sequence comes from Platyrinchus mystaceus, assembly GCA_035041135.1. Classification (NCBI taxonomy): domain Eukaryota; kingdom Metazoa; phylum Chordata; class Aves; order Passeriformes; family Tyrannidae; genus Platyrinchus; species Platyrinchus mystaceus. The sequence goes on along the minus strand of JAWWLV010000121.1, from coordinate 35,389,751 downwards.
AATGCTTGCTGACTGGACTGACATCACACCATGCATGAACAGTGAGGTTCCCTGTGTCTCCAGAGAGATTCCAAGTTCTGCTCCTAAAATATGTTTCTTTCAAAACAAAATGAGATTGTAAACCTTCCTCAGGAAAGCAGTCTCGTGTCTGGCAGGAAGGTGAGGTCAGATGCCAGCCATGATAGTAGAGATGCTGGTCCAGGACTCTGACACACTCAGCACTGAGCTTAAGCACACACGTGCACATCCTGCTTCTGGCTGAGGAGCACTATCTGTGGAGCAAATTCCTAGATCTGGAGGCAGGGCTGGAATGTGTCCTCTAATACTTTCCAAGTTTCTCAATGTTGTTTCTGGAGCTGAAATTGTTTGTCCTGAGTGGGAGGTACCCAGGCTGCACATGCCATAGAAGAGAGAGTTAGGGGGAAAGGCCAGTTGTTAGGGTAGACACTAAAAATGAGAGGCCTGTAGGTACAATGAGGCATGTTGGACCCACTTTTCTATGTCAGGGAAATGAGGAAATAAGTGAACTTTGCTGTGGGAAAGGTCATTCCCTCATCCTCTACATAAGAGCTGCTGCTGTCCCATCTGTCTCCCAGTGGCAGCTAATATGACTTCCAAAAGTTCTAGGTGGAGAAGTCAGCATCCCTCTGGAGACATAGGGAACCATACACTGCATGGTGTGATGTCAGTCCACCAAGCAGGTATTACAGAAGCCAAATGGTTTTACAGAACCAAAATACCCTTTAAAACTGGTCCACCATTGAACAGGAAAGAGGAGTGATGATAATATGGATACGCAAATCTAAACTTGAATGCATTTAGAAGAAATTTACGATATTATTATGAATTGTTAGCTCCATTGCCTCTTGGGGCAGAGGGACTCCCAGGGAATTCCTGTGCTAGTTATTGACTAGTCTATTCTTTGTACTTTACAAGCTATTGGAGACCTCGAGATGGAAAGTTGAGAGCAGGAATATAGGTTTTGTTGTTGAAGAATTAAAGAGTCACTTCAGGATACTTTCAAAATTTGTTGGCACCTAGTTACCTCCAGAAATTTGAAGTAAATGGCATTTGTACATTTGTTTGCTTCTGAGTGCTTAACCATTGTGTAGAATTTTCAAAGAACACTAATCTGCATTGATAGGTTCTTCTGTTCTGTCATTAACAAAACAACTAATTTGAGGTTCATACCATGGATCTCCATACCATAGATACTTAAGAACCTCAGAAACTGTAAAACTTGCTTTTCTGGATCCCAGTCTAGTGTCTTGTCTGTAAAAATATGCTTTCTCAATATTTTTCTTGATTGTATCTGCAATTGCTTTTGATTTATTTGGCTGATTTCTCAAGGTTACTAATTCTTCAGTTCAAAAAGCCTCATTTTCCTTGATGCCACCATGCTGATATATTAGCAGAACAGAATGTATCGACAGTCAGCTGTTGCATTCATTACTAACTTGCTTTTGCTGGTTTCCCATTTCTAAAACTTTCCTCTTATAATGTGTTACATTAATTTTTCTTATAAGCTAAAGCTTGTAATGATGAAGGTAGGCTGGAGTGGGAGCTGATGGTCTGCAAGAACTTAGAAGCATATGGGCTGCTGTTGGAGAAATGTATAAAAATGTGGCTTGTTCAATGGTTGACCTTAAGCATTTTTATTTATTTATTTTTTTTTATTTAATGCATTTTTTTTTATTACTTAATTTAAACTTCTTAAGGTAGACATGAAAGAGGAATCACATTTGCTTGAGGGGACCACTTACAGTATGAATTGCTTTAAAATTGTTTTTCATTGGAGTATTATTAAAGGCAAAACCCGGCATAAAGAATTTGAATTAAGGACATTTAACAGCAGGAACATAGCCGAGAGTCAGGGGGGAAAAGGCATTTATAATATAAATGATGATGGGCAGGGTACTTTGCATGTAGACAGTGCCACTAATTAACAACTGTGAGGTGGCCCAGGACAGGGACTGAGCTCAGAGGAAGACAAAAGTCCAGATGGCAGGCTGTGATCGGGAAGTGCGGGGTGTCAGACTGTGTTACAAGGTTATTGCAAGGTGAGCACAGGGATTTTTTTCTCTTTTTTCTTTTTGTTAGAGTAAATGCTCTAAGAGAAACTGCATGGGGTGGTTATGATCTGCTGCACAGATAGACCTAGCTTTATAGCTAAGTATACCTTCTGGTTTTCTCCCAAGGTTTTGCGACACAAATGTTGCCTGGGAGACATTTAACTGCTGGAAAAGTGAAGGCTGTTACATGGAAGCAAATGTAAAAGCAAATATTTTATTACCTCGTGTGCTAGGCATTTAGCTGAAGAGTTCATAGTCTAGGGCTGATATCATTAATCCCTATGTGAATGTGCAAAGAAACGCATCAGCCCACAAGGCCTGGGAGAGTGTTAGTGAATGGAGGGTGATGCAGAGGGCAAGGTGCTCCCTCCCATGGGCATGGGAGCTGTGTCTTCTGGGACAGTGAGCAGCATCTGTTCTTTACTTCACCTTTGCATAGCTTTTTCAACTTATTGTAGCATGTATCGTGTATGCCCTATTCGTCTCTCTGGGCCTAATGTATCTCAGTACTTTTCTTTCAAGCACTGCATTTCTTAGGCAAGTAATCCCATGTGTTTTGGCAGTATTATCACTTTGAGAAGTATGTGATACTACATGGAATACCTGCAGAATGGAGCCATAGAATAGGACATAGTTAGGATGACACATATGCCAATGATCAGTGAAATGTTGAGGTCTTATAAGTCTAATTATTTATGACATATATCAATTTTTGACATAAGGTCAAAAAACTTTTGAGAAAAGGTGAAACATTATTGACTAGTGTGTGTGGGAGTCAAATTTCAATAACAAAATACTTCTTCACACAATCTCTGTTTTGGATGCAAAATATGAATGCATAGCAACCAGAAAGAAAGACCCAGAATATATCCTGTTGCTAATGCCACTTGACATGGTTTACAAGTAGATGTTTTAGCCCTTAAACTGATTGTAGACGATGTCTGTTAATGGTTTTGTCCTATCTAAAATTTAATTGGAGTCTCCAAATGTGAAGTAAATCTTTTCAGGCCATATTGAATTTCAGATTAAAATCTGGATCTTAGTTTATCTTTTGTGATGCTGTAGTAAGATGTGGCTTCCAGACTTAAGGCTGGAGGTATTTTTTTTTTTCTGATGTTTAGGGTCTATATTTACTGTTCAGCTTCAGTCTGTTAAGAGGAGAAACTTGCACTGCAAATTCAGGCCTGGGCTACTAGTTGAGGACAAACTTTAATATCTCTATGTGTATTACATGAGAATAATTCATAGTGTATAGTATGAGACAACTGTGCTTGCCTACGATTAGAAGAATGCTTGTGAACAGCTTTTGTTCCTGTCATACACATATCTGTTGTTTGAAAGTAGTTCACCATACTTAAAATGTTGAGCCAAATGTTTACTGTGTGTAAACATTTTCTGTATAGAATCTCAATTAGTGTTCTTAGTAAACATAACCAAAGGTCCTGGAAATAACAGCTGCAGGGAATTGATTAAAAATTCACTGAGTATAAAGATATAATGTCTTTGTACTTTTAGTCCAAATAAACTATGATGCTCAGTTGAGTTATTGACTGAAACTTCTGCCACTCACTGAAAACAATTGTGTATATTTGTGGAAAGCACAAAATGACAGCATTGAACATGTCACTTTTTCTGTTTCATTTTTGCCTTGGTATGAGGCAAGAAAAGGGTTGTGGGCTACATTATGGCAGTCAGTAGAAAGAGAACTAAGTAAGATTCCAAAAGCTTTAGCATGATGTTCTAGTGATGATGAAAAATGTCCTTCTGTGCAATTTTGGATTAAATTGACATTGAATCATTCACTTTCTATTTCAATATACTTTCTTACAGTAGTAATTTCCTGGATTTTATTGTATGAGAGGCAGCTGCCAGCTTTTCTATTCTGTATGTTAAGACAGGAATGTTGTAGTCTGACAGAGCTGATAATGACACTACACAGACTAAAACTTTCTGTAAAATTTATAAAACTCTGAGTTTAGAATTTAGGGTAGAGTTCAGCAACAAAACAATACTAAAGATGATCAAGGGTAAATTTCAAATTACTTGTGAAACATGAATTCTGAATAACTTTTTCTCAGGACTGTTCTGTCAGATTTTAGTCTTCAAACTTCTGGTTTAATTTAATCAGACAATTTTTTTTTTTTGTTAAAAACTGTATTGTATTAGAAATAAATGCAGCAATATATGAGGTGTGGTGCTGCAAATCCAGGTATTACATAGGCAGCTTAATGGAGTCCTATGCTTATATAATTTACTCTTTTCTCTTTTTGTAGACTTGGTCTCTTTACAATCCTTAGGCCTATATCTGTCCATCCTTACAGTGATGTAAATTGGTAGTAATACACTAATATCAATGCAAAACTGATGTAAAGCCTCTCAGAGATCTGTATTAGAGCTTTTGCATTTAATTTCAGCTTCCCTTGAATCTTTATAATAGGTGCCTACCTAAAGCTTTATTTCACATGAATTGTGTGTAATGTATATTATATATTAAATGCTTTCAGGTAGTACTGAAATGTTTTGTAATAATTTTTCATCAGTGATGTAGTAACAAAATACAAAGCAGTAGGGAATTGGACCACCAAAGATTTAAATTATTTAGGGTTTTTCTACTCTTGTATAGTTGCTACTGTGACTATGCACCAGGGCATACCTGAGTTAACTTTAAGTTAGCTGGCTTGGCCAAGAATGCCAAGTATTTCCCAAGCTTCCAGGAAAGGCATTTCAGCCTTGGGTTGAGCTTGTTGCTCTAGTTAGCTCAATCTAGCTTGACCTAAATTTGAGAGGTTGACTGTGCTGCAGCGGTAGTTTTAGCATCACATGGATGCAAGCATATAACTTACATGGTATTTTGTTATCTCTGTGTCTGATCTGTTGCTTCTGGGGGCTGATGTAAACCCTACTGAGGGGCACATTGAAGGCTAGAGCTGTTAGGGGAAAATAAATATTTATATGGAAAGGTAAGGGTAGTTCTACCTTAGACATTTTTACCTCATCTGACTTGCAGATGCAAGGGATGATGTAGAAAGAGGAGGAGGGAGCTGCTGGGATGTGAAGATCAGGACATGTAATGACCTTCTCTATATGCTCTCTGGGCATGGCAAATTCACTTATGGTAGTTCAGGGGCCAGGACTGATTTCTAACCTCATCTGTGGAGGTGATCAGAGGGAGGTTCTGAAATACCCATTGGGGAAGTGAGAGTGCAGGCTTGGAGTATGGGAACAGATAGACTTTTATTTCTGGTGATGAGAAAAGTAGCCTTTTGGTAACTCTTCTTAATAGTGATATGGGAGCAGCAGGAGAGAAAAATACCAATTCTGTCTTTGCTTCTGCTAGAAGATATTGTGAATTACTGCTTTATCTGTCCTGAATCATTCTACTGCTTCCAACTGAAATTGGGTTGGAAATTTTAGATGTATAGCATTCCTGAAATGAATGATGTTAATGATGTGCTTCACGTGCAAAACGCTGATTTCTACAAATACATTTATTTCTTGTGGGTAAAAGAGCCTCTTAGGTGAAATGCTGTCTGTGCATACTGAAAGGATACATGACATGCAGTTTATATTGCTAAATATCTGTGAAGATATATTGTTGCTGGGTTCATTATTAGTAGATCTTTATCTTCTCAAATCAATGGTTCCCTTTGTGAGATTTAAATTTTCCATTCAACCACTTCCCTGTGGTAACAAAGGACGCCTGATTTAACAGTGGCATTTGCTAGAGAGACTCACCATCAGGTGATTCAGTGTGTCCATTATTAGTCTTTACTTTGCTCCCAGGGAGTACTTTTCAATTTAGTTTGCCTCATACCGTGTTTGGCTTGATTTCTTATTGAAAATGAAAATGTTTTGCCCCTAGATTCATCAGAGGCCTTTAAAACCTGAATAGTGAGAAAAAAAATCATTAAGGTCAAGGGCAAGAATAATGTGTTTGAGAAAATGGGAGCATTGGAATTTTTCACTCTTCAACTCATGCCAACAACTTTTCACTTTTTCCTCAACAATATTGTTGTCCCTTTGCTGTTTGTCTCTCAAATCAGTCATCTGTGGAGCAAGAGAAGGGAGATGGCTGTATATATATAAAACCATGAAGGTGTCAGATGCAGCCACAGAAGTGCTCGGTAAGATATTTTCAACAGGGGTAGCAGAGCTGGTGTTGTAGTTGGTACTGGGCATTCATTCGAAAGGTTGTCTACACCCCACTTCTGTTAATGAAAGACACTCCAACATAAACAATGAGAGTCAGAAATGCAGCACTGATACGGAGAGTGGGTAGTTTACCAAAGGGATTGTAATTGCCTGGATGCAGTGCCAGAAATCCCAAAGCTGCATTTCAAAGTACATAAATACTGACTCATGATACATCTATATTAGCAGTTTAGTTTGGACAGAGGACATGCCTTTAAACTGGGTTTTTGCACTTACTGCTTTGGGTTCTCACTGTGCAACAGTCTTGGGCTGTGGAAACTGGTGGCAAAATTAAACTGTCAGGCGTAAAATCCTGTGTGCGGGAGCGCACCTAAATATGCTCCAGCTGCTAATGGACTTTTGGCCTGTGGGGACAGACTGCAAGTCTGAAGTACTGCTTCCCCTCTCTGCCTGAAGTGTACCCAGTGTGGAAGCGTGCTGCTCAGCAGCAAGTGTTCTGCTCTACAGAGGCACTCCTGTTTGCACCGTGCTCGCTGATGATGCAGATATAGCTGTAAGGCATCAGTCATGGGTCTCGTCTTGTCTGGCCAGCTTCTTAAAAGTAGCTCTGCTAGTCAGGAGCAGAGATATAGAAGACATGAATCACCCTCTTCTTTAAGTGGGTGCTTGAGATAAGCTACTGACCTTAGCAGTCTTCTATGTTTTTCCCCATAGCCTGTAAAAGAAGGCTAGCTTTAAGGCATCTTGCATCTAACTATGAGAGTTAAATGAAAAGAATACTGTGCAAAATGGGGAAGAATATATCCTATAAGAGACTCAAAATTGCAAGAGAATAGAGCAAAACCAACCATGAGAGGATGACTCAGAAGCCCTTATTCTCAGAACAGTTATTTTAGAAGAATATGGTATAGTATTAACTAAAAAATATTTTACCTGGTGATATTAAACTGAGATGTTAAAAGAAGACACTATATATTTGGCTGTGGAAATAATGATAAAAAACCCCCAAATTTTTGCATAAGTGGTACATCATTCAGCAGCTCATCAGGAAGTTATGATTATGGGAGGGTTTTGTTTCAAATCCTAAACAATTTGCATGTTTTGCAGGAGGGGGAAAAATAGTAGTTAGATATTGTTTGTTTGGATGCCATATTTGAGATAGTGAAACTCTTCAGTATAAAATGGATGTTCCACTTGACTGAAACCTTTCATTGTCAATTGGCCAACACACCTGATTGAGTATGGTGTGGTGTACCTGCACCATGGGTGTCTGTGTATTGTCTCATAGTAAAATAGAGAGGGAATAATTTCACAAAGTACATCTCAAAGATTCACAATTGCAGTTTTTTTAGCAGATATTTTGATTTAGTGATCAATTTATTTGCATAAATATTCTAAAAATGCATTTAGTTTAATCTGTTTTGAATGTTTTTGGTAAGTAGGACTATTAATGGACTCTGGTTGGGTCACATATTCTGATATTAAATTTTATCTTTTTTCTTGATTAGCTTGCAAATAGCATTTGATAATGCATTACTTTTAAAATTTTAAATAAATATTTTTTATTTTATATGCTGTGGCATTAATGCTTGATATGCTGAAAAGAATAGGTTCTTCAGTCAGGCATTTGTGGAGCTTTTAAATTGATTTTTGGTATTTTTTTTCATTGCGACTAGCTTGGTTTTGTCTTGTTACATGAGCAAAGATCAGCTCTTTTTAATTCTCAATCATTTTAATGGGGAATTCAACCTCAATTACAGTTTTAGGTTATCTCTGTTATTCTAATGACAACTTAAAGACTCTACTTTCCAGCATGGGTTAAGCAAACACAAAGAAAAACCTTGCAATCTTTCTTTGTGTTGTCTGGAAATCCACTGAGAAAAACTTATCTTTTGATTCCTTGGTTACCACCTGGGGCAACAACAATGTTCTCTCTACTGCACTTTCAGCTGCTTATGGCTATTACTGCTTGAAACATAAACAGCTCTGGTGAGACAGTAGATTTATATATAGCTGGTATCTCCTTTTTCCTCACTGAACAGGAAAAAATGTGGGTAGGAGTAAAAGTCAGCAGATACGGTCTTTGCTCTGTTTTGCTTGATATGGAACAGTAAGTCTTGCTTCCTCTAGTTTAGTGATGTGTTTGCTAACGGGTGTGAACCATGACCAACCAATATTTGTTTTAGGTTCACTTACCTTTTTGTACTCCTCTTTAGTTTAGCTAAGCCACCAAGACTATTAAGCTGCTGGGCTCTTTCCAGAGTACCAGCAAAGCTGTTACCCGCTTCCAACTGATCTGGCCATTTTGGATCACGGTAAATCTTGCATGACCCCAAGTTTACTAGGCGCTGTTTTTGTGTTGAGATTTATTTATGCAGTTATCTCTGGTAATTCCACTGAGTCAATCTAGAAAAGGTGAACCTTTTCAGGCAAAGACAAAGATTAAGAAAAAGATGTGCAGGCTTTATTGCTTCAAAACTCTTCACAATGCTGGTTCAAATTTACCCAGGAAAAAAATTATCTTACATCTATATTAGAAAATAATGTGGCACAGTAGAAGCAGAACTGAAAAGTAGACTGATGGTGACTTAGCATCTTATGTTATCTTAGCTTATATGTTTCAGCAGGTTTTTCTTTGGTCTAGTCCTAATATGATACATGGACTGCATGTCCCTTAGTCACTAGAAGGCATCAGGTGAGGTCCTAGAGAATGTCTTTCAGATTTTTTTTTTTTTTTTTCTCCCCCAAAAGGTTTCCTGCTTATGTGCTCTAAAACCTCTGCCTAGTGTGAAGCACAGCACAGTAAGCAGGGATACTTGAAGATCAACTTCAAAACCACTTTTGAACCAAGCTAGGTGTATCCTATGACCTGGAAGGCTGCTGGAAGAAGATCCAGTAATTGCAAAAGAAGGCATTCAGGATGTTGCTGCCAAGACCAAATATTTTTTCTTCTGAATTCCACCTAAACCCTTGTCTTCAAGAAGACTATATTAAGAATGCCAGAGAGTGTTTGGGAGTGATTTTTTTCTGGTTTCTCCTATTGAATTTCTTGCTTTGTTTGGGCAATTATTTGCTGAGAAATGGCATGATTATGTGCTTTTGTGTTGTGCAAATGTCCCAGCCATCAAGGACCAGCCATGTTCACTGCTCACCCTCTCAGTGACTATCCCATAATAAGTATTAGTGGTAAATGAAGGAATGGCAGCTAGATAGTCTTGCATGTGAATTCTGTTGTCTCTCACAACTTTGTCTGACATTAACAGAATGCAGAGTTTTCTTGAGGGTTTGCTGTTGGGCGCTGCTCTGCTTTGTGTGACATAAAGAAAAGTAAGGAAAAGGGCAACTCTTTACTGTAGCTAGCATTCCTACCTATGAGGTATGCTGTGGGTCCAAGTTCCTTCTCCAAGAGGAGGAGGCATTGTGCATCCATCTGAGATACCTCTGTCTTCTGGAAGGGTGATCTTTTTTGTTCTTAGAAGAGAGTCTGAGTTTCGCTGTGAAAGGTAATGAATGAAATGAATACTTGGAAATTTTGTTTGATATTTAAGTAAGCAAAAGTATATATTTATTTAACTGTAAAAAACTGTCAGGTTAATGAAGTGTGTTACTGTTCTAAATTTCTCATATTGACCTGACAGTTAAGAGGAATCCCTATAATGGCACTGTTACCTTGTTAATTGAGATAAATTTGACTGAGGAGCTCAGATTAGTAAGGGAGAAAAGGACTACCATGCATTTCCAATACCTTGATCCATTTAAATTTTTTTGCTCTCATTATTATTTAAAGACTGCATCTTTGAAAATAGCACCAAAGTATAACTGTTGTCCAATAAATGGGAAAAAACAAAGACATTAAGATGTGCAATTTTCTATTGGAAAAAATAAAATGATCCCACAGAGGAAATAAAATTACAAGATAAGACAGGAATAGTCTGTATGGGTTATATAAAAGTATATGTGATGGTGTCCTCATAAAACTGTTTGTCTTCTCTCTAGGGGTGCTTTTCTAACAATAAGGTTAGCTGACCCCTCGGGAGAGTAACAGTTAATACTTTGCTATCACAGGAGGGAATAGTTCTGTGGTCAGCTTCCCAGGATAAGGTGATTGCCTGGCTTTGGCATGGCAACATCACAGTAATTTCACATTATTGTCTAATGCTGCTGCAAGCTAATAGGGAGGATGGTATCTGGGACCAGAATAAAAGGTAGAAATAAAAGAATAAGTCTCACTTGAGGGAGTTCACACTTGTATCTGGTTTTACAGGGCTGTGAAATTATGCTTCTTACTGAATATCATTTTGATTGTGACTGCACTAACAATTGCTGTTACCACGAAAGTTTATTTTAATGCTTTATGGAAACTGGCACTGAACTTTCCAAAGTTTTAAGTGCTTCTTTGTTCTAGGCTATCAAAATGCCTCTCGTAAAAACAGAACAAGAAAGGCCAGAAGAAAGGAAATGAATGAGGCTTCAGTAATGCTGGGAGTGGTTGGTATTAGAAAACTTGGATTTCAGGAAGCAGCTCCTGCAATGAACAGATTGTCTCATTTAAAGAACAGCAGATGTGTTGTGGAGAACCTCTCAAACTGTTATGATTTTGCCTATTTCTTGACATTATTTTTGTTGTCTTTTCTTCTGTTATTGCCACACATATTTGCATAAGAGCAAAGCGTATTGTTTAGGTTTCATTTAAGTTTATATTTCCCACAAGAAACAGTATTACTTTGAGTATCAGTAATTGTTCCCTTTAGTGGAGTGTGAGGCCACCTGATATTAGCAAGGGTGATAAGAAAAATACTGTAACTCAGGTGATAAGCTACCTGTGATGACTGCTAGTTTTCTAACCTCAGGATCCCACTTTTGGTCAGTCAAGCTGGCAGTAAAAAACCCCACTATCTCCTTCTGTTAAATGCAGTGAGATTAAGGTGAAAATCAATTTCTGTTGTCTGAATTACATCCTCTATATGTGTGGATATCATGGACTGTTGGGTTGAAATGCCAGGTAGTTTTTGGTAGTTTTTTTTACTCCTCTGTGGAGTAAATCAGAAAATTAGTTTTCATAAATAAAAATATATTTTTTTTCTAGGGAAATACAGGTTTTATTCTGACCTCCAGAGAAAGAAATGAAGAATGGAAAGAGGAAATAGTGGTTTAAACTACCTCCAAGTTATGGAGATGGGGGGAGGTGTCAGTGCGATGGGGTAGCCCTTGAAAGGAGTCGCTCCCAAAAGTGGATGTGGCCTCTTGGCACTGGAGGGCCCAGGTATGCAGGGTGACCCCAGGTGAAGCAGTGTGGCTGTAGGAGCTGACCTGCCTGATGTCTGGGGCTGAGGCTGCCCTGTTTTCGGCATTGAGGACAGGTCCTGGCTTCAGCACTGTGGCCCTGGGGAGCCAGCAGACTTCATGATGTCATGGCAGCTCTTCAGATTGAGAAGATCAGGTCTCAGTGGTGTCTGGAGACTGGTGGTTGGTAGGTGGTCCTTGGTACTGTTAGCCTCCTTCACTAATTTGGTGAAGAAATATAACTGGTAAATAATTTATTATTTCTTCTCCTTGTTTACATGCTTCCTTTTTAATGTCTGGGCATCTCCAGAGTTATCCCTTTTTTCTTTTTTTGAATGATTTCTTTTATTGTTATCTCTTTGTTGCCTGGTATTGAAGTATTTATTTCTGTTCACTGTTTCTCTAAGTTATCTTGTCCTCTCTTAAGAAAGCACCAGAGCTCCCCTTTTTGTCCCTCTCCCTTCCTCTCTCTTGTAAAACCTTTTTTTTTTTTGTTATGTTGAGAAGTTAGCTTGCATGGGACATTTCTTAAAAATACAAACCTTGCTGCATAGGGAATCCACATGTCTCCTTTGCTGTGCCTGCCTCTCAGGAGTTAAGTGATCCAGAGAACTAAGTCACTTTTGAAGTCTGCTCGTTGTCAGTTCTTATTTGGTGCACAGTTTATTCAGAGGAATTTAGATGGGAAAAGCCAGTGAACAAACGGATCACAACTGTGTTTGAAGGAGAAGCTGGATTAATATAAAAGGGAGTGTTTGCCAAAAGTTGCCCTTGAGGTGACAGTCGGGTTTACCATTGTGAGTACTGTGATTTTGCTGTGCTGTGTTCATGATAGCATGCAGACAGCTGGGGAGAGGCACTTCTCATCCAGCATGAAGCGGCTGTGAAAGTGATAAGCAGTAGTTTATACTGCATGCTGATAAATGGCCTTGACTAGGAGGTTGAAAGGTGTTCTCATGATGCTGGCCATAGGCAAGCCCATTGCTGGGGTGCTGTTTTTTACCCGTCTGTTGCACTGGCCAGTATTTATAAAAAATAAAAAGTGTTTATGCTATTTCACTCCTTTAATAACCTGTAACCACCTCTGTCCTAGGGTACGTGTTTATTCTTACACACTAGTGCAGCAGGCGGCAATTTCAACATCTGCAAGTTCACTCTGTTTGGAGTGAACTTGGCTGTTTGGAGAAGTTGCTGGGAGTGTTGGGAGATCACTGTTCATCTGTGACAATTTGCAACCAAAAGTAGTTCTTTTTCAAGGAAGTATTGCAACATTATGTGTAAGGATTATTTTGAAAAGTGGGTTCTCTGCACTACCTGTTAGTGACGCTGCTCTGCTTCTGTAAACTTTTCTTTTCTAAAGAATGAGGTCATCAGAAATGGAGACCCTCTGACTTTACCTTCTTGGTGATGAACAGCCAGAGATGATAGAGACTGCTGCTAAACTTTGTTTTGTAAATGGTGCCTCGAAGACGAGCACTAAGCTTCCAAAACTGTGTGTTTTGTGTAAGATGTCTCAAAGAAGATAACTTTAGATTAATAATTTTTTGTTTTCAGCATTTTCTTTTGTTTGGTATGTCTGAGAAATCACTTCCTTGAAAAGCTGCAGTCCTCAGTAAAGTACACATTTTGGATAAACCTCCAGAAATTTTTCTCTTGAAGTTTAACTCTTTTCATCTTGAAAGTGAAAGGACGTGGCTAAGGATGGGGTATATGCTTGTCTAATTCTCTTTAAAGTGATCATGACTTCATTGTTGTCCTTTATTTCTGGATTTAGTTCAGCTGGGGAGTAAAGAGTTCTAGGCAAGCAGAATTTTCTCTCTGTCTGCCTGACCTCCAGTCAATAAAGCTTTCTTGCCACTTTTTATTAAATATTCAGCCTTCTATCATTTAAGTCTTTCTCAAAATTACTATTTCCCTGTTAATGCATTCTATAATACAAAGTCGTTCTAAATACCATGCTGACAGTTGTGAACTGTGGCTCATCTCACTTTCACAAGCTCTTACAGCTGGAATGTACTTCTAAATGTGGCAGAGACAAAAGAACCTGTGAATTGAAATAGGTTATGTGGGCTTAAATTTAGACCTTAATATAACATTAGGAGGACTCTGGACAACAAATATGGTGATCTAGAGTACGTAAAAGTCATACAATCATAGAATGGCTTGCGTTGGAAGGAACCTTAAGGGTCCAACCTGACCTTGCACACTTCCAGGGATTGGACATCCACAGTCCTAATAACATAAAAAGTGCATAATTTGAAAAACTACGTAGTCTTCCTATGGCCACCAAATATTGCATAACTGCCCATCCCATAAAAACAAATGGATTTCCACATTTGCATATTTTCTCTAAAAATAGAGCTGCTTTGTTTCTGTCTTTTTCTTTTTAGAAAGATCTGTGTGCATAGTTCCAAGACCCTTTCCACTCTCATCAGTGTTGTGTGTTTTACCTCTACTCTGATATACTGTCACTTTCTTCTTTTCCTGTAGATATGGATGTTTATATGAAAATATGTTTCACTCCTTTTAAAGCAGTATTTTTGCATTCTTGATGATAACAAGATGGCAAGCTGTGATATATGTGTTCTCCTAGAAGCACAAAGAGTTTATAATGAGTCATTATTATAATTTGTGTGTGTGTGTCTTTGATGCTATTGTAGCTTTCCAGGCAGATGTCCCACCCGCTGTGTGTTCCTAGTTTCAGTCTGATGAACTGCTAAAGCTACTGGACACTCAACAGTAGCTCCGGCATCCCACAATGCATTAGTAATACGTTTTCTTCAAGATGAAGAGGCTTTTACTGCAACACACAATCAGTAGCCCACACTGAAAGAAACAAATCAGAAAACCACTGTTCCACAAGCACAGAATTGAAAGAGATGCATAAGTAAAATGATAGACTATCCATTCCAGTTTGGAAAGCATGAAGAGGATTTTTGATGGAGCTTAATTTCCTGCAAGCTCTTCAGCTGTGGCTAAACCATTTAAAATAAAAATAGATGTGCTATGGAGCAGTGTTCTCATCACTGTATATTATTTTGAAAAAGCATGGGTCCTCCTCTATCTGTTTGCTAATGACAAATGAGTTGAATTCTTCTCTCAATTTCAGCAGTACAGAAGTAGGCTAATTCCCCTGGCTGCTGTGAGTTTGCTTCACGTTTATGGCAGTAAATGGAAGGAAACATCTGGATCAGTGACTTTTAATGACTTACAAATAACAGAGCATGTATTCTCTGACACATTACCAAGCTGTAGACTTTTAAATTGCTTCGTGTACCTTAAATAAACCTCCAGTAGATAAAATGTTACTGACCAATGTCATGCATTGCTATTGTTGTCAAATGAGCCTTCCAAGCATCCTATACCCTTTGTTGTGACTTCAACATGTTTCACCTTTTAACAGAATGCATCCTTGAATGACTGCGTGCACTTCAGCTGAATCCACTAAATCTTAGAGAACTTGTCCATTTCAAGAGACTTAAAAACAATGAAAAAAACCAACCCACAAACCCCAATACTTTTAAAGAGAACTTTCAGTCCAAGAATACACTCACATCCCAGTAAGCTGAATTGTCAGGGGAAGTTCTTGACCAAAGGTCATGCTTTAATACTGGATATTGTTTGCCTCAACTCTTGGTGGGTCACTGTCTTGCTGTACAAATAGTCATGCTCACTTCAGTGAGCCTTCTTAGGGAGCACTGCCCCAGTCAGCTCCATTGACATTGCAAGAATCCCACCTGTTATGACAATCTCCTTGAGGAACATGCAAATCTGTGATGGATGTGCTGAAGAGCTGGAGCAGGAGATGGATATGAATGGCAAAATACATCTCTCCCTCTTCCTTCTGATTCTTTCTTTTCTTACACAATTATTCTTTGTGGTAATCAAAAGGATGGATGAGATCCTAAGTCAGCATCTTTTGAAAAAGCATTAATGACCTCTAAGATTACTTACTTTTCTCTGTACTTCTAGCCATTTTGCAGTGTGACACATATAGAACAGAAGAGGTCTTATAAGTCTCCGCTGCAGCACATCTATGTTTTCAGCTAAGGCCTCTGCCTTTTCTTTTGCTGCGTTTTTTTGAAGTGTAAGATCAGAGGTAGCTGGAAGAAGTGTTTTTTAACATATTTTCTAAAGAGCTGATCAAGTTGCCAGGCTGTTACTGAATATTTTTAGAAACTGCTTTGTCTTTACATTGGTGCTTAGGGAATTACAATATATCATTTGTTAACCACTGTTGGTTTGTAGGTTTTCTTTGTTTTTTGTTGTGGAAGTATCTGTATGAGAGAGCAGAGGGATATTATGTTACTCCAGTGTGGCCAGCCAAAGCCAAGGAAGAATGTATGATCAACAAGAAAATATTTTGCCAGCAAGTAGGTTTATAGTCTCACATAGCCAAAGCACAGGTGCAACGAACAAATATGTTAAAAGAGCTGAACAAGGCAAATGCAATAAAAAAAAAAAAAAAAAGAAAAGATTACCTGTCTCAGGCTGCTGATTTATCTGGGGCAATAATTTTGCCAGCTCTAGCTTAGGTGGCAGTCACTGGAATAAACACTTAATTTGTAAGCAGAATTCCATTTTAAAGGAAAATGCAGAATTTTTCGAAGGCTTGGAGATACAGTAATTTGTTTTTCATGGCAGTGTGCTAGATGAAAGATAAGGTAAGTGGCACTGGTTAATGCTGAAAGAAAATAAAAAACGCCAACTAAATAAACATTTGCAAAACTCACAGCAGGAATACACTTCATTCTGCTACAGAGTTGAATATTGTTGAGGTAATAGTTGTTTCTGTCTATACTGACTTATTTTGGACCCACTTTTGGTTCTGATGAGTTGTACTTAACTGTATGAAACCGTGGCCTGAACTGATGTCTCTTATTGTCAGTAGAAAGAATTCCAAAAAAGAGACAGTAGGTTTTAGATCAACCTTCTTTACAGACAGTTTATTTCGGTGGCAGCACTTAGCAGAACAAGCTCTCAATTCATATCTGCAAGTACACAGGACTAAAGCTGTCTCTTCTCTTCACTTGTTTCAGCAGACACATAGCTTGAATGGGACTTCCCACCAAGTTATACTCTGAAGCATTAGCCATTTGAGGGTTCCTTTTCAAGTGAGGAATTCCTTTTGATCCTGAGGTCAGCTGTAAAGTTGCTCAAAGTGCAGTTAGATTTTCAGAGCATTATGAATGCTGCAGATACTAAATAGATTCCTGTGGGTTATGGGTGAGGATTTTTGTTGTGTCTGTCTTTATGATTAGTCTGCCCACAATCCCAGGGTTTTCACCATAGATATAACTTTTGTGCAATGTCCTAAATTAAATTGTCTGGGATACAAAAATAGCCAACTTTATTTGAAATGAATTTTTACCACTTAAGTGCTGACAGTACTAAAGTGAAGTTACAGCATCACTAACCAGCCATGATTGAACAGTATCAATCACATTCAAATGGTAATATATTTTGTCCTCCTCTCCTCAGTGAAGCTTGACAATTCCTGTGAACTATTGTAATAATATTTTAATTTTTTGTGTATAATAGTATAAGTGAGGAATGAACAGTTTATGGACTGTCCACTATCCCTCCAGAGTTTTTATTGGAGACTTTAAATTTTTCACCTGGGACAGAAGAGTTTATGTGCTCTCAGAGTGACCACAGCAAATATAGATGAAGAGCATTATTGCACACATTTTCCTTGTACTTCTTCTAGGGTGAGTGAAATGCAAAAGATCAGCTGGTCTTGTAAACAGAAGTCCCTCAGAATAAATAACCAGGTTTGTTGTTCTTGTTTGTTTGTTTGTTATTGTGGGTAGGTTTTTTTGTTTTGCTTTCCAGAAACTTAAAGAAGGGTGAAAACAGGGCCTTGACTAGCTTCTCTAAAAACTTCTTATTCTGTATTAGAATCAGTCCTAACCTGTGTGTTAAATGTTAGACTAATATTTGTACAACGTGACTATCAACAGCAGATATGATTCTATATTGAGATCTATAATTTCCCATACTGTATTGTGATATTATTCAGTAGGATTCAGAAATTGAAGGTGTTTTTTAAATAAGTGAAAACTACACAGCAAAAAGTATTAAAAGGCCAGACAGTGGAATAGGTCTTTGAGTTCATTAGCTCTGAATCAGCTTACGTACCTGCAAATATTTTTGGAGGAACAAAACTATTCCATTTCTTAATTTCTTCCTTTCCACAGAGATCACAAATCAAGTTGTAATTCTTCCAATCCTCATGGGTTAGGTGTAACTTTTTTATTCTGCTTGCAGTGTTACCTAGCAAGTTCAAATAAATGCAATGTAATGCTTGTGTGTAGGGCATGGATCTGCTCCTACAGAGGTGTCTGTTGTCTGCCTGGCCCAGGACGCTGAGGTCCTCTCTCACTTGCCACAACACTTTGCCAGTGCTTCAACCCTGCCATTTTACTGTAGGGAAGACATATTTTTATATTTTTATACTTCAAATTTACTTGTTCTGGGTTTAGAAAAAAGAAAATAGAAATAGTAATGAATTTTTAAACCGTTTAAAATATAAAAGTCTCAGGTAAGTGTGGAAAAAACCCTTTCTAAAGAGAAAGTATAAATACACATATTAATTTTTTTTAGATATATTGGAGAAAGGATGGGTCTGGAATTTTCCCAAAGATCTTATACATGAATTAAGTTACAAAAAAATCCCAAACCAACCAACCAAAAAAACAACCACAAAAAACCCCCAAATCAAGACCAAAAATAAAATGAACCAACCAAACAAAAAAAAACAACTAAACCCATGGCAGAAATCAGTAAAACTCATTACTCTAAGATCAAAAATTTTTTAGCTTTTGAAAAAATTCTGCATATAGATAACTATGTAAGTTTTATAAAATTTCAGCATCCTTTTGACTTAGTGTCAAAATAAATTCTGAACAGAATACTCCCTGTGAATTGCTGTGTGGTCTTTGATCAGCAAGATTATATTCATTTCCCCATGACTCTTGCAGTGTTTTACAGTAAAACATGCCAGGGGCTGGATGTATAAGTGGGAATAGGTTTTGCTTTTCTAACAGAGATGATACTGATAGTACTCATTCTAGCTTCTCCCCTCATACCTGCTCAGAGGTAAAAAATGAAGGCTTCAAGATGTCCAAAGGGCATGTGACCTGCTAGACCACATAATGTTTTGATATGTAATCACAGTACTGTTTCCACTTCAATTAGATTAACAGGTGAACTTGAAAATCATGTCTCTGGAGGGTGTTTTTTGATAACTAACTAATTGGCAGTTGTTTGAAGTAAATTGCTTGATATTGGTCAATAGTAAATTGTGATCATGTTAATTTAATTGCAGCTCTGCTGATGGTATAATTAACACTGCTATCAAAGCAGTCAATCAGTTTATTGGAAAAAAAAGCAGCACTATGATATTAAATTCCCAATTGCCATGACACAGAATGTGATTCTGCATAATAATAATAATGTTGGCTCTGCTCACCGTGAGCAAAAGCCATTGTTTTCAATGGAAATGAGGTAGCTGGATGCAATGGTGTTGTGCGTTATTACAAATATTGCAAGCAAATTGCCCCAGAAAGACTTCTGTCATTCTAAGAAAGTAAGTTATTTTTCTAGCTATCTGGGAAAAGATGTGACCAGGAGCTGTGTTTTATGATCAATTATGATTGACAGAGATACTGCTGTGGACATTGCCTGGAAATGACAGGGTTTTGCTGCATAACACACACAGAAGCAGACCACAGGATCACAGAATGGCTAAGGTTGGAAGGGACCTCTCGGGGTCACCTAGTCCAACCTTTCTGCTTAAGCTGTGTTCCCAAGAGCACATTACACAGGGTTGCTGGGACAGGACTCAGAAAATCCCATTATCAACCCTTTCCCATATTTATATTTTCCGTTCTCACTTTTGGGAGCCATTTACAGGGGCTAATGAGATGGACTCTGTCCCACATACACCTTCTTTTCTCCAGGTGTGTTCCTCAGGCATAAAGTAGCCCTCTTCTTTCCTCTTACCCCCAACATGCGCTAATGTGTGCTTCCATTTGTCAAAAGTATGTCGTGCCATCACTGGAACCCAGGGGCCTTTAAAGTCACTGTTTTGGTTTTGTTCTGGTTGAGTGAGAATAGGACAGTGTGCCTTTTTATCTCCAGCAGTTTGGTCGAGCAGTTGTCAAACAGCGTTACCAAGAAACTACCGTAAGTGAGTATCTGGCACTCCTGGGTTCATTGTATGCCTCTACAGCAGCAAAATGCTGCCATAAAGATTGTCTAAGCAGGTAACTTATAATTTTTTTTTCTATATTTGAGATGTACTCCAGTGAGTCAAGAAGAAACCAAAGGGTTATTGCTGTACTAGTTAGCCTCTTATTCTTCAACATGATGTCCTGTCTGTTCTTTCCATATACAAAAAGTACCCACATGCACAGACATATGTAAGTGCTTATGGATAACTAAGATTTTCTAAATTTGGGTATTTAAAAAAAAAAAAATCTAGGGTTTTTTTTTTTCAGTTCTGTTTGTTATATGATGAAATAAAATGAGATCTATAAATTGCCTTCTCCAACATCTAGTATGCTGCAGTCAACAGGCTGGTATTTTCAGGTACTTATAAAAGTCTGTTTCAGAGCTGGCTACTCTAAGGCCAGGCTCTGCAAACCTGCTTGAAACAGGATTCTAATACCTATGGGTGCAAAATACTAGTAGATATTCCAGATTTTCTTCTAATTCTTAAATGCAATCAAAGTATTTAAACTGTGTAGCTGCAACTTGTATTTCAGCTTTATTTCATAAGAAAATTTTGTGAAGAAAAGATGATGGGCTTTTCTTTCTTCTTTTTCTTTTCTTTTTTTTTTTTTTCTTATTTTTTTTTTGACTCATAACCGGTAACCTGACTTAATATGGCAAGACATGAAAAATGGTCACGCAAAAATCTCATATTTGAAACTTATATATATAAAAATAAGAAATATAATATTTTCTGTTATCTTATGCCATGAATTTATTTGCAGAGGTGATGACTAAAGAAGATTTGTGCCCTTATAAACTAAAAACTATTTGAAACACTAAATGGAAGTCTGAGCAGATAGTGATGATTTGAAAGGAAACTGGAAAATACTGTTATCACCTAGGTAAAGCAGGAACACACAAACTGGATTTTAATTGGTAAGAGTGCTGATACTTGAAAAATAAGGTAACACAAATGTGCTTTTGGAAAAGGGGAGTGCATTTGTACTAGTACGTGTTCTTATCAATTGCCTTTTATCCCAATATAAAGTTGAGAATAATATAAACATTTACATTTCCTTTAAGAGAAAAGTAAAGCAATGACATTTCTTAATAAGAAGCATTCATGTTATCTCTTTCCTAAATAAATTCTCAATTCACACAAAAAAAAATACAAAGCAATACTAGTTACAAATGGTAACTAGTAAGAGCATTTGAAAGGCAAGAGTAAGGTGAAGATTAATAAATCAGTAAAGATGTTGCATGTAGTAGCTTTATAATTATAAGCAGCAAGATTTAAATAACCAGATTTCTCTTCTCTATAAAGACTTATACTAACTCACTTTCACATTCCCTTTTTCTCACTCTTTCCCTTCCAAACAGTTAGATGTTAATTTAGTTTCTCTTAAAATTGTCTCTCAGATATGTGTTGTGCACTTGTACAAGGCACACTCTTTTCTATCACTATTGCCATGCATTTTATGTATCTCTGTCTATAAGCTGGTAAATATCCATGGGAATTTCTACCAGTAGGAAATTTCCAATCTCACATGGTTTGCAGTTAACAATTGAGCATAAGGACTTATAATTCTTTTATTGCATCTTGCTTAGGTAATTGCAGCTATTTCCTTAGCCAAATTCATAATTTTTAGTATTCTAAGTTCACTGATAATAAGTGACAAGACATTCTGTGTTTTAACTTTTGGTGGTTTTTGCATAGCTCCTGTGCTAAGAAAAAGATTAAGATAATTGACCTTTTCATTACTTTCCATGTCTTCTCCTTTTACTCTGTGTTCTAGTCTTTATGCATTTTTCTTGTAAATAATTTCTCCATATTTCTGAAAATTAGACAATCCCCTTCTTTTCTATGTTTTTGCTTCTGCTATGTACTTTTGAAGTAGGATATTTAGAGAGAAACATCAAATCCAGAGTAAGATACCCAGATAATAGGATTTATTAGAACCGAAGAAAATGTTAAAGAGGGATTTAAGCTGCACGCGCATACAGCAGATATGATACCAATTCACAGAAGCAATAAAATGGAAATTAAGATTCATGTCTCTAAAATTCATAACCTCTATCTCCCTCACTACACATGTGCTTCACCATTCCTATCATTATAGCTACTGCAGCCTAGAAACCACATGTTGCACTTTGGATGACTCTGAATTTCACATTGTGGGAAAAGACGCTTGAAATATTCAGGGAAAGCTAAAACATTTCCTGCGGTTGAGAAAACATTTGTAAGAACTGCAGATGCATAAAGCATATTCTGATGTGTAATAGGAAGTGGTTGGAAATCTTTTTGGGCTGATCTTAAGTTTTCACAGCTCGTAAATATTATGTAAATATTACTCTGAATTTTACAGCTCAGACAGCTGAAAAAAGGAGAGCACTTCAAGTGATAAGGTAGTAACACTCCTTTCAGAAAGAGACAAGTAGGTTCCAGGTAACAGAGTTTATATTGCTGTCAATGGAAGAGACAAGAACTTGTTCAGTCTTTGGCCTGATATCTCTATGAACAGTTATTTTCATGGTGAACTTCATGATCTGTCTATTCTATATGAGTGATGTGGATTTACTACTCATGATACTGTAAATTTCAAATCACAGTTTATAATTTGTAACCTCTGACATTCAACAGCAAAAGGGACACTGACTTGGAAGCTTTTTTACATTAGCTCACTATTTCATGACAACCATCACATAAAAAAAAAAAGTGTAAATCTCCACCATGACATATAGTTTAGAGTGGTATAAGATTGCCACAATATTTCTATTTTTTTTTTCCACCAAAGGTTAGAACGATTCTCAATTTTTGTTGTATTTGAGTGAAAAATAACAATATTTGATATTTTTGATAGCACTCTGATCTAACATAAATATCTAGTTGTAGGGCAGGAGAGGTTGAAGACAATATTTCACTATAAGCTACAAATTGAAAGCATACCTGCCTTAGTTTAAACTCCAATATCTTTTTTTTTTTTTAATCAATAGCTATTGCTTATTTTTAGAAAGAATGTTGGACGTTTATTTAGCTCCATTCTATGCATTCAAACATAGTATTTTCATTGAGCTTTTTGTTAAGGTAAACGTGCCTACATCAGGAAAAGACATAGTTATGTGTTATACAGCAGCGTGAGAACATTTTTCCAAAAGGATGCCTTCTTTTCTAGGCACTTCATCAGATTTCTTTTTGGTCTTTTTAGTGAAGACTGAGTCTGATTTCATTCAAAGCAATCAAAACACATGAAAGAATGTTGGGAGATATGTCTGAAATAAAATCCATGTTGTTGTCATGACAACTAAAATGCTAAAAAGGATGCAGAGAATGATTATTAAATAAGATATTGCATCAAGTTGTTATGGCAACTATATAGTAATAGGAAAAAGATGAGATTTCAGAATAACATTGTATGAATAGTTTCTTCTTTATCAAAACACATCATTATAAAAATATCATAATGAGGAAAAAAGAGGAGTGGAGAACTTGGTGCAAAAAGAGGTCAGGATTCAGCTGTCTGCCTCAGTGTATTTACCTTAAGTGCTCTAATGTTCCATGGAGAGTATCTCTGCTTGGTTTCCACTCCTGTCACAGAGGGATTAGAACACAGAAAACACTAGAATATATTCCTTTGCTCTTTCCAAACATTATAGCAATATATTTCAATGCCACATTTCAGAAACAAGCCTTCATAGCCCTCATTTACCCCCAGTGAAGTAGATGAAGCCTCGGTGACATATAGGAATGGACTGTGAAACCCAAACTCAAAAATGGGATATGGGGAAGGTTGATGGTGAGGATTAGCATTAAGAGGCTTCAATTCTGTGAAAGAATTATTTTTAAGCACACTGGATGACTTCCCTGTTTGTTTAGCTTAGGACTTCCTAATAAATGAGTATTTGCTAATAGAAATCATTAAAAGAATTGTATAAACCTACTTTTGAAGCCAGGAAACCTCTTAAGCAGCAATAGCAGTGGAAATAACTATCTGGGCTCTGTGCCACAACTTGTGGTATAAGCAGCACTAAAGGCTGCTTTGCCTGGTACAAAAGAAATGAGGTATCATGCTCAGGGAAGCCAAAATATCTCCTGTGCTATTTTCCCTTGTGTGTGGTGCCCAGCTGGCTCCATCCTGCAAGTCACTGTGGTTTGTTCTTTGTGGTTATAAGCCCTCTTCTGGGGAACTCCTGCAGAGAGTCAGAAGCTTTTTCTTCCAGCAGTGCTCCCTTCCTGGAGGCAGGAATGAGTGCAGGAAAGAGGAGTGACCAGGGAGCGTATAGAAAGCCAAGGTTGGAGATACATAAGAGAGCAAATGGGCTTTGAGCATAAGAGCTGATCACTTTCTTGGCCCCTTGGGTTCTCCCACAGCAGGAGGTTAGGAAAGCTGATTGGTATTTTTGTCTGGTTTCTCTCCATGAGCAAGTGTTTTTCCAGTTAAATTATTTTGTATTATATCATTCTGCATGAAAAAGAATCGTTGTGTGTGGAGATACCTTTTTTATAAAGATATAAATTTTAAAATAATGCAAAGCTAAAATATTGCAACACTAAAGAATATTGATGTGGATGTTCTGTTGCAGTGTCTTCTGGCACCTGAAGTTTAGTTGTCTGATGTCTGGCTTTGTCTTTAAGGGCTGAGCTCCCCAGCTGGACTTGATTTTGTAAATAGTTTCAACTACAGTTCTATCCTATAACAATAATCCTCTTGCTATCAGTTGAAATGATGTAATCCATCCAGAGGTAAAGGAGAATTTGAGCTTGAGTGACTATGAAAACTATGAGTAGGTACTAGTCTAGTACTAGGTCTTGAATCAGAGTAATTTTTCAGAGTTATTACTAAAAGTATGAGATTTGTGGGAAATGGAGAACGTGTTTGGAAGCCTTAACATAGGCCTGCACAGAAGAGTGCGATTTTGCAGATTTGAAAGAAGTTGCATATTTGCATTGATAATATGTGTGAACCATGGCCTGAGGTCAGATTTTAGCTACTTTTCCCTGGGACTGTGATGGCAGACAACCAGGCTAGCTGTCATGATTTCTGCCTTGGAAACTTTTTTATTTTTTGCTTTATTTTGAAATTCAGAGAACAGTGAATTTTAGTAGAAACAGTAACTGTAGGCATACATTTCTTAATCTTCATGGTATTTTCTACTGTGTTTGTAGCAGAGGTATAGACTGATTTGACTTTACTGATATGGTTGGAAAAAAAGGGCTCTGAAAAAAGTTGGCTTCCAACCCAGAGGTTGCAAGTGAGATGGTGGTGATGAAGTAGGACAGAGGAAGTGACCTCATGTGTAAATAAACTAAAACTTCTTTTTCTTTCACATTGGGATGGTAAAATCAAAGCCAGCAGAACTCTTTCAAGCAGAATCTTGTTAAAGAGCCCTGAACTCCTTTGCCTAGCTTCTGCAGCCTCAGATGTTTTTGTCACTACAAGTTCTTGTTTTATCTCCTGGGACTAAATTAAATGACCTTGCTAGCCCAGAGAAAATTAATTTGAATCACTTCCCTGCCTCTAATAGTTTATGCCACTGTCCCACTGGCATAAACAGAGGTCTTGAAAGCGTGAAGAGATGTCCAAGCCACCTGTGCACAGCAGGCCCTTTTCCCATGTGGCTAGTAATAGCTAATGAAAAGAATTTGGGTTCAGCGCTAATCAAATTAAGGTATTTCCCTGAGGGAAGCACCAATTACATACTTCTGTGTAGTATCTACACATCATTCTGTGTAGTATCTACAGCTTGGCTAATTCTCAAAGCTCATCTTAATGACACCAACAAGATTTGCCAGTTCCTGCTATTCTTTATGGATCAAACGAGGAGGTAAGGGTTGCATGCAACACCACTTGCTCTGTATGTGTGTGTCATCAGCTAATGGTGTTATTTCACCATGCTGTCTGTTTTCAGTGGGACGTAGAGACTACTGGCATCGTACTGATTTCCAGAGCAGTTTTGAAATACAAACATAAGTGTAGAGTGCCTTGAAGACTTAGCAAAGATAAAATCTGTTTAAATAAATATGTAAAAGGAAGGTGTGTACTAGGGAAAGATTATGAGAAGAAGAAATAATAAATACACTTTAGAAGAGGCTGGACAGAAATTGATGCCTAAATTACCAGACTCACTTTTACTAAGTGGTTGAACAAAGATGCCAACAAGTAATCTGATTAAGAAAAAGCATCTAGATTGTATTCTGAATGTTGTCATGCTCTTTTTTCCTGTGACTGAAAAGAGAGTCCTAGAAGACAGCTGTGCTCAGATTACCTGTTAGCTTTGGTCTTCTCTGCCCTTTGCAAAGTATGATCTGTTTAAACCTTTGTTAGTTGTGCCTCCATTCCTTAGTGCCTGCTCTCATGCAAGACTTTGTACAGTGATAAGGGGTGTGTGTAAAGCTTCCTCTGTTATGGTACTATGGCAAGAGTTTTCTCTAAGAACGTCCAACTTGGCTCTTCTGTAATACTTTGCACAGTGCCTTTCTTCTGACTAGAATGCACCTGAGAAGTGTGACTAGGTGTTTAATATCTTCCTAAATTTAAATTTTTCCAATCCTATAGGAACAGACTTGGTGCCATTCCTGGCTTTGATAAAAGCCATACAGCCAGCTCTAGACTCTTGATGAGCTGATAGTCACTACTCCAGGTGAAAACACAAGGCATCTGGGCTCTGGAATGATCCTGCTTTGTCATTCTTGGGAAGAAACACAAAATAGATTTTTGGAATACTGAAACTTCAAGACATTCTACTACACAATATGCACAACTTTCTTATCTTTTTTAATAAAGAGGATTCTGTGCTTACATTATAGTCTGAGGGAAAAGAGCAAGGATGTGGTGAAGAAAACAACTGAAGCTGAGAGAGGCAGATCAAGCTCTTCCTCCTATAGTGACTGTGGCTTCATCATGTCTCTTAAATACTGCAATCAGATGATCATATACTGGTTTCTGCAAGCACCTGAGAAACTGAAATAAAGAAAAGTGGAGGAGAAAAGAAAAATTATATTTGCATTTTGATGATTTGAAGGTTTTCTTCATGTTCATTTTATTCTGATGCAGAAAGGTGCAGCTGGTGAAGTGTTTGCTGAAGCACAGCAGAGAAATGAGTATGCAGGAATCTGAGGGGATAATGCAGAGTTTTGGTACAGTGATTTGCAAAATAGATGGGACACTAGAAATAAATTTTTGATCTATCTGGAATTCTGAAATCTCCTTGGTATGGTATTGTGATTTGTTCATAGACTTATAAAAAAGACCATTTCAAGTATGTGGATTTATTTATCATGAGTCATCTAGACACATGAATCAAGGGGACAGCAATGGGGAAGTGTCAGCTATTCTCATTCTTCTAAATAGCTTCACTTTCAGATTGCTGAAAAGGTGTATCATTGCAGTTGGAAACTTTTTCTCTTTGAATGTTTAATGATATTGTTTTTGCTTCAATTGGGATTGCAACAATAGTCCTTTAAAAGTGTTTTCCTTTTTTCTCTAAGTGTGTCTTACTGTATAGGGCTTGATAAATCAGCTCACAGTAGAGACAGGAATCAGCTTCTTTTTGGGTTTTATTTTTTTGTTATTTTTGAAATGTCTGTATTCCCTGCACAGTTGTTCCATTGCATTGTATTTTCCTGAAGGCTTTATTTTATCTCTGTTCACAGGAATAATAAGAAAGAAGCCCAGCCTTGGAATAATCAATGGCAATGGTTATTAAAACAACCAATATAAAATACAAAAGTGATTCTTTTTCTCTTGTTAAAAAATTCATCACTTGAATCTTGACCTGTATTTTTATATAGACCAGGTAGGTTACATCTCTGTTTCCTTTCTGGGTTCTTCTGTATCCTGATAAAGGGTCTGTTATTGTATTTTCATTTAGAACAGCTGTACTTTTGTGTATTCTGCTATGGCCACCACAACAAGGCCTGGGGCTAAACAAGGAAAGATGACTCAGGTATGTCTGCAGCATGGCAATATAACTGCAGACCAAACTTTGACCTAACTGATCTGGGTACCAAAGGTAGTCCAGCAGTGACATCTAGTAGCTCATCATGGGAGGACTTATGCCCTCTTCTGAAATTGGGTGCTTCCTGTGAACTTCCTTTCTGTAGTTGCTTTGGCTTTCAAAGCACAGTAGAGAGAGAAAAAATGTGTTGGCAATGCTTGTTGCCAAATGTGGCAATATTGGGCAATGTCCTGCAATTGATTTAAAACAGCTCTGACTTCAAAACAAGATGTGTTATGGTCTATGCACTGAAGAGCAAATGTGAGCATAATAATTCACTTCATCTCATATAATATGAAGTTATCATTACCATTCCAATTCTTCCTATTTTTTTAAATATGAGAAAGAAGAATAACTCAGCATTTAACTGTCAGCGTAAATTGTCATCCCATTTGTAGACCTAGTGCTAATTTGGTTGTCTCTTAAAAGAATCTTAGAATCATGCAAGGAAGAAAAGTCTTAATTGGCAAATTTCCAGTATGAGAAGACTAAATATGAAGATAGACAATTTTCTCTGCCCTCTGTCTGAAAAGCAGTCTTAAGTAATAATTAAGGTATTGCTCTTTCTGTTCTCAAAAAAACCCCCAAAAAACAAACAAACCAAAACTCTTTCAATTTCACATTACTGTTACTTATGCTTTCATAAAATGCACTTAAAGTAGATGTTTTAAACTGGGATACTAGAAGTGACAATGGTAAATCTTGAAACAACTCAAAAGTGGCAAGAGAGTTCACTGAATATCACACTGATAAAAATAAGGAGAGAAAGTTCTCTTCCCATTTTAGTATTGATCTACTTGGTGCAATTGTACAGGTCATGTATATTTGAGGCTTGAATATATGATCTGTACAATGGGCATAACTCTGTGTTTTTCTGTTTTTTAAACCACTACAAGGATTGAACTTTTATAAAAAAACCCTACTTTTGACATATACTAAAATGAATGAAAGTCCAGAATTGACCAGATTCTGGTGAATTAATGCTATGTCCAAACAGGCTTTGCAAGGTTCTGGAGGTGTTGCAGTGGGCTTGTAGTCCAGCTTTCACATGTCAACTTGTGTAGCAAATGCAGTTGAACAGCTAGCAGATAGTGTAACTTGGAAGCAATTAACATTTCTTTCATTGACATAGGTTAAATCTTGAATGTGAACTTGCTCTTACAGGACTTCAAGTACCAAAAATATTATGGCTCAGAAAAAAGGTAAGAAAGATAAAGGTGTTGCGAAGAAAGGCGATGCACTTGCATGCATACACAACCTTTATTTTGTGTTAGGTTACTTCTAAGTACTTCCAAATATCAAATGACTGATTTTAAAATATCAGGACTTCTGCAGATTCGTAGGGCAGCACCTCTGAAAATGCTATTAAGGATAATAGAGGACAAACATTATCATAACGAGAAGTTTTATTGCAAATACTAAGTGACAAATTTTGACAAGACTAGTTTTACTACATGGAAAGGGAGTAAGATGCATAAGCTGCCATAAAAGAAGACTTCTTCAATTTATATTCTATTGCTTATTTTTTAATTTTTAGCTAACTTAACAATAGTATCTATATTAAACCAAACTGAACAGTCAAGTAAATTTTAAAAGGGTTGATAAGATGATATGGTATCCCTTTGCAGTATCCCAAACCTATACTGTCTCCATAGAGTATTGGTCTTTTGTATTATTAATTTTGTATAACCTTTGACTGCAGTAAAAATCTTTGCTACTACAGTGTCTGATTTTGGCTCAGAGGAGATTGTGATGAGATTCATTAGACCTTTACAGGCTACTCTTGAGACTGCACATACAAAGTGTAGGGTAGGCTGCTGTGCTCAGGAAGCTTGGTACAGGTCCAGGACACAGTCATGGTTTCTGAAATAGCATAAGAAATTCCAACTGTAAAGGAAGAATATTGAATAAATCTTTATGGATTCAGTGACTGATCCATGCATAACAAGTTTTTACTGTGTGTGTGCCATGCTGATTCTTGTAGTCCTTTGAATAAAGGCTGCAGATTTTATTCTTTTTTTGTCTGAGTCTCAACCCCAGGACTGCAGTGCTCCTGTGTGCAGAGATACCTGGCTGAAGGTTATCTGACTAATTCTGAAGTATTGGACAGAAAATGCCAGCACTGTCCCTGTTCTCAAACCCTGTAATGCTGTTATAAATATGTAATGGACATACTATAATCACACTAAAAATCTAATAATTCAACATGAAACTTTTATAGGTGTACAATAAAGTTTCAGAAACATGACTCTTCTACTGAAGAGTCTATTTAAGTATATGGTGATATCAACATGTCCAGGAATGATATAATTAACTGTGGCAGTATTGTTAGGAGATTTTATTGAAGGCTATCTATAATATTAAAAAAATCATTCACTTTATTTGTAATGTTTCGTGGATGCAGTAAATGCTTATTTTGCTGAGGCACTGTAGGTTGTTCCCTTTGAGAAAAAGGCCTGGAAACTACAGGCATCTACCTATGGGGTTTTCTGTATGAGGGCCTCAAGGTTTAACATTTTAGTACTTTCTAAGATTTAAAAGGAATGTTCTACCTATTACAGTTGGAGTACCTTCAGAAAACTTCTGTTTAACAGCTGTTATGCACACATATATTTTCTGGGCATTTTACCTAAAGATATCCCAGATTTGTTCCCAATTTTTGTGGCACTGGTTGAGACTTACAGCATGTGTTAGACTGTTTTGGAGTCTGTGTTTGTATAAAAAACAGGAGTAGATTCCTTGATACTACTTTCTTCTAGTTGGAAAATAGCATGGCCCAATTACTACTCAGTGAAAAGATGGCTTATAAAAGGTACTACTTTGGCCTAGGCAGCTATCATTTTTCAGTTCAGGACATAGATGATCGATCATATCTAGCTCCTGAGGAGCTTGCTCTGTGGGCTTCTTGTCTTGCTTGAAAAGCAAAAATAAATGAGGTACGTAAAACTGTCTTAAGCTTCAGTCACACTGTTATCTCCTCTTTCATCCTTTCTTCCTTTTCCACTCCTCACCTGTAGTTTTATTTTCCAGTTTCCTCCAGCATATTGCTTTACGTAGTTTTTTTCTTTAAAGGCTCAGAAGTGAGGAGGGATTTTATATCTCTGTTTTAGCTTGTCCATGGGATGTACCTTAAAGAGTCTCAAGTACTTAAATTTAGAAAATCAACACTGCAAGTAGTCTGTAAGATTCTAGCACTTACTTGTAAGGTTCCAAGCCCATGGAAATTGGATGAAAGCTTTGGTTTCTTATCTAAATATTGAGAAACAATGCAGAAAGGCCCTGTTTCTGTTGAAGGGAAATAGGCAGATCAGCCGAACTCTTGAGGAAAGACTAAGGAGTTCCCATGTAGGCCCTCTCTGCCGAAGTGGCCTGAAGGGGTTGTAGCTGGTGTCTCCCATGAGTCATCATATCCTTTGATTTCTTGGTGTGGATGCAACAACTAGCAACTGAAGATAATCAATTGCTTATGGGAATGTAGGTTTTCCCACTTTCACTGAAGAAGATGAGATCTGGTCCTCTGGGCTAGTACAGGCAACCTTCCCACAGAGTCAAGTAACATCTCATGAGGTTCTACTCTAAAACTGTAGTAAATCGGATACAGTAACACCTGATTACAGGTAGAGAAATAATTGGTTTGATATTCCCAATGCTTTTCTTAAACGAAAGACTTGTACATCCTATTCAATAGTGTGCCTATTCTGGTGGAGTGTTTATGAGCAAACAGGTGGCATTAACCTCTCTGCCTTATTTCCTAGAAAGTTTCTGGAAAGTCTAGCTCAAAGGGTGAACAAAGGTGAACAAGAACAGCTTCATGGATTAAGGGAACGTGGTGGTCTTAAAGCTCCTGTCTTGTTCATGTTTTCTTATTTTTCTTTTTTTTTTCCCCCCTGTATCTTCATGAGTTCTTTAGGCCCTGTTTCAGAAGTGTCACATTTGAAATAAATATTTGATAGAAGGACTGCTTAGTAGTCTTCAAACTGCTTGTTTGAAGAGCATAATTGGGCTTTCAAGCTGTCTGTCCACACTAAGCACCTAAGTCTTCAAAAATGCAGAGGATCCCTAGAAAGGTCACCTGGTGTACTGGTGAAATGAGGTCAAGCAACAGAAGTTCCTACAGAAGGACCCAGCTTCTATAAAGTCTGTCAATGATGAGGCATCAGAGAAAGTGTAAAAAGCATTCTGATGTTTTGAAATATTTTTTCCACAAATATATGTGTATCTTCCACTGTACTATTCCCTTTTTAATTTCTTTATTCTGTACTAGCAATTACATTCATTTTAGCAGGGGTAGCTCTCTATGACTCAACAAAAGATGAAAACCCTCTAACTTTCCTTTTTTTTTTAGGTTTTTTTTTTTTTTTGGTCTTTTTGTTTTATCCTACGTTCCTGTGATAAACACAACTATGGGAAAATAAACACTAGTCATCTCTGAGCAAATGTCAGACTGAGAAGAGGTCAGGGTATACATGAAGTGACACATTTCTTAAAATCATTGACCAATAGTCTGCTGTCATGGATGTTTATTGTTTCTGTACCTATGATGACTGGAAACTAGTGCTCCGTTTTTCTCTCAATTTGTGTTTTATGATCCTAGTAAGAATTCAAAAGTAGGAAAATATATTAAAGTGATGTGGAATTGCTGAAAATTAGTTAGTTAATTTGTTTGTTTTTTCTTCTTTTTTAAAGGCTATTAAAGCTTTTCCTCTTCTGTGTGAAAGAGCTGAGTTTCATGTGTTTGTGGATTTGGTAATATAACAGAAGAGGAGAGTTCTGATACTGAAGTATAATAAGGGTAAAATGGGATTAGAACAGACAAAAGTGAGCTTAATTTTCTCATTTACAAAACTGAAGCATTTCATGTGGCAGCATTATGCAGTACATAATGTGAAATATAATTAATGTTGAATTACAATAGAAGTGCTATAAATGTACAAGGCACATATGACATCCACCAACACATCAAATAACTTCTTTTTTTCTGAGAACAGGCTAGCAATTAGATTGGATGCCAAATGGATTTGTAATGAAGGGGGACATTAAATACAGTCTTACCCTACTTATTGTCACAGCAATTACCTAGGCTTGTTTTCATTTTAATGGTGGTACTGCATTATAAGTGCTAACATTTTGATCTGAATTTTGGCTGAAAGAACTTTTTTTAACAGAGATCAGTGCCTTCATTCCTGCTCTTAACACAATACAGAACATGGCAAACATATATTGTGTGAGACTGATGAATTAATATTATATTATTAGTGTCATTCTCAGTGTAGTGAAAAAAAGAGAAGGGACAACATCAGAAGGTGTAGGGATATAGTATTTTATAATTGCAAGCTTTTAGAGTGATTTCTTAAACATCTTTCTAGCATTACCATTTTTTGGAACTCAGGTAATGGTACTCTAAAGCCCAAATCACATTGCACCTACCCCTCAAAAAATTTAGGGTATTTTTCCATTTTTCCTGGACAAAAATACTTTCAAACTAATTCTCTGTGTGTGTGTGTGTGTTTGTGTGTGTGTGTGTGTGTCTGTGTATGGCTAATGGAAACTTCTGACAAATAGTCAAAGTTCATGTAGGAACCTAAGAGCTTTGAGAGATGGAAACGTTGTTCATAAGCCTTGCCAAAGATATGGTATAGTAGGAGACAGAGATGATGATTTGAAGTTAGTATCCTGAGAGTTTTGTATTCTTGAGTATAATATGAACTCATTGGCAAAGTTTTATATTTTTTTGTGGTCATCTCCCTGTTTCAATTTTTATAAGCCAGTAAAACTGTCTTCGCTACCTATAACACTCATTGGCATTATACAAATCTGGTTTTTTTTTCTCTCCAATTATAAAATGTATTACTTTGTGAGGAACCATACAAGATAAAGAATGCCACCACATGAACAAACTATAATGACTTTACTGTCCAATCTCAATGTAAACAGAAGCAAAACGTTTCTTCTTAGGGTAAGTTTATATGAGAGATGACCTTAGATATTATTGCTGTCAAATGAAATGCCAAGAAAAATAACTGGATTTTATTACATCTTTCCTTTTCCTATTTGCCAAAGTATAGATTTATTTGAATCATTTTTGCAGAATGCCGAACCATGTCTTTTTCTCATTCTTCTGTCAGGTATCCTGATTTTTTCAGCTTTCTTTATTTTTTTGTTCTAATCTTTCCACATATTCCATTCGGTCCTTTGTAAAGCATAATGGCATTGCAGCTTGCTGTTGATTATTACTTATCCAGAAATCTATTTATTTCCTCTTGGTGCATTTTCAGCAAAAACCCTGTTCATTTTCTCTTTGACCATGACATTGCTTTCTGTGTTTATTAAACAACTGAGTACTTGGATTTTCCTTTAATTAATTTTAGAATGAAAAGTAAGACTTCTGTTACTTCAAATAAGTTACTTTTACTTAAGAGAATCATATATATGTGTATATATACACAAACATTTCTCTGCATTAATTTTTTTTATGACTATGGAGTCTAATTTTTGTAAAGAATATTTTCCCAAATACATGAATACATCTGACTAAATTAAGGCTTACTCTTTTTTGAGCTTCATTTGGACTTTTTTTATTTTTAACTAGATAAATACAAGCTGTTTCACAGGTAATTAGACTCATGTGAGTAATTTTTTGGTGTTTATATGTTGAGACAGCATCCACAGTTCTTTGTTATGTTTTTAGGGCATTCCTTATGGCTTTCAAGCTGACCATTATTAACCTTTTTTTTTTCAGCTGATTTCCTGGAGTGTGGTTTGTTTTTTTTTTTTTCTCCTACCTTTTTTGGCATTGCATATTTAGGACTATTTAACCAACCCACACAATGCACACCTTGTTTGTACATATGGACATGGCGTTGTCCAATCTTTTTAACACGGCAAAATGGATAATAGATCAGTTAGGAGGCTCCTTCATCCAAAAATGTAATTGACTGTTGGCCAGCAGCATTGCTCTTTTGATCAGAACAGTCCTCTCTTCCTCCATAGAATTGACAGGGAAAGCTTGTGAGGTTCAGTGTTGACAATTGCAGGAAGCCTTGAAAAGCTGTGAAGATTTACGTGCTTCACCAGAAAAGCTGTTCTCCTTCTGTCCCTATGAGGCCTGGCAGAGGATGGCAGGTCATTGGAATTTCATTTGCAATGCTCCATCTTAGCTCCTAGCTAGGAAAGCCATGGAGTCTTTCATGAGCAGGTGACCAATTTGAGTTTTGTCCAGCTTAAAGCTGTTTTCATCTAATGATGGGCCAGCCCTGAAGGTGCTTGTATGACCTGGGGACTCTTCCTATGCATAGGTGCTGTCTTCATTATTGACACAGATGAAGGTATCAAGTGCAATCTCAGCAAATTTGCAGATGACACAAACCTGAGGGGTGTGCTTGACACACCTGAAGGATGGCAAGCCATTCAGAGGGAGCTGGACAAGGTCAGCAACTGGGGCCACGGGAGTTTGATGTGGTTTAACAAGAGCAAGTGCAAAGTGCTGCATCTGGGTTGGGGCAATGTCTGATATCAATACAGGCTGGGGGTTGCACAGATTCAGAGCAGCCCTGCCAAGAAGGACTTGGGGGTGCTGGTGGATGAGAGAATGGACATGAGCCAGAAATGTGCACTTGCAGCCCACAAAGCAGATTGTGTCCTGGGCTGCATCAAAAGCAGTGTGGCCAGCAG
>JAWWLV010000121.1:35343299-35354258 GCA_035041135.1 Platyrinchus mystaceus | reverse complement strand
TTACAAGGGCATGTGGTGACAGGACAAGGGGAAAAGGCTTCAAACTGAAACAGAGTAGGTTTAGATTAGGTATTAGGAAGAAATTCTTTGCTGTCAGGGTGGTAAGGTACTGGAACAGGTTGCCCAGAGAAGCTGTGGATGTCTCCTGTGTTCAAGGCAAGATTGAATGGAGCTTTGAGCCACCTGGTCCAGTGAGAGGTGTCCCTGCCCATGGCAGGTGTGTTGTAGCTGGGTGACCTTTAAGGCCGCTTTTAACCCAGACCATACTATTATTCTATGATCAAACCCAAAGGGGTTTGATTTCCCCCTTGGGGGCTTCTGCTGAGGGAACTGCATCAGTAGCCAAGATTTCTATACTCATTAAATTAAAAGGTGTGAGAGTTTCAGTGTCATAAGGACCTTGCACATGTATTCAGAGCAAGTAGGAAACATCCCCAAACTACACCAGTTATTTTTAAGCTTTGTGTAGTTGTTGTTTCATGGTATTTTAGAGTCTGACCCACTCTTTGTGAATTTTGGGGCTAACCATCTGAGAGTGGTCAACAGAAGGAAATGCAGGAAATGTTTAAGAGGAAGATGTGGTCTCTGAAGGACACTGCAAGTAGCCGTTCTGGAGGGGAAGAAGTGAAAAAGAGAGGATTTGCAGAAAAGGGATGGTTAATGTTGGGGAGGGAAAAATCTACCTACCTCTTAGGAGCTGACCACAGAGTAGGAGGCTGCCAAAGGAGAATCCCAGCAAAACCACCTTGACCCTGGCAGCTGAGTGTTGAGGAGAGCCTACTTAAAGACAAGCATTGATTTTTCAGTTGTCACAAGCAAGAGGGATGTTTCAGAGACATGATGATTTGTGTGATGCATCTAGCTGAGATGGCTATATATGTGAACAGGTTTTTTTTCCCTGCATCTGTGTGTTGGTTCATGTAATCAATAGCAGTTAAATAATTCTCACAGAAAAGTTGTTCTGCTGATTTATATGGTGTTCCATACCTATACTAATGTCTGGCATTTAAAATAGAATGTAGCTAAGAAGATTATTAAAGTTATAAGATAACACAATATGCACATATATAGGTTAAACACAGAGAGAATGTGGCCATTTTTGTTGTTGCAATCCCACAAACAGTATAGATTTGAGTGTGGCCAGAATTTGGTCTTTTGGGTTTTTTCCCCACACACATCATCTATGTTTATAAGTGTGTCAGGAAATGACAAACGTTCTTGGTTATGTTGAGGTCTGCTTGTGAGATCCTTATGTTTTATTTCTCCTGAAGGCTGTGAATGCGTTTTCATTTTACCATGGAATTTAAAGTGTTAAACCTGACAAAGGCCCTTCTATTATGTAGGGTAGAAATGAGGACCAAAACACTTGTATGCCACAGAAAAGATGTGTGACTCCTATCTAAGCTGTTGTGGAAGAACATGATTTGAACAGCCTGGAGGAGAGGCTGTAGGCAGAGATGGATTTAAACACTATGGACTTTAAACACGTTGGTGTTCTGTAATTAAGCTCTTGTCCTTTGGCTTAGGTGATCTTCACATGAGTGTCTGAGACATCTTGACCTTCTCTAAGAGGAAGTGTTGCTTTGGGAACTGGCAGGCGTGCCCACAGCCCTCTTCCTTCAGGAATGTCAGGGAAGGAGACTCCCAGAGTTACTGGGGTGATACCAGAGAGGTGCCCTGAGGCAGTCACTGAGGTGGGATACATCTGCTTGGGGACTTCTTCCAATTAGAAAGGCAAATTTTGGTTCATAAGCAATGAAAACTGCAGGACCTGAGATAAAACAGTCCCTGTGAAACAGACCTGTGTTTATGGTATGCCAAGTTCAGTCTCTGATCTTGGGTATTGGTAGTATTTTAGCCCTTGTTTTGCATATAGTGGTGATCAGGTTATTGGTCAGGTACACACTAAGATAGTTTTCATCCTCAGAGCATGGATGTGGTACAGGAGGCTCCTTCACAGAAGCTCCTCACCTACCTTCTGCCAGATAGCTCAACAGTTCTTTGGAAAGATAAACGCCAGTGGTACCTGATGATGCCTGTATTATGTATAATAATGAGTCTGGGATCTCTTATAAAGGGTTTTTCTTTGCTAACCACTTAAAGCTTACGTCAAAGGGATTTTGCTAAGTGTAGTTGCTGCAACCATGTGCTTCTCACCTGAACTGAAAAAGTATTGTGGGTTTTGTGATTTCTTTAAATTTTAAGAAAATTAGAAGACCAGAATGTGCTGTAATGACACTGTAATTATTTTATAGGGATTGATTCAGGTCTATTGTTTGTCATCAAAAATCACTATCTTCCAAAGAAAGAGCCAAGAAAAACATGCCTCTGCCTCCTTCATTTCAAAGAACTAAACAAACCTGCATCTGGTAGCTGAACAAAGTGAGGGATGTCATATGATTGCAGCTTATGGCTGGAGTGGTCTGTAAGCTTCCTGTGCATCAGATGTGCAGAAGAGATAGGGCATGCATTCTGTGTATGTGTGTGTATGTATGTGGGAGTTGGTGCAATGCAGCATAGGGCCTCTAGAGCTCTCTCTTGCTGCATTTTTCTCTGTCAGGATTTTGAACTGTTTACAGAGTAAGGCATTACAAATGTGTTGGGTTTTTTTGTTTGTTTTGTTGTGGTAGTGGTTGTGGGGTTTCTTTGGTGGTGGTTTGGTTTTTTTTTTTTTAACCCCAAATGGTTTGTAGCCTGTATGCCCAGAGGCACAGGGAGAGGTGACATTGAAAACTATCTCTGTAATGCAGCAGAATAAATATGAACTTTTGTTGGTTAACATTATGACAAATCCTACAAATAACAAGAGGACTAACTACTTCAAATCAGAACTAAACTAAGTAAAAAAATCATAGAAAGTAAAAAAATCATAGAAAGTAAAAAGAAGGAAGTGGGGGCAATGCAATAGTACAGCCTTTTGAGGGAAAAAAGTGAAAGATAAGTGCTAACGTATCAGCAAAGAATGTGGATCAATAGAGTTGTTGTGACATCATCATCTCCCCACTTCTTCCCCAAAAATTAAAGAAAGGAAGCACTACAAGGAAGAGAAATAATTCAGTCATCTTAGATAAAAGTTTAAACATATTATACCAAGAAATTGTAAACTGTGTAGAACAAACATAGAAGAAAAGTATATTATATTTGCTGCAGAAAAAATTCTGAAGTCCCCATCCTATTCTGAATAATGCACAGTTATTGAAATGATACAAACTAAGAGACAACAATTGGTATCCAGTTCCAGGGGAGATGTTTGTAATCCATTCAAGCAATGGCTGGTTGTCACAAAACCTAATACAAGAAGACATTTTTATACCATATAATAAGCAAAGTCTGACCAAGTAGCGTGCAGATGTCATTACAATTTTGGTTCTGAACATATTGAGAACATTTTTTCCTTGCATGGATGCAGACTGTCTCTTTGGGAAACTTTGGCCTTCCTCATGCTGTCTAATCACCATGGGAGTCAAAAGTCTTGATTAAGCTACAACGCCTTTCATATGGCACAATGATCAAGCATTTGCTGGGAAAGCCTTGCTCAAATGTAGAAAGTATTCTTCACTGCATCTTGCATTGCCAGTAAAGTATTGGCCTAATGAGAAAACTGCAGGACTCTTTTCACTGTTAGCAAAGAGGTAATGGATTGGGTTGTGAGGGGCAAATTTGTGATAGAATTTGTTTGCTTCTACATTTTAGTTCAAAATGGCTGAAATACGTTGAGAGCACAAGATGCCAGTAGGGATTATGCATTTTTGCAGGATTTTACCAAGTGGCAGCTGGAACATATTCCTTGTGACCCTGGAGCTACCTGACTGCCTTTCTGGCCATAATGTGGCAACTCAGGCTGACCTGCTGTAGCTGGCTGCAGCCTCCCAGACTTGGAGAGAGAGGCCATGACACTGGGCTGCAGATATGTGATGAACAGCCTGTGGGCAGAGGACCAGGATCGGGCTGAGCCTGTCTTTTGAGCCTTGCAATCAGCATCTGGTGTTTGTCAAGTCTGAAATCCAAATACATATTGTGTCAGGAAAACCGTTAGTCTAAGAGAAAGTCTCAGTAGTCTCTCTTAAAAGCACCGTATTTCCTCAATTTTCTTTTAAATCTAAACACTGAGGGAAAACATGAAGAGAGGCTTCTAACACCTTTAACTCTTTCAACCCTACAAAATGAAGCATGAATCTTTTTCAGGTCTTATTTCTGCAACTATATCAGAATTGTATTTTTTTTTTTAATCCCCACAAATATATTTTCTGTGTTATGATATGATTTCTGTCTAGGCCATAGAGAATTTTAGTATTTTTGATTCCAGTTCACACTCCAAAATATTTGTGCATGAAAGCCTCTGTTTGGAACCTTAGGTGGGCTTCTGGTTCTGAAAATGAGTAGAAAAGATTATACCACTAATAAAAGGGAAAAACTGGGAGCTTGTCAGGGCCTTGTCTAGAATTGACTACCATTTAAAAATCCCATTAAATCCTTCTAAAACCACATCATTTTTCCTGAACGGAACTTCAAGTATTCTGGGTGCCAAATTTTATACAGATAGGAGATTTTCCTTGTCAGTGAGAATGCTGTCAGTGCTGTCAGTTCTGTCAGTGAGAATCCTTAGGGTTTGGCCAAGGAATGAGTGGGTGTCTGTGGGGTGCCTTTTGTATTCCACACATAGGGCATCAGAAGAGAAGGAAAAAATTTTCCAGCTAGTGTTTGGGAACAGCAGCTCTCAGTCTTCCTGAAGCTTTGAACTGTGTGCTGGGTGAGGAATAGTGTGATGCCATGGCAACCTTGACTGGGCAGCTCTTTTTTTTTTGGCTGTGCCACCCTTGCTAAGGATGGACAGCAGAGAAGATTGATCTCCTCTTATGTCTGGAGTCATCCCATCCAGCTTCAGGCATTCAGCTGAGTTACCTTCTGGCAGTTTAGCTGTAGGAGTGGGACAAACCCTTCCAAGGGGTAACTCAACCCACCAGACCTCACCTAGAGACACCTCCCTTTCCCTGTGTGACTGAGCAGAAAAACTAGGCTAACTTTGCTCCCCGGCTTAGGTGAGTCAGCAACATCCCTAAAGTAGGATGCAACTAATCTGGGAGTTAGCTGGGGCTAACCACAGTGGTCACAGGCGACTGGAAAGAATATGTGGATTTTAAGGTCTTGTTTGGTAAGCATAGTATTGTATTCAAAAATGATTGAGTTTCTCTATTGTGGTCATGGAATAAATGCTCTTTTTTTTGGGAAGTACATGACTGTTCAGCTGGAACCAACTGAGGATGCTTGCTACTTTTCTTTTTGCACAGAGGACCTTGATCATTCCCAAGCAGCCTGTATTTAAAGTATGACTGTTATGTCCCCATGAAGATTTTTTTTCTAAAGTTACTAATTATGTGCCCATCAGAATAATGGAAAGAGTAATTATCCCTACAGTGCTTAGTGACATTGAAGCCTCCATTATTCTCTGATTGGAGCTGCATAATTACAGATAATTGCTGCAACTATATTGTCTGTTCAAATATAGCTTTACAATAATTACCTTATTTTAATTAAATATGTTTGGGATTTAAGTGGTTCTCTCTTTGTTTACTCTATTAAAGAGAAACTTCATTTAGGTATAAAAATGCTGTATGTTGCAAACTAACCACTCATTCAACACATCACCAATTGATTTCACCTAACGTGATTTTACTTGTTCTGTTTAAAAATCACCCAAATCCAGTTAATTAAATATTAAATATTAAAAAAATAAGCATCTCCATGAAAATCCCAAAATATCTCTTATAACAGAGCTGTAAGATGCTGTCTTAAAACTTTAGCTTTTTGGAAAAGACAAGTATATTTTCCACATGTAACCGAAAATTTTTGTGAACCTCAGCACTTTAAGTTTTGAAAAATCCCCTTTAATGAAAGACATACATCTTTAAGAAGCCAGATGCTTCGTTTCAGAAAGTAAAATTGGTCCAGATATAGCATCCATTGAATGTATGCTCTGTGCTTTTTGATCTCAGACTGCTGCTGACCTGATTACTAAGGAAGGTTTGTGTGCTGATGGCCCTTCTTCATCCCCTCATGTGGGCACATGGAGAACTCCTTTTATCAGCTTTTTCATGCTTGCTCCGAGAAACTGTTAGGACTGCTCGCTTGTTCAGGGAACACCTTTGCATTAAAAGGCTGTTCACAGACAAAATTTACTTTGTACTATATACAGCTGTGGCAAGTGGAAAAGTGTACACAGTGAATCTAAATGGAGCTAATGAGATCTATGAAGGACTCGGGTATCGTGAAAGACCCTTTCTTTTAAGACGTGAGATCAACGCAGGATTCATGTAAAATGCAGGACATGTAAATTTTAGCAAAAAGAGAGCAGAAAGTTGCAGGGAACAAAATCAAAAGAGATAAACCTTCCACTTAAGTACTGATGTATGACCTTGTCTAATTTACTTTGAATTAATGACAGCTTGAACACACTGCATTTCGAGTGGACTGTTCAATCTCATTCTACAGTGCATTAAAGCAATAGAGTTACACATACTCAGTCTGAATATT
Organism: Platyrinchus mystaceus; assembly: GCA_035041135.1. Lineage (NCBI taxonomy): Eukaryota > Metazoa > Chordata > Aves > Passeriformes > Tyrannidae > Platyrinchus > Platyrinchus mystaceus. The sequence goes on along the minus strand of JAWWLV010000121.1, from coordinate 35,347,727 downwards.
TCGATATATTGAATGGTCTTATGCTAAGCAACAGAAGGTCTTCAATTTAAAATAATCATATGGTCAAAGAGAGGAACATTGAGTACTATGATGGTATGTTTATGTTTTGGTTATTGATGTCTTATGTATAGGTAACACTCATTAGTTTCTAGTTGCACACATAGTGGTGTAAACATTTCATTAGTGTGCTTACCACACAGGTCTAAGGATGTGAGCTATAAAAATTATAAAGAAGCATTCTGAGAACTAAGGATTTTATTACAATATTTTGTATGTGAAGAGAATCATAATGCGTCTAAGCAAAATACTTGGAAAATAGCTTCAGTGATGTTTCTTTAAGTAATTTCACATGAATTTGTATTTTTATTCAGGCTTAATTTTCCAATATAGATGGAAGGAGTATTTAAAAGAGAGAAGATAATTGCAATAATTATATTTTATTCTTAAGGATCTTTTCTTTGGTGTTTGGATGTAAGTGGGGAAGATCATTGTCACAATTATGTTTCATTCCTGGGTTTGTTGTGTTTTGTAAGTTAATTACATTCAGTGGAATACTATTTTACTGTGAGCTTCCTCATTATTACTCCAATATGAAAAGATATAGGAGTGCTTAGCCTTAATGCACAATCGTATAAATGATTAAGCTCAACTTTAATAAGGGTAATTGCCCATTTTTTTTGTTGGTTTTTTTTGGTTGGTTGGTTTTTGGGTTTGTTTGTTTTGGGTTTTTTGGTTTTCTTTTGTGTATGTGTGTGTTTTGGTGAGGATTTTTTAATGTTTTCATTCTTGCAAAGGTTTAAGCCAACATTTACCCTTAAGAAACACTGATGTTGATGAGAATTACACATAGCTGCTTTTTAAAAAAAAATCCCACTGAGCTCTTCCCTTCACCTTTAAGCATTGAATCATCTGTGATGATCTGGTCTTGCCTCGATCCTCTTCAGAAGCATTGCCACAGAGAAGGGCAATATGATATGTATTTCAGAAAAATGAAACAGAACATCTCAGTCCCTGTAATTTCTTGTAATTTGTTTTACCTATACAGAGACCATTTCTGATGGTGCCATTTTTGCCATGAATAGGAATTTTTCTGGGGGTTGAAGGTGAGAAAAGATTGGTTCACAGGAGGGTTTCTCTTCAGGTTTCATCCAATGATGAATGACCTCATAATGACATGTTCTTAGAATCCACTATTGACTCAAGTCAGTCATGAATAATTTGGAGGAAAGTGCCACTTTGTAATTTCTGAGAGCAAGAAAACGTGGCTTGACTGCAAGATGGCACTATTGGGAATTGCTCAGTTCCAGACAATGTCTGACATGTGGAATTTTCTTGGATTTTCCTTATCCTTGGTAGGGGTTCCCTCCTGTAAGTAATGAAATCAATGGGCTATGTGCTGATATCTAGTAAGAATGACTGTGATGCTTTGTAACAAATTACTGGCTTGTGTTAGTGGGTTGTGCCTTCCCAGCGACAAATTACTGGTTAGTAACCAAGAAAGGGAAATAATGACACTTCCTCTCAAGGTACTGGGCTAGTGAAAGTTGCATTTCCTAAAAGAGATTGTTATAGCTGGAATCTGTTTATTGTTAGAAGAAATATCATTTAACTTGGTTGTTTTGCCTTAGGTGTTTGCATCCAGATTCCTGGATTGTAATAGACAATGCCATCCACTATCATTCTGCTTTAATTTACAATGACTTCAATGTTGTCTTGAGTGTTAACATATCTGTTTACACCAGAAAAGATGGGTAAGTATTCAAATTTCTTGCAAGATACAGTACCCTCAGTACTTCTTTCTTTTATTGGTGCTGTTTTGGATAAGTCTATTCATGTGCCCTCTTCCAAATGCTTTACTACTGTATTGGTGTAGTGACACAGTTTTCTATAAAAATAAATGAAATCAGGAGAGGATAAATGGTCATAAAGTACAAAGAATTGTAATTTGAAAGTAATGGCTACTTCCTCTTGTGAAAAAGGAAATGTGGTCAGCAGAAACCAGTGAAAGGTGGGAATTCAATAAGAGAAGTACAAGATCAAAGACTCAGAATTGCCTGGCTGTGTCATCTTTATACCCTCCTCATAGTTACTGGGGACTGCTTTAATGACTCTCCCAACCCTTCCCTTCTCTCAGTTGATGAAATCCAGATTCCTCAGCTTCTCCTTACAGGTCAAATGCTTCAGTCCTGACCATCCTGGTGACCCTCTGCTGAGCTTCCCCCAGTTTTTCCGTGTCTTTTATGTAGTGGGTACCCCAAAATTGAACCAAGCATCCAAATGCTGGATTGCATGCGTTGTTCCTGGCTCTGTACATCAGAGATGAGTCTGGGCTGAATTTTAGTGAAATGTGTGAGGGTATGAGTTTACTGAGATTGCTATGCAACATTACATCTTTTCTATTCATTTGTGGGGACGATGCAAGATTTTTCCTTACCGAGGTTATGAAAATGAGAGCTTCACAGCTACATACAACAAAAAATAAGCAAAGAAAGAAGACCCTGGAACTTATGCTTCAGCAGTGGGATTCTCCCCTGCCTACTCTTTCATAATGATGAAAATAGTTTGATGTGGGGAAAAACAGTAATGGGAAATGGAAACACATTAATTACACTGAGAAGGAAAGTAAACACAACATCTTATGATAACCACCCGCTGCAAGTGTAGTAGTGAGTCTTGACACCACTGAAACTTTTTTTGTTGGATGAAACTCTTGTTTGTGGGGAGAGCTAGAAGGAACCCTATGTGTTGATTTAAAATCCTCAAAACAAGACTCTGGGTTGTTGCACAGACTCTAGTCTGGCCCCTCAAGCATTACCTGGCAGTTTATTGAAAATAAAATATAGCATTGAGAAACAAAAAAATCCTTTAAATGTAGTAGGGTAAATACATCAATTTGACATAAAAATATTGCACTTAAGTATTTCTTTTTCAATTTATTTTACCTTAGCTTCTCTCTAGTTAGAAAAACCTAGTATGTTCAAACTTGAAATTTGTTAGTAGTAGGTTTATTTATCAACATCTTCCTTTTCCCCTTTTAATTAGTATGATCTGCAGGTTTCAGCCATCCAACTTTGCAGACTACAATATCTAGTAACTTTTCAGACAGCTGTGCTGTATTGTCTTTGGCTGCCCTTAGGGTCTAACATATGGTTTGTTAGGATTAGTCAGGTATTTGTTTAAGAAGTCTTTCAATGGGTTACAAAAAGAGGAAGTTGACATCTGGAAAAAGTTAAAATTATTGATTGCAGACTAGACATATCTGGAAATGGAATACTGTGCTGTAGAAGACGGTGCTAAAACTTCTGGAAATAGTGTGACCTTAGTTAAGGTGGTGTGAGTACATACATTCCTCTGACTCATTCAAGCTGAAAAGCTATGATTTTTTTAATGAACCAAATCCTTCCCATGCTTGCAATTAGTGTTTATTCACTTCAAATAGTGTTTGTCCCCTTCAAAATCACACAATGTGGTATTATTCTATTAGCAGTAAAATAAGTGGCTCCAGGCTGTTTAATGGAAGTGGGTAACATGGTGAGCATTTCTTTTTGATGCTATACTCTTGGTTTTTTCCAAGACAAGAGCCAAGAAAGCAGGCAGGGGACAAATTTTAGGTAATGGGATGGTATGGCCAGTTGTTTAAATGGGTTCTGAGAATAAAAATCTGTGAAGAAACAAGACCCTGATGTTAAATTGGTATTATAGTGATAAGCAGTATCTAAAGTTCTAGCTGTTGTAAACCAGTCTTTTTAGGGTTTAAGGTACTGTTTGAGGCTTCCATCAAATTATCTTGTTTCCCTTATCACAACTGGCTTACGAGCTTATTCCTCCCTCCAGTTCATTTTCCTACTGCTTTTGAGCAACTTTGTCTATCATCCCTGTTTCAACTGGAAAAGGTATTAGAGAAATTCAGCTTTGCATTTTTTTTCTGTTTCCAGAAATTGAGATTTGGATAGGGTAGGCAGAAAGTGTTCTCTAAACTGGCCCTGTTCTTTGGATCCAGGGAGGTCTTGCTAAAGCATTTTTGGAATGCAAGATGTAGTTTAGGACAGTGCAAGTAGCTGCTATTCACATTGCTTTTTCTTATTCACTGCTGTTTGTTGTTCTTGTCCTATGTTGATTTCACTCTACTTTTGTCTGCAGACAACAGCAGAATGGATTGGTTTCATGAGGGTCTTCTGTGATGTCCCCAGGACACTGCAAAGACATAGATACTACAAAATGTCTTAATGTCACACACCTGAAGATTTGAAGATTGAGCAGTAGGTATATAGTTAAAGATAGTGGGATTTTTTCCTAGAGTTTTTATTAGGTTCAAGACTGACAATAAATTCCAATGTTTCCATTCCCCATGTCAAAAATATCAGTGAAAAATGCTAAAAATACATTGCAAACTATAGGACTATGAGGAAGAAAAGCAATAAACAGTTA
>JAWWLV010000121.1:35322537-35343199 GCA_035041135.1 Platyrinchus mystaceus | reverse complement strand
TCAAAAATATCAGTGAAAAATGCTAAAAATACATTGCAAACTATAGGACTATGAGGAAGAAAAGCAATAAACAGTTAATGCAGAAATCCAGTCAAGTCACTTAATTTCCTCAGACTTTCTTTTGCTGTGTTTTTCATTGTCTATTTAGATGATAATGTTTATGGAATACACAGTGTTTTGTGGTGCTAATACCAGCAACCTCAGGATTAAATTCACATCAACATTAGATAAATTGAAAATAAGGGAAAGTGAAGACCATATGTGGAAACAACAAAAGGAAGCTTCGCTTCAAGCATTGACAGCACTGGTGAATAAAAACCCATTATTCTAAAACAAGTACAGTACGAAAATGCAGAATTTCTTATGACAGAGATATTCTTAGAAGTACAACCCCAAACCAGATAATGAAATTTGGTCATTAAGCAATGAATTTTGAAAACTTTATCCTTAGAAGTATGTTAATATTGCTGGGACTAAGAGCACAGAGACAAATTCAGAGGAGATGACAATTATGAGAAATCGCACAGTGGAATGTAAGCAGAGCAGTAAATAGAATAGTTGAGAAATAAAGAGATAGAGCAGGCTAGAAATTTTTTTCTGTAATGATTTCTGAAATGAAAAATGCAGTTCCTCAATTTCAGTTTTAGTTAACAGAGTTAAAAATGGATGTTTTCAATTTATTTGATCCATATTCAAATATGTACTTCAGTTGGATGTTTTTAATTAGTAAAGTAAAGCAAAGCTGTCTCTCAGTTGCACTTTTCTTTGACATCCTGATCTTATCTGGTGACTGGGTTCCCTGATGGTCTGTGTCTTCTGCAATGATGCTTATGACATGGTAACTATGGGTTTCACACACCTGTGCACACAGTGTGGAAGGAGTCAACTACTCCAGTGCTACAGTGAAAAGGATTTCCTATCCCAGGAAGAGGAGTGGGGTAAAAAAGGATACAGCTTTGCAAGGAGCAGACTGAACTTTCACCTATCTGCATCTATCCCTGGGGTTTTGAACCAAAATGTGTTGACTTACTTTTGTGAAAGTTACAGAAATTTAGTTGCAGAAGGAAATCTTGGAAACTTCGTGCTTCTGTTCTTTTGATTTTTCTTCCTAATTTGAAATAGAATGCAGCTTTGAAATGTTGTGACTACACTTAGCTCCTTAAGGAGCAAAACCCATGACAATAAATGTAGAAATATGGCTTATAAACAGTATAAAATATGTCATGAACTGTTCATTGAGCTGAAAGTAAGACTCAGTCTATTTGTGCATCTCAGGCATTCACAGATCATGAGTACCTGGACAAGTGCAAAATTGTCTATTATACACAGAGTCTGTCTATTGCAGCTTCTTGTATGAGATTTGCTGAAGCAAAAAATAAAATTTGATTTTTAATGAAATAATTATAATGAATTAAAACAGTGTGGTGAAGTGAAACCATCTAGTCAGAAGTCAGGAAGAACAGCATATGATTGAGTTGATGTGCTCCAGGACTTTGTGTCACATGAACTATCCTCCTAATTGGTTGCATAAATCTTCATAAAACTTTCCATTGAAGATGTACCAATGTGAACTGTAATTGCAGCTTATTGATATGGAATTTACAAAGAACAAAGAGGTAAATGCCTAAATAAATTATTCTCAACAGTTATTTCTACTTGTCAAAACACTGCAAAAGAAATTTTGAAGGAAACTGTAGTCAAGAATTTTACTTTCATCTAACATTGACAAAATGGATTTCTTTGTGTTTCTAGATAGAAAAAAAATATAGTTATTTCCAATAGGTTTTTACAGGTCTCTGAAATTACTGTTCTATGATAGTAATGCATTGCTGAAAGCAAATTTAATAACATGAATCTATTAATCCAATTAGGGGGAAAATGTACACATTTTTCTTTTTTTCTCTCAACAGAGAAAAATAATATAATACTGATTCAGTATTTGCATGCAAGTTGTTATGTACAAATACACAGAAATATATGTCATAGAAGAAGGAAATAACTGCTTTTCCTACCTCAAAATTATTCTATGACTATAGTTTATTCCAGTCCTTTTTTAAAAAAAATCTATTTAACAAGTTGAAATGGTTCATATCCTTTTGGTGGTCATCTAGTAAACTCATAAGCTGTGAGGTGTTATAAAAAATGTTATACAGTAGTAGAATTATACTGATCTCAAAATCCATAAAGTAGAGGAGGGCTGTATAAGAAAAAGTTTGTGGATTTTCAATTAGTATTCTGCATGTGTCCATCAGGTAAGATACTGTTTAGAAATAAGGGTATAAAATGGAGAGAGCAGAAATACTATTCTGAAAATATTGTACATGTTTTGCTCACGTTGCTGTTTCTTGCTGGCAGTGGGCCAGAAAGTCAATATTTTTAATGAGTCTGATGGACATTTAGAGTTCATGTTTTCATTCTCCCAGTGTAGTTGTATATTTTTTGAAAACAGTAATATAGTGTTTTCTGGGACCTAACAAAGACTGATAAATTCCTTCAAAAGCAAGAAAGGATTTAAGACTGAGATTTTAACTTTCAAATTTCAGGGCTTTTAGGTTTATTTCTAAAACTAAAATAATAAAAAAGTCTGGATAGTCAGGTTGATTTGGTATAGAGCCCTTATCTAAAGTTCTTATTACTTTGCTAATTGCAACAAGTTTTTATTGGGTTTCCAGTCTTAATTAATAATTGCTGCTGGCATTTGCAGATAATAACTGTTATAATGCACTGTGTTATAAATGGTGATATCAGAAATTCAAGTTATACACAGTTCTGTCTGGCAGATGTTGTTGGTCCGGCTGTAGACTAGATGAAGGCTAGGTTGTCATCTGACATGAACATGTACATTTTAATTGTTCACTTCAAACAGATAATTTGTTTTTAGGGTTGTTTCCAAAAGGGACATTTAGGAATGCCCAATTCTGTTGTGGGGGGAGCTCCTTGTTCAGCACTGAGGTTATGGTTTCAGAGGCTTAAGCAAGTTTGATTTTAGACAGGCTACTGTAAAACTGCTACAGCACAGTGATACGCTGTAGGATGTGGTATCAAGGGTTAGGGCTGTTGCTGGAGATTAAGCATAACTGTGTGACTAGTGAGGCAGTAGGACTGCTGATGCAGCATTAGGGTGGGTTGGTACTATAATTATTATGAAGGCCCCAGTGAGTTGGTTACTGCTGCGCTCAGCACGGGTTGATGAGCTAGGTTTGCTGTCACTGTCCATAGCTGCTGCACACATTTGGTTCTGTGTGTAGGGAAAAAAATACAAGTAAACTTGTTTTTTCAAATAAGCCAACAAAGTAGATATAAACTTTCTCTCTTCAGAATATGTCAAGGATACCAATATGCTATAAAAGTGTCAGGCTGAGCTCCAAGTTCCTAATTGGACATTCAGCCAACAAACTTGATTATTAATTAAATAAACCTTCATGAATCGAGGAGCTGAGCCATGATGTAACCATTCTCCTACTGCACTTATCTAGAAAAAGTGTCCTGGAGGTGGTACCAGTTTGTCCAAGTATTTGGGAGGGGCTCACCTTGCAGGTTTTTTTTCTCCTTTGTTTTAGGTTTAGACATAACCGTTGGCTTCTGCACTTTCCCACTTGCGATGGCTTGTTACAGACAAGTTTGTGTAAGAAGAGATCAGCTTCTGTGCTGTTTTGTGAAATTTCCATTCTTAAAAATGGCTGAATAGCCATGCACATGCTTTATATTAGAGTATTTATAGCATTTTTATATTTTACGATTAAATATTCCACTTTTCTTGATGTAAAACTTATGAAGAGAGAATGATATAGGAAATCTGTCTAGCATCACTTATTTTTCTGTACCTAAATTTATTGCTCTGTGTATGGGCCTCTTAGCAGGCTGATCCATGACTGAAGATTACCTTTTGATTTAAGTTTTTATGAACCAAGCTGCTTGCCTTCTTAGTGTGCTAAGCAGATATACTCTTAATAACATTTATTTTTATGAACATCTGGAATTTGTTCTTGCTGGGATTATTCCATTGTGATTCACCTTTTTGCTACTACTTATCTGATCAGGATAGTAGAACAGTAAGAGTACTGATGCAAACTGGTATTTGGGACTTGACCTTGCTTACATAGTCTTTTAGACCTTGAGTCAAATATCTGCCGGCTCATGGAGTAAAATCAGACCAAGAAACTACCAAAACCTCTGTAATGGAAAAACTTACACCAGAATGCCTTGGAAGTTTCGGATCAAAATGCCTTTTGAGTTTGATGCTCACCTGAAAAGAAGCCAAATCCCGCTCTTGACCTGAGAGCTGAAATGTTCGATGAGTATTCTGTCTTTCTTCCTGCTGTTTGCTGTGTCTGTTTAGAGTATAAACTTTGAGGGGCAGCAGCTATCGGGAATATGTAATGCAGGTCACTTAGCATGGCAGATTGACAGTCTCACTGAAGAGTCTAGGAAATGTAAGGCTGTGGATTTCTACTAGTATTTGATCCAAATTAACAGACTGTTTTTGCTGATCACTAACACATAATTTTCTTCTCCGTGCATTAGAATTGCCATGCATCACTTTTCTTTTGCCAGCATTGTCAGCATCTAATTACATGTTTAGAACATGTTAAGTTGGCAAAAAAGTAGTTAAAGGACAAAATAAAAAAAGAGTATTTTTTTTAAATGCTAGCATGACAGTGGTCTGGGAGGGCTTTTCTGAGTGATTGGGAAAATCTGAGAAAGAAAAGAACAAACAGGGTTATTAAGAGAGGAAGAATAAAACCTGCTTTCAGCAGCAAACTCTTAGTTCAGCTTCACTGTAACAATAAATTGTGTAATAAGGATGGCGCATTCACATGATGTTTCTCTCCATTTTTGGTTGTGCTGTGTTAATAGCTTCACACAGGTCACTAGAACATTAGCAGCATAATGTAGTGGTCTAAACTCTGCTATTGACATACGAGACATTAGTGTGAATTTATTTCACCGTTTGATTGCTTTTATAATAAAATTCAGCATTTATAATTGGTAAAGTAGCAATATAGCTCACTATTTTCACATCCTTCATACTTTCATAACTTTTTTGATCTGGAAAAATGCAAGCAACATGGAAGAGTATTAAGAAAACTCACCTTCCAACAATTCCTACTTTAATTACTCTGTTACATTTTTTTGTGCAGATTACTGGATGAGAGACAGAAAGAAAGGAACACCAATTTTTCAAGATTATTAATTTTTTTCATCTTGTTGAGTTTTTATTGGAGTTTGTGAATACAAGCAGGAACAACAGAACTTTTGAGAATATCCGGATTCTGAGTTTAGTGACCATTGCCACTGGCTCACATAACAATTCTGTGTGAGCCATGGAGAGCCATATGGATATTTTTCCCGTAACTCAAAAGTAAATCCCGTTTCTAGCAACAGATGCTCCTTTGATGAGACTCTGACAACAGAGAATGGCAGTTTAGCAGTGTTGTGGGCTAACTGTGTTCAAAGAGAAAATCAGCAAACCCAACATGGCATCAAGGATCAGACTGAATTTTTCGGAGATCAAAGTAGTGAAAAATTGCTTTGAAACCTTGCGTAGGCTGTGCAAATTAAAGGTGCAAGTATGTTGCATGATTAAATGATCTGAAGATGTATTTGGACAAGTTCTAAACAAATGAAGTGAAGTGTAGATAGGGAGGTAGCTCTCCCTAGATTAAATATCCTGCAGAAAAAGATAATATGACTGTATGCTTTTGATATTAGTGCAACTCCATTTAGCAAGTCAGGAAATAAGTAGTGTGCCAAAAGTGTCAAGTTTGGATGAGTTTTTAAAAAATATGCAGCTAATCTTTTACCTTCTAAAGTTTTCTACAAATCTTTGTTTTGAAACTGTAACTCTTAATAAGTATAGGAATGGAAAGTCATTGAAAGAAGCAGAAAGATGTGAAGGAAAAGTGTCCAGGAGAGGGGTAAGGAGCCAGTCCTTTATAACATATCCTCCCATATAACATATAACAAAGACAGATGAAACTTTTCCTGTCTTTTGGATAAGTTTGACAAGTAAATTGGTTAGTGAGTGTGCCACTGGAAGCAGTAATATTATGCACTAAGAGCAACTGTATTTTCAGTGTTAACAATGGTCTTTATTGTTTGTAAACAGAATGAGGGAAGTCAGAGGACAAAATACTTGTTAGAGAGCCATGATGCCAGCAGGTGGGATATGAGTTGAATGCAAATGGCAGCAGCCTGTGCTACCAGCACACTCCCAGAAATGCACATAGCACAACACCAGGCAGTCTTTATGCTTTTATTGAAACTTCCAAATTCCTCCTATAGATCAACACACTCTATTTCTTCTTGATATGGTGAGAAAGGCAGCTGGTGAAGCAGCTGTAATATTGATGCCTCATTTTCTGTGTTCTTCCAGTATGCTATGCAAGGTAAAGCTGTGTGCTTAACGTAACAATTGTAACCTTTACTACTTCTATCTTGCTCTTTTACCACTAATACAATTGCATTATAACTCAGTCATCAGTATAGGGCAAGACAGTAGAGCTGCTTGGGAGCTTGACAGTGTGTTTAGTTCTTGTTGGAAAATGCACACTTGACAAAACAAAAACAGTATAGGAGAATTTGGTTTCTAAGTTCTCCCATTTGAAAGTTTTACAGTTCTAAATTTAATCCAGAGTTCTGCCGTTAGAAATATTTGTGAAATTGCACTGAAAAGGCTTAAAAAAGTTTGCTCTGCACAGCTATGTATATGTGGGGTTTTATGATCTTCATCATATATCTATGCAGGAAAACTTTGCAACATTGCTCCTCTAATATGCCCTGCTCGAACAGCTAGGATCAAATTTACAAGGGACATAAAAACAGCTGAGGCACAGGCAGGAGTCACAATTCTCAAATGCACTGTGTAGCAAAGCTAAGCTAGTGTGAGGGCAGGCAGAGACAAACAAAACCTTAAATGTGTGAGGAATCCTGATCTCAGCAAGGAGCAGCATTTCTTTAACTTCCTTCAACTGCATTTGCTCTGGCACCAACTGCTGCCTGTTACCTGGGCAATAGGCATTAGATCAGCATTTACTCTTAGAAGTTTCTGATAAATTAAACACCCTGTAATCTGTTTTTATTGTTTATGCTAATCTATTTAAACCAGAATATGCTTTCCTCAAACAATTTGCAGAAGTTTCTTTGGGGGAAGATTGGTAGGCTGAGCAAATCCTCTGATGTTTTCCTGAGGAAGGTGTTGTTGGCATCCTGACTGTTTCTAGCTTAATCTTCACATAACCGCAGGGCCTTTTCTGTGAGGTAGTAGGTATCTTTTGCTAAGTCTTTATGGTAATGCTGTGCATATGTAGAGATCAGTACTGCATGCTCTAGCATCAAAGGCAAAAGCTGTTATCTCTGTGATGAGGTACTTACTAATATGATACACATCTGACAATAGGTAGTTGTAATGGCAACATCTAGAGATAAGGAGTGGCAGGGTAATGACAGCGCACTGATATATTCCTACACAGATAATGGAGAGAACATGGGAAAACAGTATATTATTCACATTAAAAAGCCCTAAAATGACATTTGTACTGTCATTTATTTAATGGCTCTCACAAAATAAAAAAGGCAGAAAGACAAAGCACAGGTTAAAGAAGATGTAAAAATCTTATAATTATGAGGCTATACTGTCCTAAAATTGAATTTTGTTAGTGCTTGGAGAACTTTGCAGTTTGGTAATTTCAGCAGGCTTACAGTGTAGTCACTCAGCCTGAAAGAAGCACATTGATTTGGAGAGGAGGTGTCATTTTGCATTTTCATTCAAAGACAGAAATAGTTTTTAAATATCTGACTGAATCAGTTCTACTTACTGCTAATGAGTGCAGGTGAAATGACTGGATGGAGCCAATGAAATACCATACCACTGCTAGTCCTAACCCTTTTGAGAACTGATTTCTGAATCTAGAATCATTATTAGAAAACTACAACTTTTTATTACAAAAGTTTGTATTACCATGCCTACTTACAGAGATAGAGGAATGTTACATGTGCCACTCTTGTGGTATTTCTTGATTTATTTCAGTAGAAGTAGAAGTGGCTGACTTGTAAAGAAAAATAATTCTGAAAATGTAATCAATTTTTAATATATCCATTGCAAAATTATGATTTGATAAAATATAATTCTAATTAGCACAGTCCCCCCACCACCGGGACAATTACCACATAGAGGAACCAGCTGTTCAGAGAATTTTCTCACAGGTTTAATGGAGAGAGAGCAATGTCTCAGTCTGTTAGTTCATAGCAGAAACTTATTTCAATGAATGTAGTTATATTTGTAAAGGGATGATTAAATTAAAAAAACAACTGCTAAATGTTAAGAAGAATGAGACTATTGAATGTATAGCTCTGCATGTTGACTTTAGCTATAGCTAGTAGATTTACTCTTTTTCCAAGACAAGTTCATGCAGTGTTTCATTGATTACTGAATTATTAAAACCACTATTGATATATAAATGTAACCAGCCTCTTTATTTTATCCACCCCATAGCTGTGTTTTCCAAAGTTACTCTTTCAAATGATACAAAATATTATTTTCAATAAGATGCTTTTCCTCTTAAAATCCGTTTCTTTAAATGTGGAAGAATCTTGGATATTCATTATGATATTTTCACAGAATTTATAAAATAAAACCTAATGGAAATTCTAGTCTTTCTGATGCAAAACCCAAAGCTGAAAATACATCATTACACAAATGCTCTTGTAAAGTGAGACATATTAATATTTAATACCGGTTTTGCATCTGGTCTTAAGGTTCCAACTTAATGGGAACTGAACCTAAGTAATAGTCTTGCTAGGTTTGTATCCCAGGAAAGTATTTAATTTTGCATAAATTGAATCAAGAGGAATAAGGACAGTGCTCACATTTTAGAGGACACTAAAAATTTCACAGGATTGAAACTTGTCTCCTAAAGTCAGTAATAGTGTCCTAAATCCTGGAGATCTTTATAAGAATGCTTCCAGCTTAGAAATGTGTTTGTGCAAAGTACTTTGTTACAAGAGAGGTTTAATAGGTTAAAGGAGAACTGAAGGTTGAGAAGAAATAAGACAATTTTCTTTTTCATGGGTGAATGTGGGAAAGAATGAGGTAGTATCAGTTTTAAACCTACCAGAGTTATTTTTCAAAGTTGTTTGTAGGCATGGGGACCTAATTCAAACCCACTAAAGTCAATGGAAATATTGGTGGTTTCAATGGAGATAGGAATGGGATTTCTCATTGTTAGAAAGATGAGGTTTAGGTTTAACTATAGCTCACAGAGTACAAAAAATAGTTGCAAAGAACTTCATGGCTGGTTTTTGTGTGTGTGTGTTTTTTTTTCCCCCCTGCTTTCAGTAAGCAACTATCACTTCTTAACAGGAAAATTGACAAAACCAAACCTCCTGAGGTGCAGGGTACTTCCTCACAACTGGTGTTCTTGGTGAAAACCACATATTGGGCAATCCTCGTTGTAGTTCATCAGGCCCATAATGGAGAGCTAAAGTCATAGGCTGTGTGAGTGTAAAGGCTGTCAATGCTCCTCTGAAGCTGTCACAACTGAAAGACATCACGTGGGACTTAAGGAAATTAGTATGAGGATGGGAGGAATGTGTGCCCTTCTGAAAAAGAGCATTCCTCTTTCAAACAGGTAAGGTTTTTGTTTGTCATTTTAATATATTTATGAGAATGAATGGAGAGTAGGACTGCTTATTGCAAGTGCTGGGAAGCTTCACATGCCTGGCCCTGGGTTAATGTCCTCCTGTGGGCTGTGATGGACTGAGACAGGTTTCTCTCATTTGTAGTGACAGAGACAGCCTTAGTCCTCTGCAGCTATTCTCATAGGAATTAGAAATTACAGCCACAGCAGCTGCAGCCACAGCTCAGCACATTAACTTATGTTGCTTCAATTTTATGTTAATACGCTGAGCCGCGTTTTGCTGTGAGTGTATGTTGTCTGTTCTGCAGCCTCTACTGTGGCACAAAGAGCAGATAATAGGGTGGGACAAACAGGTGGTTACAGCCACCTCTGCCAGCTGCTGTTGAGCCATGATAGTGTTTAGAAGTGATTTGCCTTGGGAGCTTTAACAAGTGATCTTACTGTCACTTAAAGTCCTCATTGTCTCTTGCAATCTGGCACTTGGAGCCCCTTCTTCATTTGTTTGGAGATTTCACCTGATTGTGGTAGCATTTGGAGTTTTAAGGCACATGTCCAGTACAGTCAAGAAATAATAAGTTAGAGTGTGATGTAAAACCACATTAGTGGAAGCACAGTCAGGTCAGTGTGGACCCTCTCATTCAAAAGCAAAGTACCCATCCAGGAATCTAATGAGCTTTAGCTAATGTGCTTTCACTTTTCAGCCATCTTTAATTAGTCTTTCTATTCCTTGTGTTTCTTAATCAGTGTAGACTTCAGGTCTTGTGCATCCTACCCACCATCTAGTGCATACCATATGTTACCAGAAAGCTCAAGAAAGAGTACAGATCAGCACAGGCCCTCCCAAGTGGAGAAAAATATCGCTGTCTCCTACTATGTGTGGTTTGCTTTAAAATACAATTAGGTTCCCTCAGTGGCACTGTGGTATGCTCTCTATATATGGCTCTGGAAGTTGATTTAGCTTCAGTTATTAATCTCAGCAGCTGTTTATGGCATTGTATAGTACAGCTATAAGAAATAAAGATTATCCCTTAAATAAGTGTAAAGATATGCAGGCAGCAAAGGGCAGTATTCTCATAGCAGCCTAACCACAGATATGCTATACTGCTGTGTAATAGACCCTATGCTTAGAATAGTTTAAACACTTTTTTCTCTGCCAGTATTTTGTGGGATTTTTTTTTCCAGAATTGCCAAAAAAATCAAGGTGGCCAGAGTTCTTCCTGAGGACTCAGAAATTTGGGCATAGAATTAAGATAAGCAAACTAACCCCTGCTTAAAATTGTTTGTGTATGTTATAATATTAAAATTTTTTATGTTGGGAGAGGTGATGAAAATATTTGTGAGATAATAAAATGCGCTCCTGTGGCCATAAGTTTGTGACAATTTCTGTCGCATGGATGAGTGAAAGTCTGTGAAACTTCACCTTCTCTAGAAATTTGACTTTATCTCATGGGTAGTTCCCAGGGTTTGGAAGCACCAGAGCTTCTACACAAACCTGGTGTCTTGTTGCAGGACACATTCCTCTATGTGGCTTTTTTCCAAGAAGCCTGGAGGAGAATTATTTTTAAGTGTTGTGTATATCAGTCAGATTTTACTGAAATTTGGCAACCATTAAAAATAAATGAGGTTGGCAACACACATCATTATATCAGTGAGAATTCTATCAGTTTTGTTGTATCTGCAGGACACTACATAAAGAATTAGAAAATGCCGGAGTACAGATAACTCCCTGTATTTTACGAACTGGGCAAGTGATGAAGGACTTACGTTAAAAAAAATGTTCAAGTAGCTTTACAAATGCAGATGCTATTTCTGAGCATTTTCCTTATATGTTTGTAAAATGTTCTCAGTTTATAAGCGAACATCCGCTATTTACGTGTTCTGGGTGCTGCCCTCCACAAACACCCAGTGATCTGGGCATTGCATTGGCTCCTTTTCACTCCTGCTGAACGAATCCAAACCATGCATTCAGGGATACCTGGGGAAAACTGTGTTCCTAGCATCTTTGTATAGGTGTGTCTGGGGCTTGCATAGGGCACACAGTTTTGGGGATCTGCAAGAAAGATGACAACTGTTAGTGAGAAGAGGCTCACGAGTAGCTTGTCAGTGAGATGAGGAATGGAAAGCAGTAAAACACTATAGGTAGTAGCTAAATTGCACAACTATGACTGAATACACCTAGAAAGGAGGTATATTGTGTAGGAAGGTGTTATTTCTAGAGTCTTGTTTTAAGCGTACTTGTTTTCATTAACCTCAAACCCACTCAGCATGGGTTTGACTTTGCCTCAGATATTGCTGCTATATTATGAATGTTTCACTTAGGAGAAAGAGAACCAAAAGGCAGCACATAGACAACAAGGAGAAAAGCAAATGAATAGCTATTGTGTAATGAGTGAGGAAATTTAGAGAAAAAAATACAATAAACATAGTTGGTAGCCTGCTTGTATCAGACTAGCTTTTACAGAATGTTTTTTTCTGTCCCTAAAATAAAGCAGAAGTGTTATTTAAATTAAATGAATATATGTAAATTTAGAACAAACCTTAACCCATCTATGTAGATGAAAAAGAAAAGAAAGAGTGAGTGAGGTTACAAGTACCACCCTCAAAGCAAGAGTCTTCAAGGTGCCCGGCCTTGAAGATATTTATATAAATTTTATTATAATACATTGGTGGTTGAGTGAGTTGGTGAAAAAAAAATTTCAGAAATCTCAGTATAAATACATTATCTAGTCCTAAGATTAAATGAGAGAGTAACCACTTTTGAAACCCAAAGTAAGTCTGGTAAAATTTCTTTTGTATTATTTTCCTGTTTGGCATGAACGAAATGTTTTAGCTTTTAGCTATTAGTGTGCAGTACTGATGAATACCAAATACCAGGCTTATGTTTAAAAAGGCACTTATGATGATCTTGGGGTTTACAGACTGTGACCTCATCTTCCTTTAGCACACAGTAAATTGCTTGAAAGTATAAGGAAAAGGAGACTAATAGAAGACTTTGAATATAACAGATACAAATTAGAATGGTTTATGTATAAAGGAAAATAAAACTTGTCAGATGTGCTGTAGTTCTAAGTGCATTAAAAATATGGCAGTACTTTATTTTTACGTTTGAAGTCTTTTAGAAAATTTTGTTGATGGTTTCTTGAATTGGGAGGAGATGCTGTGCTGAATAAAAAGTTTTTAAGAGACAGAGGTATCAAAAAACAGCTTGAAGTTCACAAATTTTTTGTTAGCTGCTAAATTCGCTGTTCAGTCTCCCAAACTTGCTGGGCTTCAGCAAGTAAGACAGTGTCCTGCTCAGTTGTCTTGCCAGGGCCAAAAGGCCATTTTGTGTATGGAAGGTCTCATCATAGGTATAATGAAATTTAAATAGTTGATTTCTTAAGTTGGTCTCCTGAGATATACTAGTGAAGTGGAAAGAGTTTTTCTTTAGGACTTTTGGTGCAGAAAGCTCCGCCTAGTCTGACCTTAGCTGAGAGAAGTTAAAAGATTCCTTTTCTTGCTGATTTAAGCTCCCACAGTCTCATTTTCCAGCAGATGTTGGAAGCTGTGTATTCCTATTCCACAATCTATATACTTACTTGACCTGTCTCAGAGTAATATGACTGTAGGAATACAGAATAATGGACTGGAAAAAAAGTGACAAAACCCAGTTTCTTATTCCAGTCATGTATCCCTTCTTCCATCAGAAACAATGATTTCTTCTGGCACTGTGGTGGCAGATGAATCCTTTTGTATTGCTTATGAACAGGTCCTCATGTGTATCTATACAGGGAAAGAAATCCTTTCTTTCCTAAACTTCAGCCAAATTAAATAAAACTTTTCTTCAGCTTAGTTTGGGACACTAGAGCTTTTCTGAGTTAACTGTGTGGTCTCTCAGACATACAAAAGGCCCTGGATGCCCGCTCTTCTGTGGTGTTCCTCTCCTCACTAGCTACTGTATGCCTCTCTGTTCATGACAGACTCCTATAGCAATCTGGTCAAATCATATCAGATAAAAAAATCTGGAAGTGAAAGAAGAAAATACCAACTCATGGTTTTCCACAAGTTCTCAAGGAGAGACATTAATTTTGAAAATTTCTGGCTAGATCAGATAGCCTACTCCTGTCCCTTTTGAAGACTGGATCTTTTACAATAAAACCATGAGGTTTATCACCAATATTTTTTAGTCCCTCTTTCAAAACTCAGTGCTCAAGTCTCTGGATTTATTCCAGATGCTACCATCCTAACATAAGCCCAAGGGACTCTGTCTCTCATCTGAATGCTTGTTGGATTTTAATTTTTATTTTCTTTCTGTCTCAGTATGTAATAACTTGACTCATGCCTGTTCAACTACAGCATGTTACTGCCCACCAGTCAGCTAAGCTGCCAGAGGCAGCACTGGTGTCTGACCCAGAGCCAGAACACCCCACAAACGAATGCAACAGTCATATTTCCCCAGCTTAATACCCTCACAAAGTGAGGGCTTGAGCTGTGCACATGGTGTGATTATGGGGATGGAGTGTCTCTGGAAACTCAAAGAGACAATGACACTGACCATATCAAAAGTTTCTACCTGGATACCTTGCTGAGTTTGATAATTGCAAAACAAGATTAAGGTCTGAAATTAAGTTACAAGAAAGCCAAAGACAACAGTGAACAATAGGATTATTTTTTGTTCATAGAGGAGGCTCAGTTTCAAGATACTACATGGGTCTAATCCCTAATTACTTAGGGGATTCTCTGTGTGAAGATCTGGGGTACTATTTTGTATGAGGCTAAGTCATTTCTCTGGTGAAGAGGAAGAAGACAAAGTTCATGATCGGCCAGCTAGGGAAGAGGAACATGGGGTCTCACAGTGGTCAGCATTTCTCAGTAGTAGTTGTCTGGGGATCACTGGTGAAGTGACGAATTTTTCTCATTCTTCAGTGCTTCCTTCAGTGCTAAGCCTCCTGCATTTGCAGAGTATCTCTCTTCTCAGGTCAGAGATGTTGCAAAAGTCATTTCTCCTGAGAGAAAGTTGACATCATGACAGAATATTTAGCAAAACAATGAATTGCACATGCATCCCCACCTCTGCTTATAGGCTACCTAGCTGTAGGTAGCCCATGCTGAACATAAAACCGTTCCAAGTATGGCATATTGCCACAGGAAGGACTGTTGTGAGGCTCAGATGTGAACCTGTGCTCATTGAAACCTGCAAAACTACCTAGGAAATGCTAAGATGTATTTCTGTTGTTTTTGCCATGTTGAGATATGAAGCACATCCACATAGTGTAAAGATAGTCCAATGTTTTCTTCTGAAGTAGGTTTACGTCACAAAAAGTAAGTTTATTCTTATCAAGAAGCCAACCACAAATATCTTTGTGATGGAATATTGCCACATCCTGCAGTGAATATGAATGGTGGCAAGCAATGAAGAATACTAACAGCTTGCCCATGGTGCCTGCTGTGGCTAATTTGATGGAAACATGTAATCATATGTTTATGCCAGATCTGCATTACTTTCATGGGTTTTTTTTTTAAATCTTACAGTAGGAACACAGGCAAAGAAAGGAACTGAGGAACTGAAATTGTATTCTAGAGAACAGAAATGGTCTTTTGTTTAGCCAGTGGAAGATTGGGTGTTTAAATGCATAGGCTGGCAATGTTGAATCTCCGTTACTACAGATTCAGAGTTGAATTTTTATTTTTCTTTTCAGATCTTACACTCTCCAAAACTGTTGCTTTTCCTCTGTAGGGGATTATTTCACAGTCTGTCAGTGTTCTCTCACCCTTAGTCTTGGCTGCCCTGCTCTGTCACTGTAGTAATGACTGGCTACTGCAAATGAGGCACCAGGGTTTTCTGCTGGGACAGCACGGTGTCTTTAAACTTCTGAGAGCTACTGTATTTTCTTTCAGGGATCGTTTCTGCCTGAATGGTATTTCTTACATGCTCTTCAAGCTGTATACTTGGTCATTGAAATTATTTTTCATAGCTTCTGTTTTCTCTCTGGGAAAACTGTAACAGATTGTCTTGCAAATGTGTCCTCATGTTAGCATTCAGATTCACGTGCAAGCATACACACTGGCATGTGTAAGCTTCTCCCAGATGTTACTGTGAGTAAAACTTCATCCGTCAGCATGTTCACAAGAAACAAACACAGGTCATGAACATCACTGAACTGAACAGATTTCATTTGTCCAAATATTCCCAGAGAGTTTCCCCAAAGTTTTTAAACCACCAGTTGCAACCCATGGCTTTTCACAAGGAACTACATTCAGAGTTCCATAATAACAGGGTATTCCTGATGTTTTTTAAAGCATGTGTTATCCAGGCAGCCTAGCTGTTCAATATGAAGTTTTCTAAGGCTATAATTGAAGTTTTTTAAATTTTTTTTTTAACTTGCAAGAAGCATAAAATGACAGCTGAGAGACTGCTGTTCTATCTATCTATCACTGCTTGAATTGGTTACTGGTATCTGCTGTGATTCTCATCTTGCCAAATAATAAGTAGAGAGGGTTGAGAACTGACTGACACTGTACAAACTGTTAGTGTCATTTCTTCCATGTGCCCACAGGCATTATTTCTGAGTCTAAGCAGTGGTAATTTATATTTACTGCCTGTTTGTCAAACTGGGAAAAAAAAAGAAAAATATGGCAGAAAACTGTTTTAGTACAGTTTGAGGTTCTGCCAACAGGCAGCAAAATCATTATTTTTGCTGCAGTATAGGATATACAAAGACACAGTGACCTTTCTGTTTCTTAGGCTCTCCCATTGTTTGGCATTACTCATAGGAATGACATGGTCAACTTTCTCTCTTTGTCCCCCAGATCTGCAATGCACTTTTGCTGGCAGAACTTAAAGGACTTTGCAAATGGCTCCACTTACTGCATCTATATCCTCTTACTTTTTGGGTGTGTTGTTGGAAAGATTTGGTTCTTTTCTTCCTTGGCAATATGAACACTTGCTCATTCCACCTGTTCTTTCAGAAAGAAAAGATGAAAGGGAACACCAAAAATCCCTGCCAGCCATCTCTGGATGGTGCAAATCTAGATGCTGAGGTGCCAGTCACCACTTGCCCTGTTAGCACTCTTGAACAATGTGGTAGACAGGTACATTTTATCCTTTTTCTTCTAACTTGGTATACATTGCATAGTTTTTCCACCAGGTAAAGCCTTGCAGAGGGTTTTTTCTTCTTCATTGCGTTAAGTTTGTGGAGACTGAGACAGGCTTGATTTAAGAAAAATGAGTTTTTAATGCAGAGCACAGCCAGGAACTTCCTTCCTACAAACCCAAGAAAATTTGTCATAGATGCTGTAGTAGCTGGCAAATAAGTGTTTTTGAGGAATGATACTGATTTTCACAAAGATCCCGAGAGTTTGAATCTGTATTGAGTTCTGTTGCGACGTCACAGTGCTGGGTTTTCTGGGTAGCAACTAATCACAACCCCAAGCCTTTTCAGGATGAAGAATTTCCTTTTAAAACATGTCTTCTGTGCAAAATGATTTGAATATAACTGTTTAAGCCATCTGTAAACAGCGAACTGAAATTTTCTGGAGTTAATAAATGGTAATTAGCTTCTACTAGTACTTTAGATATACAGGTTTTTATAAGCTGTAAGCACATTGGGTTCAGTTTTGGTTTCAACATTAATAATCAATTGTTGAAACATCACTGAAACATCTATTAATCATTTTAATATTCATTAACTTTATCAATTAACTTATTTGCTCATGCAAATTTTGGCTATAGGTAAGACCATTGTGGTACTGTTGCTAACTATTAAAAGGCACAATTTTAGAGGATAGCAGACATGTTAGGAAAATGATGTATTGATGGTTAGACTCTCATGACTTGATGATAAATTATTTTTGGGCCAAATTAATTCAACTGCCTGAAAAAGAAATCTGAATGTTAGGTATATTTAAGAGCACTCTAATTCACATATGAGTTAGTTCATATACTGATAATTATATCAGCAAATCCACTAAAGGAATCCCAAGAATGAATAAATTCACATCTTTTAACAAAGAACAGTTGATACTAAAATGACATTCTATAGTATAAGATTAATTTTCTCCTCTGACTTCTGATGTCATTCCTATGGCAATTTTCCCCCTTTAAAAGTTGTGCAACTGAAGCTCTTTGGTATATGGTGATGTTTGTAGCCAAGGTATATAAGATATGTTATTAATCTTTTTTGGAGTTTTTCTGTATTTTGTGTCCCCCCCCTCCACCCCCTGCCCCCCCCCTTCCCCCCATTTTAGCCTTCTCTTTTCTCTCTGAGGCTTTAAAAAATTCATCTCAGTTGTGTAGCAATCAAACATTTTCTTTCAATTTGCTCCAATGAGATAGTTACAAGGTTTAGAGATAATCTTCCATGGTATGCTTTATACCTCCACTTCTTCTCAACCAGATAAGTCAGCAAGGAGTGGTACAAACTAAGAACTCTATTGGGTCAGATCTTGGTTCTAAAGACATCATCTTGGGGTTATAACATTATAATGTTTTTATTGGCAGAAGGTAAAAATTTTGACAAAAATAGTTTGAGAGGAATAACGTCAGTTTTCTTTAATTAACTTTTTTTCTCATAAAGAAAGAAAAATTACAAGAAAGCTACTTCTCTGTATGCCTCCAGAACTTTATCTGCATCTACACTGGGTGTTAACACTGTGCAACTACCTAATAGAACCAGTCCTGCAAAGCTTTATTTACCATTGTTGATGCACTGGTTTTGACAACTTTACTTCCCCAGTGATGCTTAATGCATGAATAAGTGAGACTAGGGCTATAACATGCTTGACTTATCATTGTTTTTGAAAGGATCTGGAAGAGAATTTAGAACACTTAACTCCTTTTCATAAGGTTAGCATACTTAAAAGCATTTGAAAATCCACCGTTGCACTGAAAGTCACTGCTGATTAGACATTTGCATGAACTCATTTTTTAAAGTGAGAACTGGTCTTTCAGGTCACATAAGTGCTTTTGAAATTTTTAGCTTTTATCATGCATAAAAATACTCACAAAGGAAGTTTTTAAAAAACATAACTGAGTGAAAAGTCTAGACAGGGTAACTGGTTCAAAGCCTTGTTTCTGGTAGAAGGCTCCATTAGTATTAAGATTTTGGCTTTGGCCTTTTCTTGGCATATCAAAACTATTATTCTGCATTGATATTGACATTTTGATGCAAAATATATATTGTGAATGGCAGTTGACTTTGAAATGTAAGTATGCAGTAGGCGGAGATGTTTTCCTTCTGATTTTTGTGTCAGGGAAAGGCTGCCAATTGTAATACAGTGGACAAGAAATCTGGTAGTAAAGTGCAGAACAATTTTTCTTGATTTAAGCCTAAAGATCCATGCACTTAACTTCTATAAACTCATTCTGTTAATTTCACAGAAATTATTCCTTATATGACATTTGTTCCACTGTCTTGCCAAACAGAAGAGAGAGTTAAAAATATATATCCCTCTTTGTAAATGTTATTTTCCTAGAATTATAAAAATAACAAAGAAGAATGGACATTATCCATTATCCATCCACAGGCATTTCACACTGCCACGGAAAGTAGAACTTTAGACCGTCATGTGTAATGGCAAAGGAAAGAAGCATCCACCAACCCATGAGAAGGGAAAAAGGTTCAGGTACAATAGCGCTCAACACACTGTTACAAGAGTGTACTTAGGGCATCCTGGGAATGATAATGATCTCCAATATACAACCATGATATTATGGTAACTAATGTAAATGTTGAATAGGAAACAAGGTAGAAGTAAAGGTTGGTTTTCTCAATAGAGACCTGCTACTACATATGAGGTTCTATGTTATATGGAGTATTTTTAAAAACCATAGAAAAGGGATAGTCTGGTAGTCAAGGTAATAAACTGACAACAAATATGTGCAGGAATATCTCACAATATTGGCTGTAGAATGAATGATGAAGAGATCTAATAATAGTTATGGCTCTTTGAAAAGTGTCAAGTTGTGGTTTTCAATAGCATACAAAAGTGCAAACTAAATGTAAGGAATTACAAGGAAAGAACTAAAAGAATAAAAAAGAAAGTAATAATTATGACATTTTCTAAATCTGTGAAGCACTCACACCTTGAGTTCAGTGAACTAGAGCTGAAAAAATGCACAATGAAGAGAACATCATAAAAGGTATGGAACTACTTTAGTATAGGAAAGGACCACATATTCTAATACTCACTGAGATTGGCAAGGAAGAAGGTAGAGACCTTTAATTATAAGTAACACAAACAAGATGAATGTGGATGCGTATGCAGTTTCTCCTTAGAACAAATAAATAAGCAAGCAAAAGCATTAATAGGTATTAAGTTAATTGGGTTCAAAACAATAGTGATAGAAAGGTGATTTTTCACCAAATATATGACTAACTGTGGAAATACATTATTGTAAGAAACTGTTGATGTCAGCATTTTGGGATGAATTCAAAAAGTAATGGGACAAATTCATGCACAAGAAGCTCAGCAGCTGAGCTGTAGGTTGCCAGAAGATGTGAGAGCTTGGTGAGGCAGCAGCACTACTCTTACATTCTTTCCTAACCATCCACTTTTAGCCGCTGCCAGAAGCAAGATGCTGATGTAGGCTGTTTCTCAGGCTGATGCTGTGGGGACAGTCTTAACACATGCTGTTCTGATACCCAGAGACCTACATTTCAGTTCAGGGCAGCAATATGGGCATGACGCCATGGAGCAGAGAGATAAGCGACCCTGTCTTGTATTTATGATTTGTTTCTGTGTTAGGTTTTACAGCTGAGCAACTAAAATGATTAAGGAGCAAAAGGGAATATTTTGGATGATGAGGTCAGATTAAGGACTACATGATGTGCCAGTCTACAAGCAAAAAGGAACTTGGTAACAGTTTGTGGACTGTAGTCTCTGGTGATGTGTGGTTCCCTAATTCAGAAGTTAAGGGAACTGTGGTGATGTACTTGTGTTGAAGATATATTCATAGAATCATAGAAGCAACTGGGTTGGAAGAGACCTCCGAGATCATCAAGTCCAACCCTTGATCCAACCCCACTGTGATTACTAGATCATGG
>JAWWLV010000121.1:35289127-35306824 GCA_035041135.1 Platyrinchus mystaceus | reverse complement strand
TGAGACACAGCCTGCGCTGAACTGAGCCCACCCTTTAATCCTAAGGTTCATCTGCCGGGCCAAGCAGGCTTGGACTACTTACTACCACTAATAAAGGACATAATAAATACCATGCTGTAGAAACTTTCAAGAAATCAACTCTGACATAATTGTCTAATCATATATTATCTGTTCCCTAAGTACATTCTTTTAAAATTATTTCATTTTCCAACATTACTGGCATTGGCAAGAAAAATGTCAGACATAACCACTGTTTGGGTGAGAATCACCTGCTGAGAGGGCTAAATTGAGCCATATGCATTCAATGAACTCCCAAATTAAAGCCTAAGTGAAACCTGAGTGATACCTAGACTAACCTGCTGAAGGTTGAAGATCTAATATTCTCTAGGGAATAGAGTTACATCACTATACAATTATTTATATGACAGGTTAGATGATAATATTTTAGTAGCAGCTATTGTACATATTGTTGTGAGTCAGAATTCAATTATTTAAAACAAATTCTGTAAGTTTGGTTGGGTTTTTTTTTGAAGGTTAACATGACTCAGAGATCAGAAACTTTTTGGATTTTGTATTGGGTAATTGATTACAGGAATGTTTTATTAATTCTGTATGTCAGAGGTTAAGTTTAGACATCAAAAAAACAATTTTGGAGGGTTTTTTTTAGGGGAAACTAGTGATTTATTCAGTCCTAAGTATAACAGAACTTTAAAAACCATGCAGTGAGATCTCTTCCATTCCTCACTCTCTGCATCTCCTCCATACAGAAAGCAATGATCTTCTGCATGAGAAGCGCTAAAAATTGCCTCTCAGCAAGGCCATATTTTTAAATAACTGAGGTGAACTGGGGTCAGAATCAGTGTTAATCAGCACTGGCAAAGGAAGTACATCACTGTGAGAAATAAGCTTAAATCACTTAGTGAACTGCATTGAAAAAAACCCAGTTCTTGGAACCAGAATGAATCATCTTCTTGTGGATTTATTTTGTATCTTGATCATGAAAACCAGAAAATAACCTCTCTATCCTCCAGTGAGTTATACCTGAATGCTTTTGCAGTTCTTTTTAGTTGTGCATAAGATGTTGAGATTCAGAATTCTCTGGTTTTTACTCTGAAGTAGGACAAATATTCAGGAAAATATTCTGAGAAGGAAAAAACATAACTGCTTTGTTTTATATATAAATTCAGATTTCTGTTAATCAGTTGCAGAGTTATGCTTTTCATCTTTGAGTGTAGATTCAGGTAGGCTTGGGTGAATATAACCGTGCTCACATTTGGAACTGTGGATATATAAATATTTTTCTCAGAGTTTGAAGTTCGGTATCAGAAAAGATTCCTTTTGCAGAAGATCCCATATCATATGATGATGTAGTCATGTCTTCTTTGGTGTCACATTGCAATTTCTTTATGATCAAAACCATTATATCAAGTCCCTGAAGATGCTGCATTGTTGAATGTGAGAGCTGGGGGAGACTCCTAACTGTCATTCCAGAAGAGAAACTCTTCCTTTTGTGAACATTTCCTCTTCTGTCTATGGCTGCTGTGGAGGCAGTGCAGGGTAATGTGGGGCAATGCTCTTGTGACACCTGAGATTAAGGAATCTCCTAGAGGAAAGTACAAAGAAAAGGTTGAAAAGGTTCTTATTGGAGTTTCCTTTGGAGCCTAAGCAAAAGCATGCTGTTGGCCAGACTGACCAAGTACAGCATAGTGGATCTCAAACCATCCAAAGTAGTTGCTTTACTTTTCTGTGTGGTCTGTGTGAAAAATGTGTCCTAGCCCTTTTCTCAGCCTTTCTCTTGCAGAGGATTTATAGCCTGGTATTCTCCATGGCTTATCAGCACAGCTAACTTGGCTAACAGCTACTCTGTTAAGAGAATGTTCAGCTTCCTACTTGTTGTTGGTGCTTCTTTGTCATGACTTTGTGGTGGAAGAAGAGGTGCAAGAATTTTTTAATTGTCTTTAGGGACAGAGAGTGATTGAGGAAGTGATTTGGCTTTACCTGAAGGCTGTTGGTGACCAGGATCAGAGATCCCCTATCTGTAGGACTTGGGAGGCCAGTGCTGTCTGGTGGGTGGGTCACATCAAGCATATTTGAAAAATGGTGCCATGAGTGGCATACTTAGATCTGGAAAAGAGTGTTACTCTGCTGACTTGGGCATCTTAACCCTAAGGACCCTTAGCAAATATTTTTGTTTACACTTTCCTGTACCATATGCCCCATTTCATTGGAGTATCTCTCCTAGGATGTAGGAGATAAGCTCCTATCCTCTTCAGGATTTTCAACTCCTCTCATGCTCCATATTAAAAGTGTATTCTGAAGCAGGGTATTGAGGACCTGAGTTACACACTCCCAGGAAACATGAAAGTCAACATTTCTCAAAATAGATGCATATTCTGACCACTTGATTATTGGGTGAGAAGAGAATACAGTTTTCTGAAGCAGAAGGTAAACAATTTGATGCCAATTTCTACAAGGTTGGAAGAAAGGGCAAGTAGAGAAAAAGAAAAGGGAAAGATTTGACAAGAGCAAAATTAGGTGCTGACATGTCTCTAGGATAAGATGAGAAATTTTGCAAATGCCTGTAGCACCTGATTCTTGACACAGATGGTCACAACAATCTTTAAGCACAAATTCTTCCTCCAGTGAATCATTATATCTCTGCTAGAATTGATAATATTTTGTGCTTATGGGGTTTACAGTATTTCCTTTTTGACAGGCTTTAATAACTGCCTCTTCCATACCCCAAGGAAACACCAAGAATTATTTATTACAGTCTAGGAAATGCTGAGCCTGTGGCTGGGAGTCTTAAATGTTTGTATTTATTACTATTTATCTAGCCACAATATTAATGTTAAAGTACAAAGTAACCAAGACATTGCAGACACTGGAGCCCTTAAGATCAATTTACTCAATCAAGGGGACTACATCCCTGGGCAAAGGGACACCGATTCCTGACCAGCAATTTAATTCCAATTTTGAGGGATGCTGCAGGAAATAATGGATACATAACCTATGTATAAAGGAAGGGATTTCTCCCTGGGTAGCACTAACGTTTGCCACAAATATTGCAGTTTCTGAAATCCAGTCCTTGCGAATCAAATGCAAATATTAATATTTGGGTTTAAATATTTTTCAGTGTTACCTAGCAACAGAAGACACAAGGCTCTCCCGTAAAATTTAAATTAAACCTTTTATACAATTATAACCATTTATAATTCACAAAGTACAAGTTGTAATTAACCAGTTAAATGGCAAAATAATTATCTAATACAAGAAATTAAAAAAGAAACAACTGTAGAAAGAAACAATTCATTAACTGACTGAATGCATTTAAGATGGCAATTAATTGAATTTTTTTTGTTGTGAGAGAAAAGTAATTCTGGACCAGCTTCCCAACCGAACTGCAGTTTTTTTTAAGAGCTTACCAAGATTATGACTCAAATCAAATAACTTGGCTGCACAAAATAGCAGAAGAATGATGTTTTATCTGTTAGAGTTCCTTGTCAAGCCTATAATCTATGTACTCTCTTTCTTTACAAATTCTTTATACCAATACATAACTAGAAGAATAACTCAGAATTACACTTGCTAAATAGAGCATTTAGACTAGGCTCTACTAACTAGGTTTCATTACAAGACTTGTTGGCTTCACACTGCTTTCAGGAGATTAAATGTCTTCTTTTCTTGTAGAACAATACCTATTTAGTTAGATCTATTCTGCATTTACTGCATTGTATTTTCCTTTTTCTAACTACATCTAAAGAGAATAAATTCTTTCCCTTTGTTCTCCCATTTACAAAGCTTTCAAAAATAGAAAGGAGTACCATCAGAAAATGAAATAGAGTTCACCTTCAAAGTACTACATGTGACTGGAAATAACATAATTCCACTTCATGGAGTGATGTATTTTCAATGCTTTTTCTATTTGCAGATTTACTGTCATGTCAGAAAAGTAACTTGAAATCTACAGCAAGGAAAAAGAGGGAAGATATCAGCACTTCCTTCCCAAACATATTATTACCAAATAACTTGAGTGTCTAGAGTATTGGTTCATTGGATGCAGCACAGAGATTTTATTTGACCTTTGAACTTCTGAGTTTCAGAATGCCTGAATAAGAAAACAGTCCTCTCCAATCACACAAATGCAAATGATATCAGTTTAGAGTAGCTCCTTGGCCTTTAAACCCAACAAGCTCAAGAGAGTCTGAGTTTTTCTGAGATACAGACACCTGGATTTGAATCACCAGGTGTCATATACATTGTACTACTTTGGAAACATTTGGGCTAGACAAAAAGAGCAAAGGGAAACACTCTTTAATTTTAATTTTCATGGAGTTCAGTGAGTAAGTTATCTAAGTTTATCAGAGGAAATGAGACAACGATGTTGTCCATTCTGCTTGACACCTTTCAAACTGCAATTAGAGAACTGACAGGCATTCTGATACCAAGCATTAAACCATACATGCCCCAAATCTTCCCTGAGCTTTTACTGAAATTAATGCATTTGGTAAGATCTGAGAAATTCAGTTGTGAAAAGTTGCAGTTTGAAAATCTGTGTAATTCTTAAATTCTTATTCAATCTGCAAATCTATCTAAAAGTGTGATTTGTGCTGAATGAAACTTTTACCAACCTCATGTAAAATCCAGTGAAGTCCTTGGATACTGAATGCACATAATTATTGTATCTCCTACTTCTAGTGGTTCCCACCCTAAAATAATTTTTAGATAGGTTGAAAAGAGACTTCTGTAGTAGACTGAAACCTTTAGGTGCTGAGGCCAGTGAAAGGTGGTTGAGGCTTACAGCATTTAGAGAGACCCTGATTACCTTTGTAGATATGTCAAGTATGAAAAATGTGCATAATTGACTCTATTTTGCTCATTGCTAGTTCTCTTTTATTCCTTTGTTTGCAGCTACAAACCCAGCAATCCATTATTCCACCACATTCACCCTCCTCCAGAGCAAAATTTCTCTAAAAGCAGGGCTGGTGACAGCAAAGGGGCTGGTGATTTGAGAGTGTGTCTAAACTGCAGTCCAGAGACAGCCTACACATCTCTGGTCACAAGGACACAGTAGCCAGTCTAACAGAGTATTTTGGACCAAGTAATTCTCAGCCTGGGAAGAGAACTTCCCTAGAAGCTAGTCATGATAATTAGACAGGGAAAATTCATAGAGACTGCAGAAGGGATTACTTTTCATCCACTACTTTGAGGACTCTAGTAAGGCTTAAATGATACAAAGACTTTGAACAGATTATCTGCACTGGACTATAGGAGTTGAATGAAATTTTGAAGGCAACATAAAAGTCTTTAAAATACCAAAATAATTGTAAGAATGATACTGATGGTATGGAACTCTTGCATCTTCATATCTTAAGGGGAATGGGACATTTTCCTTTCATTAAAAAAAAAAGATGTTATTTTCTAAATTATCAGTGATTGTGAGTTGTTCTTTCTTCAGTCACAAACTGCAGCTTCAGCTTTGTAATTATATATCAGCATTCTGTACTCTCCAGTGGTTGAGCTAATATGATATGTGAATTCAGGAAATCAATGTTATGAACAAATAACATGCAACTAATATTCTAAGACACCCTCTGGTAATATTGGCAGAAATAGGCAAAAAACCATGTGTATAACAGGCATCTAGAAATTTTATTTGTACACAGAGATATATACACATGCATGCCATAGCTGATCTCTGGTTAAAGATATTGTCTGTTATTATGTGTATTTCATGAGAATTTTATGGTACGGTAGTTCAGCCAGAAATTATTCTTGGCACACATGTGCTTAGTACTGTAAATTCAATATAAAATATAGAAAATATCTGCATTTTTACTGGTCTTTAAAATGAGAGTTTGCTGTGAGTTGTTGTGGCCCATGATCTGGGGAGCATAATGATATACAGAAGGACTTTGGTATGTCAGCAAGTGCTGAGTTATAGCAGTTGTTCAATAAATTTTTGTAATACCGAGTTCCCATGCAGAGAGATTGTGATTGGAACAATTGATATTACTCAGCTGCTACTCCTGGTGTTCATAAACAAATAACATAGTGGTGTCCACATAAGGCAGAACCAGTGAGTGCTGCAACTACAAATCTGGGAGAAAGACTGAGGTTGTGTTAGCAAGGTGTGCGAGATACAGTGTGCTGCCTGACTGCACTTATTTTCCACTAATGGAGAGTTCCCTTTGCTGGACCTTTCATTTGTCTTTGGCCTGTCTGGGTGGCACAGAAAAGAGGTGAAGAGTATGGATCAGAGAGTGTCAGTGGGATATTGTGCTCTCAAGGGGAGATACTTGTGATGCAGTGGCCTGTGACGTGTCCTGCTCTTCTGTATAAAACAAAGTGGTGGTTTTCTACTGCTTTCAGATGCTTAAACCAGGAACAGCTTCTTGCTATGTTAAAGGTTGCACAGACACATATTTTGACCTGTGGGATCAAGATGGTTAAGTGAAGACCAGGTAATGTACTATGTACATATGATATACAGCCCTTAATGTGAGAGATCATTTCGAGTTTTTCTTATACTTAAGGCACTGGACTTAGAAAATCTAACCTGGGGTGAGAGGATCATTCCTTGGTCTGTTTAGGCTCTATTCTTCTGTACTGCAGCTGTGGTTGTAGGTTGTCATAAAAATGAACAGACAAATTGGGAGAGAAATATGAGAATCTGCAGGAGAGAAATGAATATGCAATGCTCATCTCTTCCCTCTCATGACCAGTGATGGGACACGAGGAAATGGCATGGAGCTGAGTCAGGGAACGTTTAGGCTAGATGTGAGGACAAGATTTTTCACCCAGACGTTGGTTGAGCACTGGAACAGGCTACCCAGAGAAGTGGTCACAGCACCGAGCCTGTCTGAGTTCAAGAAGTGGACAATGCTCTTGGGCACATGGTGTGATTCTTGGGGTGTCCCGAACAGGGCCAGGAGTCAGACTCTATGATCCTGATGGGTCCCTTCCAACTCAGAATATTGTATGGTTCTTCCACCAGTGGAGGAATTGCTAGCAGAGATGGTGGCTGGTAAATGGAATTCAGAATAAGATAATACAACTATGGTATAATATTAGAAAAAAAAAAGTAATTCTTCAGTCAGTAGCAATGTACTGACCTATGTATTGAACTCTCAAGAGAAATGTTGATTTTTGGAAGCATGTTTTTAAAAGAAATGATTGATAAATCATGCAAAAAAACCTGATTTCCTTCTATGATGAAACAGCTACCTGCATGAATGAGAGGAGATCAGTGGATATTGTTTACCTTGACTTCATCAAGGCTTTTGACTTTGTCTCTCAAAATATCTTCTTGGGAAATCTCAGGAAGCGTGGATTGGATGAGTGGACAGGGAGGTGGATTGAGAA
This sequence comes from Platyrinchus mystaceus, assembly GCA_035041135.1. NCBI lineage: Eukaryota > Metazoa > Chordata > Aves > Passeriformes > Tyrannidae > Platyrinchus > Platyrinchus mystaceus. Next base: position 35,299,459 of record JAWWLV010000121.1, on the reverse strand, counting down.
CTGGTTAAACAGCAGAGCCCAAATGGTCACAATCAGTGGTACAGATTCTAGTTGGAGGCCTGTCACTAGTGGTGTCCCCCTGGTTTGGTACTGGAACCAGTATTGTTTAACTTGTTCATCAATGACTGGGATGAAAGAGTAGATGTCTTCTCAGCAAGTTAGCTGATGACACAAAGTTGGGAGGAGTGGCCAATACCCCAGAGGGCTGTGCAGCCCTTCAGAAGGACCTCAACAGGTTGGAGAGGTGGGCAGGGATGAACCTTCTGAAATTCAACAAAGAAAAAGGCAGGGTCCTGCACATGGGGAAGAATAACCCCAAGCACCAGTACAGGCTGGGTGCTGACCTGCTGGAAAGCAGCTCTGAGGAGAAGGACTTGGGGGTCCTGGTGGACAACAAGCTGTCCATGAGCCAGCAGTGTGCCCTGGTGGCCAACAAGGCCCATGGTATTGAGGGGTGCACTAGGAAGAGCATTGCCAGCAGGTCAAGGGAGGTGATCCTGCCCCTCAGCTGTAGTGAGGTACATCTGTGTCCAGTTCTGAACTTCTCAGAACAAGAGAGACATGGAGCTCGTGGTTTGGGTCCAGCAGAGGGTAACAAAGGTGATTAAGGGACTGGAGCATCTCTCTTAGGAAGAAAGGCTGAGGGAGTTGGGCCTGTTCAGCCTTGAGAATAGATGACTGAGGGGGAACCTTATCAATGTCTATAACTATCTGAAGGGAGGGTGCCAAGAGGATGAAGCCAGGCTCTGCTCAGTGATGCTGAGTAATAGGACAAGAGGCAATGGGCAGAAACTGATGCACAGGAAGTTCCGCTGAATATGAGGAAGAGCTTTAATGTGTGGGTGACCACACACTGGAACAGATTGCTCAGACAGGTTGTGGGGTCACCCTCACTGGAGATATTCAAGAACCATCTGGATGCAATCCTGTGCCATGCACTCTAGAATGGCCCTATTTGAGCAGGGAGGTTGGACCAGATGATTCTGTGATTCTGTGATTAAAAGAGACTTTTACAAATAACGAGACTGAAGAGTTAGATATTATAACTGGCTAGAGGGAAGAGTCTAGAGAAACAAACATCTTCAGACAAGAAAGTGGAAATTTGAGAGATGTCTACAAATTCATAGAGATTTTACAGTTGTTGCCTGTTATTTTCATTAATTCTTGAGAACTGAGGAGGAATTATTAGATTTAAATTAGAGCACAAGCAATTTTATTAGATATCAAGGCAAACTTTATTAGGATAGCAGATGAAGTCCCTTGGATTTCAGACACTGCAAATATCTCAGCTAGAGATAACACTCAGCCTTGTAAAGTCCTTATCCTTGTTGATAAAAGTCTCTGGTTTTGGTGTAATCACTAGGCAGAAAGACTTCTCTGCTCCCTCCTTTCATGTTGCTTTCTCCAGTGGTTGACAGCTTTTCCTCTTACGTAGATCTCCTCATTCACTTTTCATCCCATTCAGAAGAACACTGAGAGGAAAATAATGGCTCCCTAAATGCAGAGACTGCAATTTTAAGTGCCTCTTAGGTAGGCTACATAAGGAGTAAGGGAAGATTTTTTTTTTTAATTATTTATTTCCTGAACACTTCAGAAAAGACACAAGATGTAAATCTGACTTGTTACTATTATAGATAATGATAAGGTATTTCAATTGATGACACACGTATTTAGGTGATGTAATTTGACATTGTTTTATCTGGCCCAGAATGATCACTGATCTATTCTCCTTACATATACTTCATCTTCTGTACTTTCAACAAAAATTGTCAGTGAGCAACAATCTGCTGATAAGCTTGTGAATGGAAATCACACTGAATAAGAATTAGAGATGGAAAAATAAGATATTCATCCCTTGGTTATTCAAGATTTAATTTTTTTTTTGTACTATATATCCTCCGTGGGTTTTTTTAATTAACTGAAGCAAAGAAGTTTCCACTCTACTTTGGGAGTTCCTAGAGGTCATAAGACCTTCACTGTCAGGCAGCTGTTACAGTCTCGGAGCAAAAATGTGTTCTGAGCTGTACTAATGCAACACCTCATTAATTTGAGCAGAGGGGCACACAGCTATCTATGCACAGGGCTGGTCTTTCAGCTTTTGCTCTGTTTTGTTTTCTTCTCTGTAATTGATAATGACTTTCTCACACCTTTCAGCCCCTGTAGCTAACAATTATTCATTCTGCTTTTCTGCCTTTTTTTTTCTTCAAGCTTTAACTCATCGTCTGTAGTCTTCATTGTTTCCTTCCCTTTATCTTCATTTTCATTAGATCTTTCAGCTGTTCTTAGAGTCACGTATATCACTTCTAATTGATTGCATTTTTCTGTGTCAGTGAGACTATAGTCTGTTATGTGTTAATTAGTGTCTTGCAAGATTCTCTGAGCTGCAACCACACTCAGAGGTTCTAAGTGTTTCTTGTCATAGCCGCATCAGCTTTTTACATAATAATTTTCATCACATTTTCCATGTGAAATCTAATAGCTGTGTAAGGCTCTCTGGGACCATTCCATGGAGCTCAAAATTCAAGTGACTGCATTAGCTATGCCAATATCTTGGGTTGATCATGAGCCCTACCATATTTGACACTCTGTTTAGAGTGCTAACCCCCTTCTGTGAAACTCTAAGAGGTTGCACTTTCATTTTTTTAAAATCAAATCAGTTTATCATCCTTCTTGTTCTAGATGAAAGCCTGATAGCCTGTGGAGTCCAATCCCAGAAGGCAGAAAAGAACTCAAAACATCATTTTTAAATGTCACAATTCTGAAGTAAATCTTGTGGGCTGTTTAGTCTGCCTGATGATTTTCGGACGTTGGTAATCGCATCTGATCAGCAGCCTTGATGCTTCACATCCTCAACTTGAGACACAAATAGCTCTGTTATCATAGGATTTTAGGAACTAAGGAAAGGTTGATCTCTGGAAAATAAGAAACTGTTGCTCACTGACAATTTTTGTTGATCTAGTGGTGCACAACATTACGTGAAATATAATAAACCCTCACATAACCTATAGCATTCTAAGCTTTAGACAGATCTTACTCTGAACACATGCTTTCCTACTTCTGAATAGTCCCAGTAAAGAACATATTGACAAAGAGACTAAAGAATTAAGCATCATGTAAAATTTAGCCATCTTATGATCTAAATGGTGTTATGGGAGACTGATGGTGTTTTTAAATCTGTGTCAGTGCATAACACAATAATATAGTCTTATTCGCTGCCTGTCTTCAAGTTTAGACACTTATATGATCAATACAGTTACTGAGTAGGAAATTTTCATTAATAACATGAGTACTAAGAATAAGGGAAGGAAAATTCAGGATTTCATTGCTTCTTTAGTTAAATAAAAGTATCTCACAGTATTAGAATATCCTCAGGGTCTTTTTGAGTATTGGAACTGAAATTTTTGTTCTTAGCACTGTTTTGGGCAAGAACAGCTACTTTTGATACTTCAGTCTAGAAAGTTTTTTCTTAGTCACTCTTCACCCTGGCGAAGAGAATAAAGAACTGCTCGAATCCATTAAAAAGAAAAAAAGAGCAGAAAAATATTATCAGTTTTAAATTCAGGTGATTGACAGTGATCTACTATTTTGTCTTATAAAGAAATCTCACAGAAGAGATTGAAAAAACAAGTGAAGTTTTTTAAGTAAACATTTTATATTTTACTTTTTTATTGTAGGACAGTAACTCTGGATGTTAAAGTGCTGACATTTTTTTGCATTTAGGAATGGGTCATGCATTTCTCTCTTTGATCTCATCCTAATAAGAATTTCTGGATGGGTTAATTAGTTAAACCCTATAACTTCTAGTTTTTCCATGGAAGTATATGATATTACCTCTAGAAGAAAGAGTTATGTCTCAGATGAGTGCCTTTGAACTTAACTAACATACACTAAATGAGCCTGTTCATAAAAAGGAAGTCACTGTGAATACTTTGAAATGCATTGCTTTAGAAAGTTTGCAAGCATCTGGAAAAAAATTTTCAGCTTTGTAAGTCTTCAAGGTCATGTGAGAAAGCTTAAGGCTTAAAAAAGTCTTTATTTAAAGGGAACAGCTGCAGTTTTTGAAAACAGTAAAGGCAAACTTGAAACATAGTTTTATGAAAGCTTGGCTGTTTTCCTATCACTGACAGTAGACACCACTAATCTCTTCCTTTTGTTTAAACAGATGCTATATGCTTGGCAAGTAGCTGAATTTTAAATGCAGAAAATATTATACAAGGGGAAAAATCTTGACTGGAGGTTAGACACAGAGGGTTAAGTTCAAGAAAAGTTCAACAGAAAATCTTAATTTCTCTTACATCTTTCAAGCTGTGTGAGGTAAGTTTCACCCCACCCTGAGAACTATACATTTTGATATTCTCCTAAATAAAAAAGTCTGTGTGGTTTTTGTTTGTTTGGTTTTAAGTTACCAAATACAATGGTGATATTCAAGTAGTAAATAGTTGAACCCTATGGATATATTTTGTTTACATGAGTGTATTTGGTGTTAGTCAAAGAGGAGGAGGAATAATTCAGGAGATCACAAATTCTCCCTCTGTCTCCCTTTGGTGTAGCATTGTACAGTTTCTTTTTACCAGCACAGATAATTTTTTCTCTAGCTAAGTCAGGTTGATCAGCATTCAGTGACATGGAGAAAGAGGTTTTTCAGCCCATTAATTGTCTATAGTGTATTCAAGCTCAGTTGTTTTTCTTCACTTTTTGAGGCTGGATTGGAAAACTTTTCTTCTTACATGAAGGGTGGCTATCCTTGCGATGGATCTCAGACAGCACCCACAGTTTTCTTGCAAGTCAACCAAAACATGTGAGTCCTGCTGCAGCACAAGGCTTCTAGACATTTCTGTTATAGCCTATCCAAAAAAATTATGCTTTGCAAGGCACATGGAGTGATTAATCAGCTCTCAGTAATGTGTCAATAGCTGCTATTTTTGAAGGCAACAGTGACCTGCTGTAAAAGGTGGTTCCATCTAGGCACATATGTGGCTGAATATGATGTGGAGATATGGCTCTAATCTGATCTGCTTGGCTCAAGAAGGGGTTAGCTTTCAGGGCTGAGGAAAAAAGTTTCTTGCTAGAGCAAGTTTTGCCTCAAACTAGACCTTCAGCTTCTGGGATCTAAACACAACAGATGGTACCTCCTGCAATACCATATCTCTTTAACATCATGCTGAGGCTTTGGTTCAGTAGGGGCTCCAGGCACTGATTTCAGCAGTGCTCTACTTTTTTTTCTTTTCTTGTGAGACTCCCATGTCTGTCAAGACATAACATATTTAGGCAGTTATGGCTGCTAAGATCACTGACAGAAGTGATTCAATGACAATCCCAGTTTTAAAGCTGATCTGTTTTTAGTACTTTGTTACCAGAAAGCAAAGAAAAAAACTTATTCCCTCTGTTCTTACCTTTATTTTGCATTCTGCATTGCCTCGAAATGCATTCTCTTCACTCCCTGCATTCTTCTGTTCCTCCCACAGGTAGACAGCTGCTAACACAATTCAGGAACAGAGATGTTTGTGATGGTGTTGGGTAAGGTTGGCAGCAGAAAGGTGATGCGTTTTAATTCTCAAATTTGTTCTTGCTGTGCAGGTATTTCATCCCTGGCACAACTCCACCTGTACAGCAGAATGTTAATTTTTCCTTGACTGACTCTAATTTGGCAGAGGCTGTGAACAGCTAAAAAAAACAACAACAAAGAAATGGATCCCTTGTTGCTCTGCTTCTGACATTTCCTTCACATACCAAGGGATAGCAGCATGGGGGTGAGATGGGAGAGGCACAACACTTTTGAAACAATTTGTCTACTGTCACTGGACATAATTTTTGATAATTTTTTTGGTACTTCTGTGTTCTGTTTACTGTGTTATTCTCAGATTCCCAATGAAAGCTTGCTGTCAGATCTTTCATTTTTAGGAATGGATGTCCTTCACTGTAACTTTTTTGAATGGTAATTGTTAGTGGTATATAAATGCAAGTGCTCAGCTTTCTTTTTGTAAAATTAAATGCAAAGAGTTAGTTAGTTGGAAAATAAAAGTGAGACTCAGACTTTCCCTCTCCTCAGTTATCCACTCTTTTTGGTACTGTACACTATGAAGAGGAATGTAAAACATTTCTTTCACATATTATGCCTCCTCAAGGTTTATCAGATACTGTACTCAACATAGTCTTAAGATAAAACCTTGGAGTTCCTTTCCTTTTGTCTATCTCCAAGGACAGGAGATTGATGACTTCTGTATCTCCTGCTGTTTACTGATAAATTCTTTTTGTGGTGTGTTCTCACAATGAACATCAGATGTACTACTCTAAACCAAAATTGCATAAATATTTCTCTTTGTCAGCTTGTGAAATCACCTGAAGTAAAACTCAGCAACAGGAGATATTTGTCTCAATATTCCTTCATTTTCTTTCTATATTTTTGAGATTTAATATGATACAGTAATTTTTCTTAGATTGTGATACCTTGAGCTCCACTTTAACAAGAATTAATAAGGAGGGAGTGGGTTTATATATTGACCTTCACCTGGCAAAGGTCAGGGTTGCCTCTGAGAAGAACAGCTATTGATAAAGCTATATTTCTAATAACAAATTCCATGAAGTGAGAATCTGCTTTAGGTCACTGAATATATCTCTTGATACTCTTCTGATTTGCCTTGTAACCTGTCTTTGATAACACTGTGGCTTTAGACAGCCCCTGCTTTATGAATCCTTGCATCGTTGTGAGCTTTGGTCTCCAGCTGGGCATTTTTTACCTGAATTGAATTTTCCATATTCAGTTCCTGAGAATTACTAGGCTGCTAGTTTTTTTCCTTTTTTTTTTCTTTTCTTTTTTCCTGTGTTTTTTTTTTCTAAAATCTGTAAGTAAATGTGTTATTCCTTTTTTTAATAAAGCCCTTGATACTAGTTTACTTACATTGCCTTGGTAGTAGTTTCCTTAAATTTCTGACCAGTCTGTCAAGGGCTCCACATTCATCCTTAAAGGACATTACAAATTGCTATGACTTCACTGGTGCCTTTTCCATCTTGAATGATCATATCCTCTTCCAGCCTGTACTCTCCATCTTACTACAGTTTCAGAAATGTATTCTAAAAAACCCTCCATAGAATATAAATAAAATAAATGGTATTATGTAATACTATAAAGAAATAATAACATATAGCATATAATTTTAAAATATTGTTGTACAAAATCTTCTGGCAAGAAAGTTAAGAATCTACATGATCTGACTTTTGCTTTAGATTTTATGTCAAAGGTACTCAGGGATTGTTTGCTTATGGTTACCTTAAGATTCAGGAGTTTTCATCTTAAGGTTCAATCTCTCTGAACTGCATGCTAGAGATACTTCTTGGCTATTGCTGGCTCCCAGAAAAAAATAAATTCCCTAACTCCTGAAAAACTCTCCTGTGTGGATTTTGGGACAATACTGTCATTCTTTGAATACATGTAGCTGGATACCTCTGAGTATACCTCAGTCCTTCAGCTTCAGTAGCTCTCCCATAGGTTGTCCTATGATGTTTTGAGATGTACCTCTGCCTTGGACCTCCTTGTCTTCACAGAATAGGATTGTTGCAGTTGGGTTGAGTTCTTCTAGCAAAAGACAAGAGACTGGAAGACTGTAAGAACTGGCTATGGACGACATAAAGGTAGTAAAGACTTTGAGCTTTGAAATATGGAAGTGGAGATCTTGCTTCATTTGGCCTCACAGGTCACTCCCAGCTGTTTGCATAGGGAGATACTTGACTACATCTGGCTTTGGGTGTATTTGCATAAATAAGGGCATGGCCTGATGGCTCTTTTTCAAATGGTATGTTAGCTTTCATTGTCAGTTTTTCTCTCAGCTTGTCTTAAAAGCTCCATGATTGCTTATTTCTTGCTCATTTTCTCTCCTCCAGAGCATATTCCCCTTCTGATTATTCAGAGGATTTTCTTTTTAAATTCTGTGAAATTATGGATTTTTTTATATTGTGTAGATTGAAATATTCGTGTGGTAGATAAGGTGTACTTTTCTGTATGTGACTTAGCATCTACTGAGCTGGGACTGTTCTGTTTGGTGATATAGCGTGTATCAGGAAAAAAATATTTGCCTCCATTGAGCCTCTTATTGCCTCTCAAACTGCTGAATGGATGAGCATTCTTCATATAGACAGAAAAGTAATTTATTTAGTACTTCTCACTGGCTAGTTCAGATGAGACACAGAGGTGATGAGCTTCTTTCTGCTGACTGTAAGATGACTTATCCTAAACCCCTATCTTTGAAGAATTATAAAACATTAAGCAGTGCTTAAGAACTTCAATAAAATAAATAAGCCTCTACAATACAGTATTCATATGTCACAAGCACTGCTATTTTGTTCAAATTGTGAGAATGTTTTCAATAATAGGGTTATTGATGGTGCCACTTAGTAAATACACAAGTGTTGCAAATATTGTTTTCCCCAGAAGTCTAGGTCTATAAGACTTAATTATTCTGCCTTCATTTGCTGGATTAGCATCTTGCTCTAATAACATATTTGTTTCAAATTTTATATCTGAGTGTTATGTAAACCACAGACAGTGTTTTAAAACCTGTCTCTCCACATTATCTTGTCTTCTTCATTTTAATTGCTTTCTAATAGAACTGGCTTTTCCATTGCTTCAGGAATTCTGGGTGTTTTTTTTCTTTTATTTGGATTTTATCTGTCTGTCTGTGTTTGCCTGCTCTTTTCCATATTATTTTTCTTTGTGTTTCTGTGTCTCAGGAACTGATGTTCTCAGTTAAGGTTTTCCGGGCCAAAGTACTTTCTTTTACAGATGACAAAGGTTTTATTCTGGGAAGAGAAAGTAAGTACATCTCTTCTCTGCTTACATGTTCAGCAATTTCTTCTACTTCTGCTGGACCAGGGTCTGATAAATGCAGGAATAGTTGGATTTGGGGGGATTAGCTGTTGAAAACATTTTTTACTTTTAAATAGGGTGATATTCCTAGTGGTACTAGTATGATTTTATCATTATGTTCTGATATAATTTTCTTAGAATTGAGGTTTACACAGTGCTGTTCTTCAAAGAGGGCATTAAGCCAAAGCCCATTTAAATCAACAGTAAGTCAGTGTCTGAACAGCCTGAGTCAGGACTGAATAGAGTGTAATTAATTTTCAGAAGTTAGGAACTCATTTTATTCTGATACTGTTCTTCCTTTCATGATGATGTGTTTTTCTGATGTGCACATTACTGATTTTATCAATCTCTCCCACCCTTCCCTTCTAATGTCCTGGTTCTGATTTGCAGATTCTGTGCCACATCTGCATTCCTTATAACTCTAGTTTCAGCTGTGCTGACTCTCCCATCCAGGTCATATGTGCTTCACATAGTAGCAGGTGATATTCATATCAACTCTAAATGTCCTGATCTATGTCAACATTCTTTCTTCTTCATTCAGCCTTTTCACAGGAAGGATTTTTCACTATCTAATAGAGGTAACCAAGACACAAATTTATTTCCTTTAGGGAACTGATACCAGTCTTCCTGAGCTGTCAGATTACCAATTTTCTGTGTGAATTACTTTTTGGTAATTGAGATGCAGGGAGTAGATGCTTTCTGACCAATTTTTATATTTATAAGGTAAGGTTAAAAGCTTAATAGATTCAGATTCAGCAGGTACCATCTTAGATGATGTGTCTAAAAGAAGTGGTTACATTATAATGAAGATTAGATTTAAATAAAAAATCAAGAATAGAATTGAAAGCCTAGAGTTATTACTTACGATATTGACAAAGTCCTCCCCCAATTATTAAATAAACCCTCCACTATGTCAGTTACACAAAAGTGCTTTTTCATGTCCAAGAATAGTTTGTGAGAAGGGGAAATAATGTATTGTAGAACTTAAAAAGCTGTACCTAGTTTTGTTGACTCTGGCCTTACTGTCGATGTTCACAAGCAGCAATATTCATTACAATTTTTTTCACTTAATCTATAATTTGCATATAATTTGCACAAAACAGATACAACTCCTCAGATCCCCATCTGAAGCTAAGGTAGGTATTTATAGTACTCAGCATAAGCCTGCAGGTTTACTCAACCCTCCTATTTAGCAATAATATTACATTTCATATCAATGTTGTAACTTACATTTGGGCCCTATGCTGTTGTTGGTTGGCACAGACCACTGCAGCCTCTGCAAGAACTGTGTACTTAGTCTTTGATCATGCATTAAAAAAAAAGAAGTTAAGGGTTTTACTTGATAAAAAATAGTAAGCTGTGAAGAAATATATGGAATTATTTATTTTTCGGTGACATCTACAATTAAAAAATACCTCACTTTGCTTTTTGTAGTAGTATTATATAATCTTTTACATACATTTGTCTGACAG
>JAWWLV010000121.1:35259977-35272209 GCA_035041135.1 Platyrinchus mystaceus | reverse complement strand
AGTGACAAAACTACTTACAAATCTCAAGTTAGTTTCAAAAAGACATTCAAGCCCCAAATCCTTCAGAAAAATACTTCTAACATAGATATTGTTATTAATTGAGCTGATGTTCAACAAAGGTGTTTTTACATTAAAAAAACTCTATTCATGTTATCTGAATCACTTGCCCATATGGAATTTAAATTAGTTAATTTCACAGATTCTAATAAAGAAAAATTGACTCTGCATTTGTGAGTCTTTCAGGAATATGTAGCTTATTCATAATGATATAGAGATCTGTGCTGATATATCTCAACAGTGATGAGAGCAATGAAGGATGTAATTCTCCAGATAATGAAAAAGTTCTTCATCTTTGATTAGTTGAGGAGGCCCAAAAGGTCCAAATTGCTTTTTCAGAGGGAAGAACAACTAGCTTCATAAATCTTTTGTAAACCTGTACAGGAATAACAGTATATGTTAAAAATAGTATATGTTATATGGATCATACTGACTAAATCTTTGACTCAATTGGAGTGTCTTACTGGTGAAGAGTGGCTTTGCAATTGGTCCTATACTTCTGAGGAATTCTTTGGCAGACACAAGGTCAAGCATAAAGTCATGGTTACAGTTATTCTCCTTGATTAGGTCCTGTTTGCAATTATTTACATGTATCCATGGAAATCCATAAAGGATAGAAGGGAACCCTATGACGTACCATGTGCTCAGGACACTGAAAGAGGTACCATTAGATGACTTGGTACTGATTCAGTGTTACTTCAGTGACAGACTTTAACTCTTACAAAGACATTGGGCCTTTAAACATAACCCAGAGTTCAGCAGGTCTCATCCCACATATACTAAGTGTATGGTTAACATGGCTTGTCCTTTGTTTTGCCCTTACTGGTGAAAATGAGTATCTTTTCATATTAATAAAAACTATTTATAGCTTAGATATATGAATTATCCCCCTGACTCTCTTATACAGCAACTTAATCCTGGTTTTGGCCACATGCAAGAAATTTTAGGTCCTGTGTATTTCCTGTATTTCTTTTATTCATGCATAGGCTTGTAGTGAATGTCTATATAGATTTGTGTGTACCTTTTCCCTTCTGTCTCTTTTAACCCTATTTTGAGTATCTCTGAATTTCCTGGTTTTAGTTCTTGTATACATGAATTTCATCAGTTGTAGGATAGGACTAGTGATGCTTACCTCTGTGCGAAAAGCTTTGTATTTTTCTGTTGAAAAATGCCCTGTGAGAGCAAGGCATTATTATTTACAAATTTATCTTCTGGTAGCATTGAGTGGTACCACCAGAATGCTATAAGACCTGTAAATCTATTGTCCATTCTAATACATTTTCAGGGGCTAAAACAAGCAACAAAAAGCAGCAGACTGTGAAGACAGGAAAACTACCTGCATAGCATGGCAGGCTGGGATTCAAATACAATTCTCTTTCTTACTTAAAACAAGAGGACATCTTGTGTCTGAGCAAGTTGATGTAAAGTAGACCTAGGGGAATCAAGTAGTGAAACAGCAGACACAGACAGCAATAACACAGTCTTTGGAGCAACAACAAACCAGATGGTTCAGTGGCCCTCTGTCCACTCCAGAGAATATACAATTACTTACAGGACAAAGCCCATCTGGTCCTATAATAATCTGAGACTTCATCCTGACTAAAGCTGCAGTGGGCTTGTTGCCAGCTGTTTAAATTAACTTTATCAATCACCTCTAGAAACCTATCTAAAAAAATCCAATCTTTTTCACCCTTTAACCTGCTATAACAGGTTCACCTCTTGCCTTGTAATCAGAAAAATAGAAGAAACCAGTGCCACCTGTTAGCTTTGGGAAGGATGGCATGTACCTATTGGAAACTGCTGCAGATAACTGAGCAGTCATAAAGTTTTAGAGGCCACCCTGTAAACTTGTTTGTAATTTTGGCACTGTGACCAATTGTCCGAGGCCAGACAGATAAAGGAGATAGCATGTAAAGCTGTATAAAAGCATATCTCATCATGAAAGGACAGTATTTTCAAGACACTAAGCCAAGGACTTGTACTGCACTCAAACGAAGCAGGTGATGGTGCTATAAACAGGAGCTTGTAGAGAGAGAAGGAGAAAGTGATATAGCTATGCTGGGATAGACTACAGATTTGGGAAGTGTGGAACAACAGTGGTATTTTTTAGTATTCAGGGTCCATTAAGTCACTGCTTTCTACCTTTCTCAGTTACTAATATCTGAACAACAAGATGCACACAAAAGTCTCAACTCAGAGCAGGAGCCAACTTGCTACATGCTCAAATCCAAGTTGTAGTCTCCTGAAAGTAACCTTGGAAAATATTCCAAGCACTTAAATTTCTTAAGTTCTTTCATGCACATTGGGTTACTTTGGAAGAGTCTTAACTTACAGTTAATTCCTTACTAAATTGTATCTTTTGTGCACATGTTTGTTGCCATTTTCATAATTGATATGATTTTATCTTTTGAAAGGGCCCAGCAGGTTTCAGTAGGTGGTTGGCTTACAGAAACCCATTAGACATTTTTAGCCATTTACCTTAACTATCAAAGAGGTATGATTGCTAGCTGCAGGTGACAAAGGGAAAGGAGAGGAGTGGAATGATGTGATATATATGAATATAAAACTTACCCATCCGCATGTGAAATCAACACTGTCCAAAGAATAAAACAAAAGTCTTCTTCCTCAGTCAGGCACCCAGTCCCATGAAATTAATGCTTCCTCTAAACATCTTTCTGATTCATCCTCTATAGCATTTTCATATCTGCACTTCAACTAAGATTCCAGTAACCAGCTGCCAAAGAAAAATGTATAGACATTTCAATACGTTTTCAGAATCTGGAATAGCTTTCAGGCTGTCACTGGCTCAATTTCAGGCTTTTTGACAGGCTATAATCTGTTCTTCTTGAAACAATTGACAATTTTGCAGGCAGGAGCTGTGAAAATAGCCTGAAAAATGGACATCTATTTTTAAAAAAATATTATTAAAAATAAGAAAACTAAAATGTGCAGGTGTTCTCATTTTGAGTGCTGTTTTTCAGGATAATGAGTATCATTCTTGTAATTCTACCTGATGGTACAATTCTAAGTCTGTAAACTGTGACCAGTGTAGCATTTGCTAAGAGAGGAATATATGCCATTTATCTTATGGGAATATAAAGTGAGTTGATATGCTAGATGACACAAAAAAATGAAATTTAATTAAGCATCACATTAACTTTGTCACAGCGCACTCGTAAGATCTAACTCCTTTGGTAATAATAAAAGACACTACTTCATGGGAATTTGGACACTGCTACCAGAAAGCCCTCATCTTGGTACTTTTTGCATTTTTTATCACCGTGACCTGGAGAGTGACCTGAAAACTACTCACTGATTCTACATTTTTTTTGTCTTTTCAAATATATAGCATACCATTTTTTTTTTAAAAGATTATAATTTTATTTTTGTAGTTAAAATGTTGCCTGGTTTACCTGGTTCTGGTGTGGTTCTTGCAACACCATGTACATGTATGTGTGTCTGTAGCTGATGGGCTTTGTTGCTGAGACCATCATGTGTCCACAGCACCCTGCTCCAAGCCTTTGCTTAGGCAGAAGTCACCAGGTGTCTCTGAAGTACAGATATGACCTCAGCTTTCTTCTGCTTCAGCACTTCAAATGTATAATTTCTTAGTATGTCTTAAGGGAGTTAATTCCCTCTGGAGCAATTGTGTACAGCAGTCTTTGTCCCCACACAAGCCAGGATAGTGGGACCAATATGTGACTGAAGGATGTTGTACCCAGAGATGAATTTTATCCCATTAAGACCCAGGCGTACCTGAGAGATTCAATGATGCATAAGGTTTTCATGGACTTCTAGCATACAATTGAATTTTATCTGAATTGACTACTGTGCAAACATTCCCAAATCCAAACCTAATGACTGTGGAAGGTATTAACCTCTATCAGCACTGTACATGACACCTTGGCATCCTCTGTGTTTACAGTTTGTAGTGAGTACTTCATTAAGATTTCTGTGTATGCTTGCCATTGCTGCAACACTGCAGGGACAGATTAGGATAATATGAAATCTTTATAAATCACATTTAGGAATTAAAACAGTGGGCACAAAATTATTACTTTCAGGTTGGAGAAAATAAGATTTAAAAGCAATTATAGACAGCTTAATATAGCTGCTCTTTCGTTGCTTTATGTCTTCAATTCAGAACCAGGTGTTTCTGGATGTCACTATGATGGGAAAGCCATTGCCATCTACTATTGAACAACTGAAATAATAGTTCATTTTAGTTTTTTTGTCTCATAATTCTTTCCTTTGAGGTAACTTATCTGGCTTAGCTTTACTACATAACATGCAAAATTAGATTTTTTTTTTTTTTTTTAAATTTGATGAATTTGAGGAAAGTCTTAAGGTGCATGTGTCCTTAGGCAGTGTGTTTTTCTTGGCAGAATTTTTAAGAGCTGCCATATGCAGCTATTTTCACTGTTTCAAGCTTACAGTCACCAAAGTATTTTTTGGGACCCTCACATTACTTAAATCTCTGTAAATTTTTATAATTATCATCCTTATTTGAACATGCAGAGAAGACAAAACAAAAATGGTAATATGCTGTCATTAAAATTTCATTTAAGCTCCATGTCATTTTAATCAGCTAATTACATGATGCACCAGATGAGATGTAAGAACTGATTTCTGCTGGAACCAATGGGTTGCTATTGATTAAATGAGTGAGAGAATCTCTACATTGTACTGAAGCTGCTGTACCACCTTGTTACTGAAGTAAGGACTTAATATATTCAGATAAGGCCATTTTCCTAGGCTATGGTTAGACTGTTGGGAAAGTAAAAAGACACTGTTTGAATTACCTCCTTCTGTTTTGGAATAATAGAAAGTACTACCTGCATAAACCTCCTGCTTTGCTCACAGCCTTTAGCCCACATTTCTACAAGGTGCTGCTGTCACAGTTATTGAATGGATTTTAGGCATGCATCTCCTGCAAATTTAGATTGCTCTGAACAATCAGGATTGCTCACGTGGCTAGGATATCACATTTCTGAAGTGCTCAAGTGACAAAGGATTTTGACAAGTCCCCATTTTCCCTTATTTTCTGTCAGTACTTGCTGCCACTATTTATTTGAAGTGGCTCAAGTGTCATCTCTGGGAAAATAAACAATTAATCCCAGACAAGCTTTTGGATACTCGAGACCCTTTGTCTTCAAGTCTGAGACAAAGTATAGATCTGTGTGTGACAAGCATACCAAGACATGTAGGTATACTGAAAAAGGACAGTGAATAGTGTCATGCAACACCTAACATTTGGTAAGTGGTCTAGCTGTACAACTAAGGGATAAATCCTGCTCCAGAGACAGAGCAGAAGGAGTGTACATAATTCAATGTAGCTGTTGTGTGCATAACAATGCAAAACCAGTGTTCTATTAAGAGAAGCATGATCTTAACATATCTCCTAAAACCTGAATAATGGGCTCTATAGATATAGTGTTCCCAAGACACAGAACTTTTGAAGGTTTGTTGCCTTTTCTTGGCTTCAACAGTTTCATAGCAACCAAGGTGCTTCTATTGTATGAAGCAAGCAAGAGACTAATTTCAAATATAGGCCATGATTAATGTACAGACTTGAGTTAGAAATGTTCTTTTATAGTATCACAGAAATGCTAAAAATGATGGGACTCAGTTTTTTGAAGAAGAATGGGATTAGCCTTGGCTATAACTGCTGTCATATACTGAAGATGCTTCTGATTACATGTATTCTGAGCACATTTTCAGTTCTGGTGGGAATCGTGTTATCAGTTGCTAGATCTGCATACTAAGAAAGAGATGTTATTCAAGTTAAACTTCAAGAATTTAATCTAGATGTTCATGCTGATACTAATGTACCTAGCATTAATATTTATGAAATGAGTATAGTAAAGAAGGTGGTAATATAAGGCAAGAACTACTGATATAATAAATTTACTAATGAAGATAAATATCCTATGAAAGTTGATCAGTCAGCCTGAAGACACCCCATGGCTCGTAAGTATCTGGCTTTTGCATTATTAATTATTTAGCTGAGAAAGAATCAAAAAATCTAGGAGACTGAGAATGGTTATTTTCATCACCCTTGTTCATCTCTCCATTTTTAATAGTGTTGTATGGAAATTGTAGAGCTCTAATAGGATTTAAAGGCAACATAAATGTGTATCAGAATTTACAGTGGCCCTTGGAGAGAAACAAAACCAGTATTTTTGGCATTTCTGTGAGTAACATAAATGAAACCAGGCACTAAGCACAAGTGTTGCATGCAGAATGTGTCCTAAGACACTGAGAAATAAATAAGCAGATTGTTTACATCTGGGCTGTGTCTTGGCAAGGGCTTAATCAAATCATCTCAGATTTTCATTGCACAGTCACCCTCTGACTGGTGGCATCAGAATTTTTTTGCCTATTTAATTCCACACATGACAACAAAACAAATGGTGAGTGGTGTGGTGGACAGTTGCTTCAGCACAGTCTGTCACAGCTTGGTGCTCTTCAGTGCAATGCAGAACAGGGATCACACAGCAGATCATAGTAGTTCATTCTTCTAGATGTTTGTCACCATACCAACACATGGGCTGCTTGCGTTAGAGTTTGCTACAAAATGGAGAGCTGTCCCTCAGGAGCTTGTCAGAGGTTGCTCATTTCACAGAGGTTATAAAAGTTAATAGGTACTTGATAAGCACTTCATAAGAGATGACAAGACATAAAGAAAACCCCTCATCACCTTAACACAAACTTGACCCATTAAGTTCTGCCTTGTTTTCACAGCAGTGACTGTTGAAGGCACATCTGACACTGCTGCATGTGGCTGCATTTGATTTAATACTGTTCTTGTTCCTTGCTAACCTTGTAGATCAATAACAGTTTTTGCAAATGTCCATTCCAATTTGCTTTCAACCAGAATGGCATTTATTTAATTAAATGACTGCGCCTACATATTTTCTAACTTTTTTTTGTAGATCAAACACAAATGAAAATGGGTTCAAAAGACACAGAAGATTAGAGGAAAGCTGTTCCCTGATGTTTGTGCAGCAACTTTGTGATATATAACACCACCACTCCCTCTGTGGCTCCCAGGGTGGGGAGGGACCACCAGGGAGTCACTTTCCTATCAGATACTGCCACAGCACTTGGAGGTTTTCCCAAGAAAATGATGCAGTAGTGTTTGATAAGGGAGTGTGAGATGTTGAACTGAGCCTGCTGTGAAGAAGCCCAAAATGGCAAACCAGGTTCATGGCAACAAACTCTGGCCTTTAGCACAGTAGCTACACTGAGGGCGTAGAATCCGAGCAGAGCTTTCCTGTTCTGGATGCTGTGCTGGAACTACAAGCTGGAGTGTTTACTATCTCTTGGCCTTCATTTCTCCTTGCTATTTTGCGCTCTGTAGAAAGGGCACAGTTTTAACTTGATGTAAAACCACATAGAGGACAGGTGGTGGATAACAGCCTTCATGACCTGATGTAGCATTGCACAGCGAAACATCAAGAGGGGCAGCGAGGGAATAAGTTTCCCATTAAGTGACTTAGTTTTAAAGCAGAAGTATACCCTTCTGGAGGGTAACTCTATGTAGCTACTGTGTTAAGTGCATTGCTTGCATTTTTAGCCATCTGACTGAGCATTTCATATAAATTTTAGCCCATAAGGTTCCAGTTCTCCTGAATATATCTGGTGGACTTTGAACAATGAATAAATGAATATTAATTTTAATGTTTAACTTAGTCTCAGAAGGTGTGTCTAAGAAGGCATAGACTATAATTTCTAATACAAATAAAATATTAATCCATTACGGTCTATGCTATTATTAACATTTGCAAGGGACTAAGTCTCTTAGTATCTCTCAAAAGCTGCTAAGAATATAATTTCTGGAACACTCAGTTATGGCCTTTTAATATCCTTTTTTACTAACTGGCTTGGTTAATTGCAGCGCACGCAGTGGGATGGATCAAGGCACTATTTCACTGGTATACAATATTTGCATAGAAATCTTTACTCCTTTTGTACTTTTAAGTGCTTTAGAGAAATGTTTCTATAGAGTTCCTAAAAAACATTATTCTTGCCTTCCTTCCCTTTCCTTTTCTTCCCTTTCTTTTTTCCTTTTCCCCTGTTTATGTGTGTGCACATGTACATTTTAAATGAACAGTTAACCTGTCCTTGTGTGTAGAAAGTTTTCAAAAAACACTTGCTTATTGGTTTAAGGAGCAATAGCAAAATTAATTAGAAAGTGCATCCTGACAGTGGGTGATGCAGCAGGACAGGCGGTACAAAAATCTGAATTTGAAACACATCAATACATGTCTAAAAATATATTAGTAAATTCTCAAGCTATAATCAACAGCATTTTTTCCTGCAGGGCAGAACAAATTTAGAGCTACTAAGGTACATAATTTTAAAAATGATTGGGTTTATTTTGTATGTGGTAGTCAGTAAATTAATTCATGGAAAGTAATTTCAATTCTTTTCATAGAAACTTCTATTCAAAGAGAATAGGTATCAATCAAAAATAAAAGAAACCTATAAGTTCCTAGAAAAATGTTGTGATCATGTCTTAAGGTGGGTGCAGAATGTCTAATTGTCTGCTTTCCATAATGATCATATATTCATATGATCACATATTCATGGAAGAAAGTCTCTTGAACCTTTCTGAACCTTTGCTTAGCCTGGAAACACTTGAGAACAGGTTCAACTACTTATGGAGAGCAGGCATACAGAGCTAGCTGTAGAAACATTAATCCTTGTCTTTCACTGCACACACCGTTATTGTGGCCCAGGTGTGTATTATTTTGTTGGTTGTCTAGCCCACAGCTTTATTGCTGGCTCTGCTGATGGAGATACTTTTGTTGTTTCCAGAATTCAATCTGGAAGCCTCTTTCCAGAAACACATGGTTGAAGTTTCTTGGTTGGTTATCCATATATTTTAAACTGAATTTATCACAGTCTCTACCCTCAAGTCTCACTTTTCCTTCAATGGTCATGCTTTTCTCCCTGTCATACTTTCCCCCACCATCACACTTTACCACATGCCTCTCAAGCATGCTTGCTCTAGTCCCAATGATCACAGGGAAGAAAAAAACAGTGCTCTCTCTGGGCATGTCCCAGAGCTCCTTTAAGTTAAAAACCCTAGCAGGTTCAAGCTTAAAATCCCCAATCCTCTCACCATTTTCTTTACCTTTATTGCATTTCCACATACAACCTCTAGACACTCAGAATTGACTGTCTGGGTGTACAGAAGAGGATAATGAATCAGAAGCCTCTCTAAATAAATCTATATGTTTTTTACCAATGATATAAAGCAAAATCTACCAACAATGTCACCAACCCTGTGTTCCTGTTGTTCTTGGGAGTGTATCTCATTAAACATCAGGAAACCACTGAAATATTTCAATTATGTTGTTTATTGCAACATATGATTGTATATTAAGGTGTTTTATATTCCAGTTGACAAAGCAGTTACTCAGCTATAACTTTAAAAGCCATTGGTAAATTTAAAGAAAAACCTGTAAGCATCAACACAGTGCTAAATTCTAATAAAAGAGGAAGGAGCCTGGAAGCTGATAAGAGAGGTGGTGACTCAGAGAAGAAAGATGGTTCAGGCAAGAATAAGCAGAGAGCACTGAGTCATGAAGAAAGAACCTAAACATTTTCAGAAAGTCTAATGTAAATATTACAGCTGTGTATGAGAGCCTTAAATAACACTACCAGAACATATGTAGTACTAAGAATACCCCAGATCTGGCATCAATTAGGGGATTAATTTTCATATTACTATATGTATTGAACCCTACATTTATGTTAGAATGAAATCTTAGGATTGAAAATCTTCAATGTATTATGCTTGACTGTGTTTTTCCTTCTGTGGGTTTTACCACAGCTGTGAGGAAAAAAAATGAAACATTGTAAAATTAAACAAGAAGGGTGTGTAGGCGTTCAGGGGTGAAACAAGGTGAGTTAATTCTTCCTCAAACTGCTGAGCTGTCAAGTCATGGTTTGATTTTGGTAGTGGTGGTGAAAAAAGTATGGTGTCAGGTGGGAAATATTAGTGCTTGTGTAGGTGGCTGAGGTACTGTGGTAGTTAGATACTCAAACTGCCCAGAAAGAAGTTCTGGCATTTCCTTCCCTCACCTTATCCACTGCTTTGTTCTCAAGTCACTTGAGAGCTGATGCTACCAGTCATTCCAAATTCTAGGATATTTTGTGAGGTTGTGTATAACAGACATTTAATTGCTGCTATTTTCAAAAGCCATCTTCAGCACTGTATCAAAGAAATATTCCTTTCTTTGCTGCAGGCAGAGACCTGTGAAAGAGGGGGATTTACAAGTTGGTAAAAAGTTGCAAATAAGTACCTGGCTAGCTGAGGTTTAGATGTGCTGGCCTGCTCTCCACTGTGGAAAAGGGTAAAACTTGCAGCACATGGACTAGGAAAAGGAAGTCAGCATCCTTCAACCCTGAGCCCTTACAGAAAAACATGTATAGGCTGGTTTCTGATGGCTTCGGGAAAATCTGTTGTCACAATCTGCTTCCACTTGAATGGAAACTGTCCAAGTTTAATTGCTGTCTTTTTTTTCACTGGGCAGACACTATCCTGGCAGCAAAACACTGGGAGTAACATCCAGTTTAGCATTTGTGCTACAGCAAGCCCACAATACCAAAAAGAGTAAGACTGTTCACAAAGGTCATATTTTAAGTATCTTCCTTCTGATTTAGTCTCCATATAAATCACAGATGTACTTACAATCAAATGAAAAAGAAGTAATAAAGACATAATATATAATAATGTTTTAATCTGTAATGAACCATCTTATCTAAATATGATGAGGAATTTGATAGTTCTTGTAATCTCTATTACTGTTACAATGTCAGATAATTTTTTTTTTTTTTAACCATTACTGAATTTTTCACAAACTGAAGAATCCTTGATTTATAAGCTCTGGATGTTTTCGTATCAGTGAAAAAACATGTAATAACTTGGATCCCACGGGGACGTGTTTTATTTGTTCAGTGGGAGATTTTGTATGGAAAGTCTAGATTTCTTATTTGAAACAGTGTATTGTCAAGGAACTGAGATTCAGCTGTTACCTTTATACATGCTGTGAATATTACAATAGAGTACTTAGACTACCTGTAGGGTAAAGTGTTCTTTAAGTAGAAGTATTCAAAATTTATTGTGAACATCATATGTCTAAAAAGTTTGGTAGAGATGTACCTAGGTATTTAAATTTGAGTATGTTAGATGTTATGTAAAAAATCTGAAGGAGTGAAAACTGAGGGTTTAATGAAATATTAACTATTTTCAAGTTTGATGATATATGCAATATTTTATTAATATTTTTATGTTAGAAAGAAACATCTGTGAGTAGGAGTTGACTGGCCCCCAAATGGCAGAAAGAAGAGATCATAATGAATGTGTGATATAAGTAAGTAGAATAAATGAGTGTTTATGTAGGTGATAATGAGCCAGAAATTTTAACCAAAGAATTATCCATTATTCTAAAGTAGTGTTTTATATTAATTTTATTTGTTGCATTTCACAGAACATCATGTAGTTGCTCAAGAAAGCACAAATGCACGATGGCATAATCTACATATTTTCTGTAAAAGTGTTTTTAGTATGTGTGTTAGCCTATGGACACCCCCCACCCCACCCTTGAGATCCATGCTTTCCCAGCTCATCAGGCTTCCATTTTGCCTGTTTTGAATGGAAAAAACAGGGGCTTGAGCAATTAATTTCTTTCAGTGAAAAGAAGCATAATTTAGGAAACTGAAGTTTAAAAATCTCCAGATGATACAAACTCTCAAAATTCCCAAGCAGACAACTGTACAGGTTTTAACCAGGGATAGAAATACTATAGTTTGAATACACAGCACTACAAACTTAAGGGAGTGAAAACTCATTTGTTTCATATACCTTTGAAACTCCTAGCACAAATTTCCTACTAGACCTCATATACCATGATGCTCTTTGCTAAAGCATCTACTGTGGTGGATCATCAAGAAATGCATATTTCATCAGGACAGCTTTGATTTTTAAAATTGTTTCAGAATAGTCCAGTTTTTTGTTAAGGCTATTTATTTTTTAATCATCCATTTGTCTGAATTAAGAGCATTTCTAAACCAAATAATTACAAATCCATTGAAATGCTAGAAGATTTGATGAGTGGTGGGCAAATGATTTGAGAATTTTCTGATTCTGCCATCATTACTT
>JAWWLV010000121.1:35235014-35257051 GCA_035041135.1 Platyrinchus mystaceus | reverse complement strand
CCAGCTCTGCTCTGGAAGTTGTAGAGATGCATTCATGAGATACTTTGCCCAAGCGTTTATCTACTGCCTCTTTGGCAGGGTTTCCAAATCTGAGCTGGCTCTTGCCTGTCCATCCTGGAAAGTGATCAGGAATGTTCATGCCTGGCTCCATTCTTCATCTGTGTTTGTGTGAGAAGGGGTCAATTCCTGGCTCATGCAGAGTGTGGGACTAACTTTGTCAGTCTGCGTGGACCTTCAAGGGCAGCCCATTCAAAGCAAAACCAAAACAGTGAGGATCATTGGGTTTTGCTCTAAGCCTCTTGCCATGCTTGTCACCTTTAGGACACCAGGCTCCTCCCCCAGAGAGGTGACACGGCAGCCCCCAGTTCACTTTTGTGCACATTCTTGGGTGGATTTGTTTGCTTTAAATTGTACCATCATTTCATAAACCTTTCGACTGCCTGACCTGAAAGCACAGGTGCAGGAAGACATGCTAACTGCCATATTTAAGCAAATTCCTTTGATTGCCAAACACATTGTAAGGAGCTAATGCTGTCATGTGCAAGGCTTCTTTTCCCATTTTCCACATCTTTGTGCGCCTGCCATCTGCTGATGTGCCTTCTCTAATTTGGATGATAAGGTCCCTAGGATATCAATCTAACTTTTAATATCTTTCCTCTGAAACATGGTTGGTAGGTATAATAATGATAGCTAATTAGAAGAAATAGAACACTGACAACAGCTTTCTTCTCAATGATCAGATATTTTTAGTTTGATTAGGTAACCGGGCACAAAGCTTAGATGGAGATACTTTCTGCTTCAAGTATTACTTCTGGTAGATGGGACTTTTGGGAACTTTCACAGAGGTCATGTCAACACGCTTACATGACTATAATACTCTCAATTGAAGCATTTAGTGCTGCACAGCAGAAAATGCTGCTGAGGGAAAGAAAGCATTCATCGCTGATACACAGAATTTAGTGATGCTGCTGCTGTTTTTGCTTTTACTGTTCCAGATGTTCAAAATGAAACTTTTGGCTGTCAGCTCTGGGGAAATATTCAAAGGAGAAAAGAGCTCTGTAACTCCCACAGAGTGTGAGCATGTGTGAAAACGTAGATAGCACTGAGTAGGGTAATAAAAAAACTTCGAACTGCTTTCTGGGCTCCTGACTTTTCAATTGTTGCAGTGTGATGTAAAAGTCAGAAAGACACAAATGAAATTCTGTTTAAAGGATGAATATAGGTACTTTTCTCCATCTGGCTTCAGCAGGAATTGCATGTGCCATGTATAAAGACAGAATGTTGACTGTCTAATTAGGAGAGTGCAAAATTGGGGGATCCTGTAGTATGTTTAATCTTGGCTAATAAGAAGCAGTACACTGAATTATCTTGCAATTCAGCATCATGTTCCTGAGGACAGAATTGATACAAATCTACAGTTTAATTTGGAAATCAGTGTTGAAAATTGACTCCAGGCAACAGGCACTCTAGAAATATTTATTTTCTTTTGCTCTGTTAACAGTGGTTTCTGTTTGCCTCCATATGAGCTGGAAACCTTGTTTTTTCTTTGTGTTGTTTATATATTAATAAAAAGGAAGCAAGAACTGTCATCTGGTTTGATTTACAGAGAAAGAGAGCCTCCAGATGAGCATCTGCTCTAGTAAAGCATGTCCCATGTCACACGGCCATCTATCTCCTTTCTTTAGTGAACTGTCTTTCTGCTTCCTTCGGATGTTAGGTTTACATCACCAGGCAGTACAGGCACTGGACATTGTGACTCTGGTTTTCTGCCTCCTGTATGATGACATTGATATCAGCTTTTCATGGACATTGCAACAGCATATCAGCAGACAAGACAAAAAACTCAGCTCTGCTTTTACTCTCAGTAAACTCTACTAGAAAACAGCAGTGCCAGAGAAGCTGAGGGGGTATCATAGACTAAAAAGAAAGGAATTCTTTTATGTAAGTTGGCACAGCTTCCTAAACCTTGCAGTGTTTCATGAGAATATTGTTTGCTGGTCTTATTGTCATGCAGATTCTTAACCACCTGTCTGAAGTTATCTGTGTTCCCCAGTCCTTGATCCCAATGCTTCTGTCAAAGCCTTTTGCATATGTCCTCTACCAGTCTCCTTCAACAATTGTTTGTGGGCTTTTTGTTTTCCTCCAGCCAGTTTGTTGCAATTTTTCAGGCTGACAGGCTTTGTGCATGTTTAAAAAGATTTGCCCTCAAATATGAAGTAGCCAAGTCATACTGAACTTGAGCATGAAAAAATGGTTTGCTTACCCATACAAAATTGCAAACAAGCATTTGCTTTCAAAGCAATGTCCTTTTGTGGCTTTTTCTCATATGCTCATTAAGCACTCTGAAGTGCCTAGGAATAGAAAAAGGGATTTAAGATGCCTTAAGAAAAGACAGTGTTCTTGTTCTGTTGTTATTCATTTGTACTTGTTAGCATGTAGAGATCTCATTTAGCCATACTGGAATCGCTACCATCCAAACATGTCGTAATAGACAGCCCTAGTCCCAGAGATTTGCCAGGCTAAAGAAATCATGGGCAATGGTCCAGAGAAAGGGACAGCAGAGAAATGGAATTACTTGGCTGAAAGCCCCCAGGATTTACTGTGATCTGGAGAAGAGGGAAACGTGTTCCTCTGCCAGTGCCATGGCTCTGTATAATGCTGTAAGCCTGTCTCACTGTTTTAGTGCAGAACTGCACCTTTTGCCCTCATTAAGTGGCCACTCATGAAGGATGCTAGTTGCAGAATTTAATTAGTGTTCTATATGTTCCTCTTATTACTTAATTTCATTATTTTAATGATTAATTTCCTCCCAAGATTGGTATTTTAAAAGCTAGTCATTAACTCCTAGGCTGCCTGGTTCACCATGAGGAACTGAGTTCTTTGTAAAAGATTTTTGCATTAGTAGATTTTTGTGACAGGATCAAATTAGGGCACATATTCCACTGTCCCAGGACTCTGGTTATAAAGCCACATGCTTTGTCAGACAGAACTGGACCAGACAGAACTGGACTAGTGTGCAGAAAATGCTTTTCAAGACTGGGGAGCATGATTCTCCTCCATATGCCAGGCTGCAGAAAGTTGCTACCTTTAATTCAACATACCAATAAATGGAATTTTGTAGCTGAACAAGGCATGAGAAAGAAAAAAAAATAATTGCCCCTTATTTTTTGTTATTGCAGGAGACCTTTTTCCTCTTAATCTCTTTACAGAAAGTGTAGGAATTACAACGGTAATCTGTTGATGTCTGTTCAAAATATACGCATTTGGAAGATGTGTGTGTATGGTTGTGTGTTTGAATACGTGTTCCTATCCCTTCTCAAAGGTTTTTAAAAATCCAAGCAGGACAAGATAGTTCCATGCTCAGTTTCATGAAATTCATGTGTAAAGGTGTATCCTTAAAAAGACAGGACTAAAACCACTAAGCTCTTGCTAATGGAGAACTGGTACTTATTTTGTGTGGAAATAAAATACTTGAGCACCACGAAAGCCTGGAACCTCAGAAGCACAAAGTCATCAAATTCCCTTTGCTGTCAAAGGAAGGCTGAAAGACAAATAATTTTAAGTACCAATCTGTTAAGGATGCTGAGCTTCCTGTATTCTTTAGTCTACAAATAGAGTGTAAAATGCAACATCGCCATTGGAGATACCATAACCTGTCATTTTGGAAACACGGGATCACTGAAGAAACACAGATACCCCCACAAAACATAGGCTCTGTGTGGTTAGGTAGTGGAGTAGAGGAAGATGGGTGAATTACAGGGCTTTCTGGGAGCCATAGATAACAGAAATGCTGATGCTACAGCAGCACTTCTGAGTACCCAACAGCTCTGCTCTGCTCTTACTTGGAGTGATGCTCCTCTGTACTGTGCACTGATTATATTAGACTTGTTATGACCTCTGAAAAAACAAAGCAGGAAATTTTTTTTTTGTTTGCATTTATGTATGTGCATGATTGTATTTGTGCACAAAGGCAGTGGCAAACAGTGGTATGTCCCATTCTCTTTAGGGTTACAATGTAATGAAACATAAATGTGGGGTGATGATTGCACTCATTCATGTTTCTTGTCTGTAATAGTTATGATTGGGATGACTGGTTAATAAAACTTGCTCAAGTGCCCTCATTCCTGGAGGAACATGGGCAATGCCACATTAAATGTGTCTAGTGTGATACTACCCTGATCAGTATCAGTTCTTCAAAGTGAAATAGTATTAAAGCTATCTGTATTTAAGTAAATGATTTTTGATTGCCTTACAAATCTAAAAAAATAGAATTACTTTTCAGGTTTTGTCCCTAAAACACGATCAAATTCAGAAAAAAGACGGTGGGTTTTTAAAACTTTCAAACAAAGGAGCATTTTGAATGGATGAAATAAATATGTTTTAACCTTTTTAAAAAATAATTTTTTTTTTCCAACTGGATATTTCATCCAGTCACACTTGAATTTATGAATATTTATTTACATCAACTGAATAGGTCAGATCAGGTAAGATATGATCTATATGGATAAGTTATTTGGATGAAAAATTTCACTAAACCTTGAAGAAAACAAATTAAACCCCAAGTATATCACCCTAAAATTCTGCTTCTAGATAGTACTTCTCATCTGAGCAATGACAATAGTTTATTCAGTTCTTCTATCACTTGTCTCTAGGACAAAAATTTTATACTTTTTTCTAAGTAAAAGTGGATATAGTAATTTTATTGTGCATGTTGAATGCTTTATATAGCTCTCCTAGACTTGCTGACATAATGATATCTTGTGGCAATACTTATTTGAGATTAGTATTGTCACATATAAAAACTTATGTCCTTTCTGTAGATTTTCTTGTTTCCCTGAGCAATGCTTTAGAGATTTAAAAAATGTTATTGGATTTACCTATAAAGATAACGACTTTTGTTCCTGTGGCACCAAGTATGAGAGTATATTCATTGCTTATACACAGACAATAGAGCTAAAAATGACAACTGTGAAGTGTTGCCAAAAACACATTGCAATCCATATATTTGTACTTTCCCTGCCAAATGAGGGCATATTAGTAAGTTTTGACTTAATCCCAGTGTATGTATATTTGTATATGTATTCTCTGAGCCTTGCACAGAAGCTGTTGTATTAATTATTACAAAAAAACCTTTGCTTCAAAAAATTAATTTATACCATATTTTCGTGATATTACAGGACCATTCTACACACGACAGTAGTTATTTCAGGTCAAGTCAGCTGCATTTTATTTTTGAAGGTGAAATTACATTCCCTTGCATTTTTCTAAAAACATTACCTGGAACCAGGAAAACTTTGACTTTCCTGCTTGCTGGTCCCATCAGACCCAGGGCATGTGTCATCACGTCTCTTTGAGTCAGGTGAGCTGCTCCACTTCTTTTGTCTTGGAGCATCTAGCCACGATGAACACTGTTTGAAATCAAAGTGGACTGGATGCAGCTCCAAACTTTCTCTGCCAGTCCACGGACAGGGCGTAGTTAAAAGAGCAGCACAACGCGAGTGCAGCAGGGCTGATCAAGGCACTGGTTGCTGAGATAGAATTAAACTTAGGATCAGGAATAATGCTTGACAGAACATTATTAATTTGCCTTGGAAACAGAAAAGAGGGTGAAAGTGGCATCAGAGATTTTGCTTGGCAGTTTTGGCATCTAGGAGGAGGAATGTGAAAAAAAACTTCATATATTGTGCCTTATGCGTCAAGAAGGGGAGTATTAGCTGTCTGACACAGCCCCTGAGGTCAGTATCATGGTGGATATCGTGAGGGGATGGCTGGTTTCCTTGGGATCTGCAGGAGCTGATTTACTGAGCTGTCACAGCCCCTTATGTGTCAGAGCCGGGGGAGGCCTGCAAGGGAAAATTTTAATGGTGCTTGTCATCAAAGAAAAATTTTGTGCTTCTCACTTCAGTGCCCCTGCTGACACCATCAACATAGTGCCTGCACTGATCCTCTCTAGAATCATGGCAGTCTTCCTCTTGTCAGCCTGATCTTTACTGGGGCTTCTCATAGATCCTTTTCACTGGATATGTCTCTTCTGCACAATTAAAGGCAGCAACAGGACTCATGCAGCTTAGAAAAATGAAGCCTAACAGCTCTAGAATATTCCAGCTAGATACAAAAGTCATGAATATGTAAGATTTAAATAAATGTAATCTTGCTTGCAGGATGAGTGGACTAAGGAATGAAGTATTTACTTTATGGATGGATTTTGCTGTGGTGGGTTTTTTTCTGTTAATGTACGTTTTCATAATTTATTATTGGTCTACCTCCACAAAGCAGCTCGGTGCTGGTTCTTGTTCATAGGCTGGATGCCGGAGGATGTGTGCTGGCAGAAAGATTTGTGGGACACAGGATTTTGCTGAAGAAGAACAGTGCCTGTCCCTGAGGGAAGAGGGCAGAGTAGGGCAGGCAGAGTCTAGCTGGTGAAGGAGTTTATAGGAGCTGCAGCATTGGCGACCCTTGTACAGGTCATCCAGGCAGGAGGAGGTGGTGAAGTCTGCAAAGGCAATGTAGTTTTTATCATGGGTTCTGCTTCCTTCTTGTGACCTCGGAAACTGAAGTGATAAGGAGGGATTGTACTACTTGTGTTAGAGATGTACCAGGCATGAGAGAAAAGATGAGAAATTTTTTTATCCAAATCCCTTACTGCCACAAAACCCTCCCCCCAAACAAACAAACAAAAAAACCCAACAAGACAACATCTGAGTGTGATTTCAATGGCCTCAGAAAACAAAGGAAATATGGATGTGCAAAGTTGGTGTGCTTTTTTTCCTAATCCCTTTTGAGATACTATTTGTAAATGCTTGAAATCAAATGAGATGTTCTGTTTCCAGCTGCCACAAACCTGGGCACTGCAGAGGTGCTGGGTGCTGTGGAGACTTTTGTAGGTAGTGGGAATATCCGCACCTCAGACCTCAGGAGCAGGGCTGAAGTCCCTTGGCAGAGAGGAGACTATTATTCTGCTGCCCATTGCTCTGGAATGGCTGGGGAAGCCCTATCACATCTGTCCAGCACTTTTAGTGATAGCATGAAGCATTTTAAATTTCAGTGTTTCTCCATTTTGATTCTGGTGTAATAAATGCAGTGATCTTAAACAGCTCACAGGGCATACATGAGCCCAAAGAGGAAAAGGGCAACAGGTTGTCTTAGAGTGCTTTTCAGAAACAAGGCAGAGTCTTTCTTTTTGAAGTGAAGCAAGATGGTAGGGAAATAACTACATGAAAGGAAAAGGACAGTTTCATATTGTGCAGACAGAGGTGGAGGAAACCACATCCAGACCTTTATTTTTTCTTGTGAGAGATATCACTGACAGGTTGTGGTTCTGTGTTCAACCTCCCTGGATTACAGGGAGATTACAGGGATTACATAGATAATACTGAAAATAAACCAAGTAGCAACAGCAAGAAAAATTAGCAATAGCTAATTAGCCAATTGTACCTCTTTGTTAACCATGATTAGAAGATACTTATAGTTACTGTGAAAACATGCCCTTCATAAAAGCAAACACACTATGGTGGTGGTTGTGATCACTTAATGACAGCTATTCATAAGTTGATAGAGCACTCAAACATTTCATGGCACTTTCAAGAAGAAGAAAATATTAAGTTAATGCAATTGCAGTTTCCTTTCATATTGCCAAAGCCTGTATGCAAATAGTATATTTTTGTAATATATAAGGGCGTGTATATATATAATGTGTGTAATATGTATCTGTCTCATCTTTCACAGCAAAAATTGAGAACTTGCTAATCACCTAAGCTTTTCAGAAGGATCACAAGATGTTTTGGCTTGAGGGCAACAAGTTTCCTGTCCCAATACATTTATCCATAAAATTTCCCACAGCTAAGCTGTTGAGCAAACCCAGAATTAGAACACAGAATAGTAGTAAACAGACTTCAAGTTTAAAGACTTTTTTTCTAGTATAGCTTTATGCTGCTATTTAAAAAGTTGCTACTGTATTTATTTATTGTCTTTTCCTTCAGGGTAAGTTCTTTGAGATGCTGCAGTGTGATAGGATGTTTCCTTCAACTTTTTAAAAAAAGTTTCCACATTAAAACTTAGCACAAGTGTATCAAGGGATCTGTCTGGCTGTCAGTTTTTAAGAACAACTCCATTTTGAAGTCAGTGGGGATATCTGTTGAACAAGGTGTGGCATAATATGGCTTAGGGCTACAAAGTTGCCTACTTGATAAATGTTATAGGAAATTTGTTCTGATTGTTGCACTCTTGGTCTTTTTGCTAAGTGCCTTACTACCAGGGATACTATCCCTTAGCTTCTTCTAATTTATGGTTTCCCCATGAATTGTTTTTTTTCTGGCAGACTTTCATCAGTTGAGAAGAGGAAGGAAAATATAGTCTGACAGCTGTCCCTCTTGTAGGGCAGCTAGTACAACTTCAGCAATTAGGGAAAACCAAAGAGAAGGGAAAGGAGTCTATAAAGAGGTAGCTCATCACATTTAGCATTTCAGGTCAGGTACTCAAGGGAGTATATTAGTGCTGCTGCTTGACTGACTTTAAAAGAAATCAGCTGGCTTTACTGTGTCTAAGATGTTTTATCCTTTCAGACACTTTGAGTCTGGACATAATTTGTGATGTTTTGTTCATTAAGGTTGATAGTAAATCAACAAGGCTTCTTTTAGACATGGAGACTTCCAGGGAAGAATTGGAAGACTGAAGTTGTTTACATAACATGATTACTTTTAGCCTTAGTGGAATGATCCATGTGAGCATCTACATATTGGTAGTGTTGCCAAGTAGCTTTAGCAAACACACTACTGATTTTTAAATTGCAGCTTTAGCAGTACAAATATGAAGATAGTCCTTAATATTTTGGTCAACTTCAGGAACAGGTTGTAGCTTTAATATCTTATTCCTGCTAATTTGAGCACTTATTAGGAAAAAGCAAACATATTTCCCAGTGAAGGTTAGATATGGAAGAGGTGTCCCTGGAGTTATTCAGTAAATTCTAGACCAGTACATTCCTGAAGTGAAAATAGTTGTAACCCAGACATGTATTCAAAGAAAGCAATTTAGTGCAAATTTCCTTTGCTCTTACCTGTTCCAAGGTATCTGCTTATAACCATTATCGGAAAAAGGGAAATTCAGTTTCACTGTTCTTAGATTTTTAAGACATTTACTCCTTCTACTGCAAATGTTAGTCTTTCCTCCCTTTGATTCTGCATATCACAAGTGAATAGTGTGACATCTTTTTTTTTGCCAAAGTCACTGTTTTATGCAGGTACTAGGAGTTATTTTTTGAGTGTAATGAATTAGAGAAGGGGAACTAAGTCCTATTTCCATAGATGAAACTGATACTCATTAGCTCCCTCCCACACAGCTATATCAGAAGCTTGATGTAAAGACAAGACTCTATAAAGAGAAAAATCAAAATTTAAAGTACGTTTAGTTCTGCTATTCTGATGCAACACTGTAGGAAACAATCCCCAAAACAAGTGCATGTGTTCACCTTGCTGGAACTTGTGGTTATCAGTGGTTCTTGAACCTCAAATAATGTGTTCTGTGCAGCAAGTCTCACTTTGAGCTAGTTGGAAAAACTGCAAATCTTTTTTTTTTTTTATTTAACAGCATAATTTTGGAGAATGTCTTTTTTATAAGGTGTTCTCAGATACAAGAGAGATTTCTGATCACGTATGTGAACAGAATACTTTAAAATTAAAAGTATTTAAATTTAAATTAAATTTAAATTAAAGTGCTCCAGTCACTACTTGGGATGCAGATAGTCTAAGTTCAAATCAGTGCTTTTATTGATGTGAAGTAGTGATGTTGCCCATGTCTCTTTTGCCTCATAAGGAGATCTCACCCTTTGCTGTAAAAGCTCACACTTTTTCCAAAAGAAAATGCATTTTGCATTTCACACTGAAACAAGACACACACACTGAAACAAGACACACGCACCCTGCAACAGACAGATTTCTCTGTCTGCTTCTGCTCTTCCCATTTTTAGTGAAATGTCCTGATTCCTGAGCATCTGTAGCCACAGCTGTAGCCATGACATTCGTTAGAGACTAGTAAAGCTGGAAAGGAACTGATATCACCTTATGCTGTATGAAAACTAGGTTGACAGACTTCATAACTTCTGCCTGACACCTGAATGACTGGTCTGATTTTTTCCACATAGTGATCAACATAGCAAGACAGCAGCTTTGATGTGTTTGTTCATTCCTGTGTTCAGCAGTGCAGCCTCATGTCTCCGTCTCTTCATTTATTTGTTAAGTGTAACTTCACTTTCAGTTGTTACAGCTGCTTCCCCCAAGAATATCTTTTTTCTCAGTCACCTTTGCAGTGCCAATAACAATGGGATTTTCATCTTTCATTGAGTTTCTGCATGCTGCTGCATTCAAGTAATAAAGAGGATCCGTTCTCTTTGCCCTTGACACTTGTTTTATACAGGGATACATGAGAAGTAACCAGAGCCAGCTGTTCCAATGAAAATACATAGCTTTATTGTCACTGGCAGAGTTATGCCCAGTTTTACAATCTCATGGCATGCCATAAATGTTTTTGGCCTCTGAACTCCTGCATTCTAATCCTTGCTGTTGAAAGATAATGTTTCCAAGTGTTACCTCTAAGCAGCTAATCACTTGCTCAGCTTCCCACAATTTAGCTTTTAACCTTTTCTTTCTAACTGATGAAGATAGTTTAAGTCTGGAAGATAAGGTTTTTCTACTGTGATGTATACAGGGAAAACAGCTTTTTAAAAATCCAAACAAACCGGAACCTGCAAATATTTCACTTTATAAAAGTATCAGATGAGAAAGGATAATTGCCTGAGTGCAAACTCGAGTAACTCATTAAATGCACCAAAAATATGAAAGTAGTCTCTTGATTTGACATTGAGATTAGTTAAAAAATAAAAGCAGCTGCTTTGCCATTAGAAACAAAGAATTCAACTTTCCCTTATCCTCTTGCCAAGCTGCTGCTTGGTCTTATCTTTTAATTAAACCTGAACTTTAAAATACATGTGTCTAGCATGCCAGTTTATTAAATGAAGTATCAATAGATAAAGATTATTCTTGTAAATTAACATTCTGTACAGAGGTTTCAGTTTGTTTGTCTGTTTTTTTTTTCTTACAGAACGGACACATTAAAGGTCCCAGTTCGGTTGCAACTCAGTTTAAAGTCATTGGTTAGAAAGAAACAGAAATTAAAATCTTGTGCTGAAGATGTCTTTAGTTTCCACTAGATCTATTTTCTACTACAAAACCACACCCAACCCAATTTTTAAAACTTTTTAAGAAATTGAGTGTCACTGGGGAGCTGGAGGTAAAACCTTAACTACAATGATGCCAAGTGGGAGTTTTACCACTTACTGAAGGCCAGTTTTCATTAGGTTCCTCAGGTAAGACTGAATGAAATCAAAAATCACCCCCTAACTACTATGAAAACCCACAGTTTTGACCTAGGTGTAGTTATTCATTCTGGGAATGGAAGTAAAACTCCATGATCTAGACAACCAAGCCTACAGCACTAAAACACAATTCTGAATGTCAGAGAATGCAATTTCTGGCAAAAATGAGTAAAATTCACATAAACTTAGGCCTGTCACAGGCCAGTAAAGGATTTAATTCCAACCTAAAATAAGAAATGGTGGTGGTATCACTGATATTCTTGAAGTTAAATGTATACTTTTCTAGATTAAGCCTTGAGTACTTCTAAATATTAGAGAAATTACCAAGCAATCAAGGTTCGTCCCCAGATTACTGGATGGTCACAAAAACAGTTGAGTATATAAAAAAACTGAATTGCTGCTCAAACACCTGTATGCCCAATAGAAAAAACCACATATATTCAGAACTCCAATGATCTAAAATACTTGCACTACCTTGAAGATATTAACGATCAAGGCCACTCTTTTCTTCAAATATAGATGATGACTGCACTTTCATTTTTGTTCAATATAGCATTACATTGCAGTTTTGTGCACATTAATAATGCAGCATGGTTGTAATGTTATAATGACTTACAACCTAGAACAAACATAGTATATCTATCTCAAATAAAATGATGTGGTAAGCAATGAGGCTAAAACAAGCACCTAAGAAAGAGTTTATGATGGAAGATAGTAAAACTGTTTCTAGTAACTCTATGCAAACATTAGGAAGGTGGTTAATTGGCAAAATGAATTGGAATTAATTATACATGAATCCTGCGGCAAGTAGAGCAGCACTCAACTCATTAAGAAATCATAGTTTGGAACTCAGGATACCATCCTGACTGCATTACATCCTGAATGTGCTTATGGCTACTTTTCAGAGGATAGCTAGCTTTACAGAGTACATTGTCATTGGGAGAAATATCTGGGATTTCTGAGACACTGATCACATTTTTCAAGAACCTTTGGAAACCTGTGAATATCCTGACAGGTGAGTGAGGACAATGTTATCTTTAAAAAGAGAAAAGGGTTAAGACTCAAAAAATGAGGCCCCCGGGAAAATTTAGAAACAAATAACTAATCAATCTGCATTAAGAAAAACCAGGAGAAAATAAAATGAAAAAAGTGCCATTATAGCTTTTTCAAAAAGAAGATTCTTTCAAACCAATTTAGTTTCCTTCCTTGACAAGGTAACCAGCATAATATATAGAACAGAAAAAAATGAAAGTAAGAAATCTGTATTTTGGTATTACTTTTTTGACACTGTTCCATGGGACATTCTCATAAGCAAGATAGAGAAATATGATCTAGCTTTAATCACTGTAAAGAAGATGTACAACATGGATCCAAGTTTTCCTGCTTTAATTAATGTGACGTACTGGACTTTGCCTGAGACATCACTTTTTAAGGAAGCTGCAGATAAACAGTATAGCAGACCATCAAGGATGATGCAAAACTTGGAAGGAAAAGTTAAAGAAAAATCTAGAAATTTGACTATATAGGCAGATGTTTCACTAAGGAAGTTAAACAGTATTCTGCATTGCTAATTAATGACAGAACACAAAAAATGTATATTAATTTATGTCAAATCAGATTTACTTTGGATATTAAGAAAATGTTCAGAATGTTATGGAGCATGAAGTATTGGCATGAGATATATGGTAATGGTCAGAGATTCATGGAGTCACAGAACAAATCAGGTGAGAAAGGCCCTTAGGAGTCCATTTGTTCCAACTCACCACTCAAATCAGATCCAATAAGAACAGGTTGCTGAAGACGATGTCCAGTGAAGTTCTGATTATTTCCAGTGATGGAGGTACCGGAACCACTCTGGGAACTTGTTCAGGGGTTTCACTACCCATACAGTGGAATTTGTTTTCCCTGTATCTGACTGAAATTTTCCATTTGCAACTTGTGTCCATTGTCTCTGGCTCTGTCTTCTTTATGTCATAGCCCTAGGCAGCTAACTGTGGAATTTCCATTATTACTATTATGGAAATGTTTGATGAACACTTTCTGGAAAATGCTGAAATTTCCCTCAGTACAGATTGAATTAAATAAGTCCATTATCATTCTGTGGTTTTGTGAGTTACTAGCTTTCTATAATTCTTTGTAATGTGCAGAAACATAGCATTTAGTAAATTAAGGTATCTATCTGTGTAGATGATGTGTATAACAGAAAGTTCTGTATCAATGGTTCATGAATGCATTTCAGTTGTTTTCACCACACCCTTCTTATGGTTAAATATCTGGATCCCAAAGCTTTCAAAATTGTTTTCTCTCCAAAAAGCCCCAAGGTGCATTTCTGGCAGGGGAAGAGTCAGTGGTGTGAGGGTCTTTGTAATGAATCACTTTTATTCTGAGGGGAAAAAGTGCCTAATTTTATTAACAGACTGAAAAATTTTTAGTTCCAGAGGCTTATATTGAGGTTAATACAAGGTGTAGACATATTGATTATCTTTATTTTTCACAACTACAAGGCCTGGTTGGTATCATATAAAGGGTTAAGGAAAGGAAGAATATTTTAGAAATACTTACATTATTTTTTCAAGCAGGATTTCTCAGGCATGAACCCTGTGATAAAGCTTGGGAGATACAGAATGAAATTAAAATTACCAGGACAGTGTTTAAAACCCACACACTTTAAAGAAGGCTTAATAGAAGAAACTGAGTATTCTGTCATTGTGGGTTTAGAAGAGATTTGAGATAAAAATTTAAACTATCAAGTATTTAAGAGAGGAAAGAAGAAAAGTAAGAGGTGATACATGTGCTCTGTAGATGCTTGCAGAAAAAAAGCAAAAATCTGAGCGCTCCAAAAGGAGAAAGAAAAGTGACAAGGAGAAAGCAAATGAATATTCCAAATGGTAGAAGAAGTTCTAATCAGCTGCATGTGTTCATTTTCAATAAAGATGTCTAATGAGGGCATAGAAATGAAATCAGAGGAGTTACACTGGAAGCAAAAAAATAACTAGCAACAAGAATTAAATGAGAAAAAACAAAGAGTAAACAAAATGATGTATGAATCTGCATGTTTATAATTTGTTTTGTAACATTCTTATCAAACAATGTACATAGAGAATATGAAAATAGTGAGATTTCAGAAATTACATTTTTCAAATTCATGGGGACAAAAGAGTTGCTTATAACTTTTGGAAAAGTAGATTTGGTAGCTATATAAAAGAGGAGCTGGAAAATTATTATTGTCCGTAATAACTATGTTAATGGTCATTTACACTAGAAAATAGTGAAACAGGAAAAAAAAGGGAGAATTGAAAATATTCTGTACTATTCAACCAACATACATAAAAAGATGACATGAAAAGAAGAACATTTGTTTCAAAAAGTGACATGAATCAAATGCAACTCCGTTCTTCAATGTTTGTGTATATCTTCAATCTTATCAATAGCTTAGACAGAAGACATTGTGGACATTGTGTGGACATTGGAGGATAATAGGTAAAAACTGAGTAAAGACCCAAGGCCAACTAAGTCTAGAACTCATTAAAGCCAGAGAGAGCTTGCCTGATTAAAAATTAGTTTTTTCTTACCCACTCCATGATTTCAGTTTTTATTGAAAACATTTTGGTTTTGGAATTCTTTCTCTAAAGTCAGCAATATTTTTTGTTTTTTTAAAATTTCAAATAAGAATACAAATAGGCCATTTCTGGGTTGCTTTTAATATCACAACATACCACAGGAATCCTGCCATCTCAGTCTAACAGCTTGAGAGTCAGCAATGTTGTTTTTGTCAGAGGAACTTAGTTAAGGAATTATTGTTACCTTCAGACAGTCTTTCTGGCATACATCTTGCCAATTCACTCATCCATTTTATTCTCCTAGGGAATCTGCCCTATCCTTGAAGCATCTTTCCATGTTATGGTGTTATGCCCTGGTCTGCTTGGTAGGTTTAGGGGAAGGTTTTTTGATTCACTTTAGGCAGAGTGTGGGAGAAACAACAAAATTCTCAGAAGGTTCTATAACAAACTTTTACTAACAAACTTTAAAACATTAAGGTAGGATAAGGTACTTGGCAAATTTTAAACAACATCCAAACAAACTTTAACTTATCTAGACATAACAAGGCACTTACTAAGACATTAACTGAAATTATTGAGCCTAGTTTACAATATAGCTCGAGAAGAAGTAGTTAGGAGAAGAAAGAGAGAGAGAAAGAAAGAGGGAAAAAAAAGGATAAGAGTAGAAAGATATTTCGTGGATCAAGTGATGAGGCTTGATTGTTGCAATTTAGATGTCCATTGGTCGAAGTGATGGTCACAGTCTTGACTGGGCATGGGGGAAGCACACAAAACACAAAGGTCAATAGGTTAATACAGGTGGGAATGCTCCTGTACCTGCCCTGGCTGGGGAGTTTTACACTATGAGCTAACACTGGGGATCACTCTCAGTCCTCTGTAGGAAGGACCCAGAAGTGAGTCTGGGGGTACTTTGGGGGTCTCTGATGGTCTATGACACCTTCTAATTCATGATTTCTGCCTTTTGTTAGTGTAGTGGAGCCCATTATCCCCCATCAGAAGACCTTCAGGCCCAGGTGTGATTGTCCCAATATCTCCCCAGGGCAGGGCTGGGAGTTTTACAGCTGACCCTATTGAGTAAGGGAGGACATTGGCATGATAAAAAGCACTATTCCACCTTGAAGGATCTGCTTCTTATCAGCCTCTTCCCTTATCTAGTTCAAAACACAGCTTCTTGCTAAACAGAGATTGATTTGTTATGGTCACCCTCTGGTGCTCATGCCCTCTGTACCTGGCCTATGTTGTAACCCGCCCTGCCAGGCAGGAGTAACTTTTGTTTTATTAATAAATCCCTCAGAGTGAATAGATGATCAGTATATATGATGCATATATATATATATATATATATATATACAGGGTTTATTTTAGGACACTTTTGTTGCAATGGAAAACAGGTATATAGCTATTTTGATTGTTATTATCTGTAGTAACATGGCAATATAAAAACATAGAGGTATTGAAAAGGAAAACAGGTGTTCAGCTGTTTTGTTTGTAATATAGCAATGTATATCACCCAAGAAAATGTGTAAGGGAAAAGAGAAAGAATGAGAGAGAGAGAAGAATAAGAGTTACAGGAAAAGAGAGAAGGGAAGAGAGAGGAAAAAGTGTTTATAGTCACCACTCAAAGGTCTCTGGCAAACTTCGTTGCCACTATTGTTGCTGGTGTCTTGGTTCATCAAGAGTGGTGGTGAGAGAAGCCCACGAAACATAAAATTCAGTGGGTTTATATACCCTCAGAAATGCTCCTGGTGCCTCCCCCTTGTGTACATGGGGGAGCTGTTTTGCACAGTTATGCTGGTTTTGCAAAGAGCTTAAGGTGCTGGTTTTTCAAAGTCATTTTAGGCTTTGGAGGGCAAGTGTGCTTCCAGGGTCACCTCTGCTGAGTTGAGGCCTTCTGGGCAGTCATGGGTGCATGCACTTGGGGGAATCCTTTGACACGACCCAGCACATAGGACATAAACATCATACACCCAGAGAGTCACTGCTGGTCTTCTTTAGATAGTCATCACACACCTGGAGAAGCATCTCACACCCACAGAATCACCTCCCACCCCGAGCCTCCAGAGTTAAGAGTTTGTGGGCTATGGCTCCTCCCCTTAGCCTTTATCTTCACTCTCCTGGCAGGATGCTTGCACAGCTCACTGTAGTAACAATGTTTTAATGCAATTAAAAAAAGTCCAGTTCCTCACAGGCACATCATCAGCAAAGGTTGCTGTTGAATTTTTTATGGTTGACCAGATATCATGATGGGCCTCAATGACCCATTGAGGAAACATTGAAGAAAGAAGGAAAAGTCTTTTAGATACAATTAGGATATTACACAGTGTTTGCAACATAATTTTCCATATAGTATTTTCTACTCAGACTGTCCTGCTAATTTTTTTTGTAAAGAAATATGCTCCGTCCCAGTTTCAAGATAACATTTTAGAATACATCAATTACCATGATTATCAGAAATGAATTTGTAGTTCAAGGAAATGTATTATCTCTCTTTTCCAGGGCTGGATTACTTTTCCTGGGCAAAAAAACAAATATAGTGTCTGTTAATCATGATAATACATAAATTGAACAGCTTGCCAGGATTGCATTCATTATTTTACTCTGCAACTATAGTAGGTATTTCCTTTAGCTTTCCTTCACAGATGTGTATTTCTTCAACCGGCTTCAAAATAAAAATTATAACCACTTTCTGTAAACAGTGACACATCTGCAGCCCTGACAAGACATTCATGATTAGTAGTATGAGAAATGAGGAAATAGAAACTCTTTACACAATGGTGCCACTACATCTCTGGAAGCATTTGGGTCCTCTCAGAAGGACAGGCACACCATATCAGTATTTTCAGTGTCACTAACCCTATAACCATCTTCTTATTGAGCTTCCAATAATTATTGGAGAAGACTTTACCTAAAATGTACAGTGGTTTAAATCCTTCTCCTTGCAATCCTTGTGTTTCAAAAGATGCTTGTAGAAGGTGGTAATAGAAGAAGATGCTCGTGCTTTAACCGTAGTGTTCAGCCTCCAGTGAATCTAATTTTGGTTGCACCCTTTGCCTGATGTCGTTTTCTTTTTTTTTTTTTTTTTTTTTTTTTTTGGTTGTTTTTTTTTTTTTTCTGAGTGGAGGAAATTCACCTTCCCTCTTGCTGAAATCACTCTAATTAAATATTAATTTGTCCAGAGTGTCCACAAACAATCAAAATTAATGGTTAAAGCACCCATGAGCAAAAATTTCAATTTGGGACATGCTGAGTATTTGGAAATACTCAGTGGACTCAAAACTGGAGTGGAATTCACTGAGGTAATTCATTCTTTCTTGTGCTTATTTTGCTGTTTATATCTTCTCTCTGGTTTTATATGGTTACTGACATAGGGCATAAAAGCAAAAAGACTTCAGCATGGGATTCAGCGGAACCTGTCCCTTTACAGCTTGCTATCTAACTGTCACTAGTTCAAAAACAGTGGCTTTTTCATTCTTATTAACTTATTTGCCTTTGGAGCCCATATGCAGATAGATCCCTACTGAAGTCCAAGGGAAAAAACCCGAGTCTGTAGAAAGCTCATAGTGCTGTGTGAGCCAAAGCAAAGTTGAGTGCATGCAAAGCAATCTTGTTGAAGGACTTTTTTTTGTCTTTTTGTTAGTAGGAGTTTGAGTTTTCTAGACTTGAAAGCCTGAAGTACTAAAACAGCTTTAAAGTGTATTTAGTGGGTCTCACAGATATTAAATAGACAGAAGAATTATTCCTCAAATAACAAGGTAAAAATCACTTTAGTCTTGAAGAGATCTGAGAAAAAATCTCTTATCATAGAAGAAAAGTCACTCAACAGCTGACATAATTATTTCATAATAATTCATAATTATTTATGAAATTTGGTGAATATTTTGTTTCCAAACTGTATTTCTACATGTCTTGCAGTTCTTTGGTTTCTCAGCTACTTCTGTACTCTGAAATCCTCTCTAAAATCCTGTTAATGTTTTACTTTTGTGACTGCTGTATTTTTTTGGTTTGCTGTCACTGTAATCTACTGTTCCGCTTCTGGGTAACTGCTTTGAGACTAAATGGAAGAGGTCTAAATGTTGGCTTAAGGATTTTCATTCCAATGGGGATGCAAATTGCCTGTGACTATAACTGGGGTGAATGTCAAGGAAAAAAAACACTGGTCTAATCTTGAGTTAATATAGTGTGTTCAAGAGTGTTAGCAGCAGTGAGCTGATATGAATACTCCTGTAGCAGGATGATCCTGTTTTTATTGGGAAAAATGAATATAAAAATTGATCAGACCTGTAGTCTCATCACTGCTTTTTTCTTTTTGCATTCAGTAAAAAAAGAAGCAAACACCCTTTGATCACCAAACACTTTTTTTTTTTTTTTGCTGGAGATTTACTGTGCTGTTGTCCAAGAAGAAAACAAAAAATTATCCTAACATCACAGGAACAAAAATAATTAATTTACTATGCTTTGTGTAAGTGGCTTTCCCAGCAGACTGGCTCTCTTCTTATGTGCCACTGCAAGTCTCATCTGTCTGGGGCCATGTAGACCATTCATGTAAAAGGGAATTACAGTGATTCTGTGCTGTATCTCTTACTCTGCCTTGAAGCCCAAGACTTCAGTCCTATTTTGAACACGTTTTTCCACATGCTTTTGAATGTAATGGGTGTATGTGAATATCCATCCCCTCAATGAATATCCATCCCCTAAAGACATTCTAGCAGAAATTTCCTTCAGGCTCTAATACCAGGGAATCTTGGATGTGATTTTAGGTTCTTTACTCAGCCAAACGCAGAAAATTCATGAGGTATAGGGGGTTTGTTCCTCCAATTTTCACAAATGTTGGTAGTTCTATCATGGTCTGCATACTGCAATTTACTGATTACATCAAAGGAACTGAAGTACTAATCCCAGTTGAGCTGTTGACTGTGTAATGAGAGGCTTCTAAAATCCTTCAAAGTTACTGAAACAGGTGTTGTGAGGGATAAGAACATGAGACTAAAGCAAGAAAAAAATCATATCACAGAAGATTTGCTTCCACAGATGCAGATTTCCTTATGCCATTCAAGTTAGCATATGGCTTCACAACCTTTTGTTGTTTTTAAAATCAATCATCTCCTGCTCCCATATAGTTTTAGAACAACAAAGAAAGAAAGTGAAATTACACAGTTTATGGTAGTTTACAGTAAAAATTTTCAGTAGCAGTGGCAAGAGCAGTTATCAACCTCTCTTTTGAAACTTCTAACTGGAGCACTAGCCTTTGTGTTTGAAAGACAGGCAAATACCTACAAGGAACTAGGTGGAGGTCATCTGCACATTTCGTATGGGTCACTGAATAATGATCATAGGGTAGCAACTTTCATTTTGAATCAGTACTGAAGAGGTGAAAAGCACCATATTTCATTATTAATGCCACATGTGATCCATGTCTCTGCTTTCATTTCTTCATCCTACTGGTTCTATGAACCCTGAAGAACCTGGTTACTTTTAGGGCTGAGCAGGCTGCTTTTTCTGACCTTCAAAAGGGGTTTTGAACCTTTTAAGTTGTCTGTTCACAGTTGCAAAAGATGCATCTGGAAGAGAAATTTTTTGTATTTATGAAAAAGCCTTTTCAGGGAGCAAAGGAAAGAACTGTGTAAAGAGAAAGAGAATAAGCTATATTCTTTTTATATGATAAGAAACTACAGAGTAATGAAAGCAAGTAAATAAAATCACTCTGAAAACCAGAAAAGTAATAGGAAAGCTTCTTTCCGAACAGATGGTTTGTTTTTATTCCAATAGATACATAAAATGTTTTATTATTATCTAAATTCACCTTTCTTTTCTATTTTATGACATGAGAGGGAGGAAGAAAGAAAGGAAAAAGGAAACAAACAGCTATTTGAAAACACAGTGATGGAATATGCCATTTCAAAGAATCTAAAATGCCCAGGATTGGATATTGTTGGGTGATATGCACTCGGTTCCTGGCAGGCTTAATTCTGAAGTGACAGTCCAGTGGACCAAGAAATCAGGTTCTGATAACTGAATTCTCATGTGATCCCCATATGGGCTTTTAAAGATTGACTCTGAGACAAAAATATAAGCATCACTTTATATCAGTACAACAACTAGAGCTCATTATTGCCATTTTGTTATTAGATTGAAATAGTTTTCAGGAAACTCCACCTCTCTTTATGTTGCCTTCAAATGACAGCTTATGCTTGCACTGGTGATGCTATAAAGGGAGGCAATATGCTTACTATAATTCATGGAATTTTTCCAAAAGAATGTCTACCTAAATTTTAAGTTTCCCAGAGGGAAAACTGGAATAAAGAAGGCAGCTCCTGGGACATTATTTCTTGAAAACCATCTCCCTGTTGAGTGAAACCACTAACTGAATTTCACACATCTTTAACTGTTTCTTTTGAGGTAACCAGGAGACCTTTCATATTGGTGTTTGAGAG
This sequence comes from Platyrinchus mystaceus, assembly GCA_035041135.1. Classification (NCBI taxonomy): domain Eukaryota; kingdom Metazoa; phylum Chordata; class Aves; order Passeriformes; family Tyrannidae; genus Platyrinchus; species Platyrinchus mystaceus. The sequence continues at coordinate 35,235,695 of JAWWLV010000121.1, read as the reverse complement.
CCATGTTTGGACCTTTCTGTCTGACAAATAAATGGACTGTAAGACGAAATCTGTCTTCATTAAATCTGATTTTTGAATATCTTCCTGCCATAACGGTTAGCCAGATGTGTTGCTTCATTATGTTTACTAACCTATTCTATAAAAATAGTGCAATCTTTTTTTTTCTAGCAAGAATCTATTCATGCTGTGAAAGACAATTTTGGTCTTCCTTTATTACCTCTCATGTTAAGAAGTGCTCCAAGTGCTCACAAGCCTTGAGAGCTGAGCCTCTAATGATTTTCAAGACATCCCTAGAATACACTTAGGTGAAGTTTTCGATGTACATCAAGTCATCAAACAAAATCACTTTTGCTGCTTCCCAGCAGTAATCAAGATCTGCAGCTTCAAAGCTGTGCCTGGCAGAAGGAATTCAGTGCATGGTCATTTAGGTGATGGCGAGGAAAAGGTCAGTCTGTGGCCAGTGGACTGGGCTTGCCTCAGAGTTTTGAGCTGACCTCAGTGTGCTGCCAGAGGTCAGTGTAGGCTTTTCAATGCTGGTCATTGCACACCTGGAGACCCCTGGTGGTCTAGCGGTTAAGATGCTGCGCTCTCAGCACCGAGGTCACAGGTTCAATTCCCGGTCCTGCTTCAGGGACACTCCCCCGGGTAGATGGAGCTCGTCAGCCCCTAAGGCCATCCATC
>JAWWLV010000121.1:35206108-35234914 GCA_035041135.1 Platyrinchus mystaceus | reverse complement strand
TTAAAGGGTGGGCTCAGTTCAGCGCAGGCTGTGTCTCACCTAAAAAATCCATTGCGCAGGCTTGAAAGGTAAAAAACCTTTCCCAGATCTTCGTTCGCGAAGACTGGCCACGTTTTTTCATTGCACACTTTGATATGGCTGTCCCCTGTGTAGAGGTCAGTGCGCACACAGCAGTCCCCGGAGCATCACAACACCATAATCTACTGCAAAACCTACTGCTCTAACAATCTTTTGGGGCCACTGGAGCTGAACTGTCCATGTTATTGAGTCTTAATCCTCATATGAAATCTATATATTTTAGAACATTTTCCAATAGACTTTCAGCCATGATAACCAGAAACAAAAAGCCCTTTTCTAAGGTCTCTTCTCGGAAGAGTGAATATGTCCCTTTTTATTTTGTTAAATAAGTATATATCATATTTGAATACAGCAAATGAATGCATTTTATAGAATTTAATAACTGAGCCAGTGACTCAAAGGTCTTTTGACCCAAGGAGAAAAGAAGTTCCAGAATAGTGATAACAATAAAAACAAAAGAGCAGTAACATCACCTTCACCAATAACAACAGAAAATAAACTGGTAATAACTTTTACCTAAAGCATATTAAAGATGATAAATATATTTTTAACATTTTGTGCTCAATTTAATATTTAGTTTTACATAAAACCATAAATTTCAATTCCTGGAATACACACCTCAGCACTGTACTTTAACAGGGGTACATGTTTGTTTTTCCACACCTTGACATTTTTATTTGAATGGTGGGTTGCCACTATTAGCCGTAAACACAAGCAAGCAGTTTGTCTACCTCACACACCCCAGTAATTGATCAGTATGGGACCAGCACAGGATTTTCTGGTTTGCAGAATCATCTTGAGGTACTACAAATCAAGCATAATCAATCAATCATCAGGCAATATTTTCAAATTTTTACACAACCTCACTTTGTTCCTGTCTTCCACAGAAACACAGCAAAACAGCAAAAACACTGTCAACAAGGGCCTTTCTTGCAGAATAAACTAAAAGCCAAAACCTTTGTTTCTTCAAATCCTTCTAATCAGGGCTGTAGAATATATTTACTAATAGCTGTTGACTTTCAAAGAGAAAAGGCATAAAACATCTTTTTTTTGTTTCAATCTCTTACTATCATTAAAGCTTCAATAACTTCTGAAAAACAACCTAGTTTAGAAGCTTAGAAGTTCTCTTTTAAAATCTAAAAGAGAAGATTATTTAACTTGGAAAAACATCCAGTAAATCCAGACTGGCTCACCCAGTGTGTTTTGGCTGTGTCTCTTGTGCTCTTTTAGATTTTACATTAGAATGACTAAAATTACGCTCTTCCCAGGACTCTCATTAATTTTAGCTACAGGATCCATTCTCCAATTCCCAGCTTTTTGCAGAGAGGTGACTTACAGGCCAGTCCATGCTCTGTGCTTGATAGCAGATGTTCATGACCACTCATGAGGTTTGTCTTCTCCTCTCCAGGATCCTGATACAAGCCTGAGTCTGGCCATGTCAGTGTCTGGACATATAGGAAGAGTAAGTGTTTCCAGCTCAAAACAGGTGTTTTTATATGTCAAGTAAATGCCATGTCTGGCACAAGGCAACAGTTAGCTTTTCCTGAAATCTCTCTGCCTCCATTGGCTACTCTGATATTTTTCCAAAGACTTTCATTGGACTTAGATTTTAGACCTTTATCTCTTTACTGTACACATAACTTGAAAATTGTATAGTCCTTTGTCGGGTCATGCCCACCATTTTTCTCAAAACTGTAAGAAAATGTGCACAAGGCACCAAAAAGGTGCTTCTTACAAGTTTCTTATGGGACATTGTTGGATATGCTGGATGTCGACAAGAGAGGAATAGATTGAAGGGAATGTGCCAGTCTCTTCTCCTATTTTCTCTGCTGTGGACAGATGCTGCTGCCATGGAGACAAAGGGATGACCAAAGTCTTCCTTGAAGCCTGTCCTGTGCCAGTGAGCTTCTCTGCATCCACGAGGGAAATGCAGGCTCCAGACACAGGGGCAGCAGTTTTCTGGGTCTGTTTTGGTGCCTGGGGTAGCACTGTCAAATGCAGGCATGGGAAGAGGATGAAGTGAGGCAAACTGATTCTAGCTTAATGATTAGGGTGTTTTCCTGGGAGGAAGGTGACCCAATGTTCTTATTTCTGTGTTTTATTTCTAACCCAGTTATGGTCTCAAATGCATGCACATCTCAGGGAATGGTGTCTGAAACCCCAGCTCCATCCTCTGTAATAGCTGTCCCTCTCACAACATGATTTCTGCTCTCTTTGGATGCATAGTGGCCTGTCAACAACTTGAAGGGCTGAGAACAACCATCCTCTTCCCTCTTTCCTTTCTCTTCTTTGTCCTTCCCCTTATACATACCAAGGTCCTGGTTAGAGTACTTTTCAAGAGGCAGAGTAGAGGAGAAGAAATGGGCATACGTTATCCTCCTCAGAGATGTGTCTCTCATCTACCAGGAGTTATGATAAATATGTATATTTATTGTAATGCAGAGGTTCACCTGCGTGTGCATGAGGAGAGGATGGAGGGAAAAGATGTGCTGCTGCTGTCATCCTCCCTTTTAATTTTATCTTTTTTTTAAACCGAGGCCATCATTCCTCCGTTTAATGTCTAAAAGCATTGAGCAGACTGTGAATTATTTCAGTGGGCTGTCCCTCATATCTTTGATTTGTAACTCATCATTTATTTAAATGGTTTTCCTTTACTTCATTCACATAAACAAGGGGAAAGCTCAGTCAAGACTTTTGCAGAGCAATCTGAAGAAATGCTACTGCTAGTTAAACTTGCATCAGAATTCGAGCTGGGGAAGCTTAGCCACAAAGGCTAAACACAAAGCTAAGGAGAGAAAAATTAACCTTCTGCGCTACACATCATACATGAAATAGAAGTGGCTGTGTCTACAAGGTTATGTCTGCACTTACTAAAACATGAAGTTATACTACATTCCTATTTTTTGTATGTTTAACACAGGTAAGGAAGATTTTGGAAAGTCTCTGGTTTAAACAGAAAATCACAGAATCATGGAATGGTATGTATTGGAAGGGAATTTTAAAGATCACATAGTTCCAGCCACCCTGCCATAGGCAAGAACAGCTTCCACTAGATCAGGTTGCTCAAAGCCCCATCCTGCTTGACCATGAGCATTTCCAGGGATGGGACATCCACCACTTCTCTGGGAAACCTGTTCTAGTATCTCCCCACACTCATTGTAAAATGTTTCTTCCTTATGTCCAATTTAACCTACCCTTTTTCAGTTTAGAAATGCTTCCAGTTTATAGGCCCTATATTTTTTTTTTTTTTTTTTACAAAGGCTGAATGAGTACTGTGTTCACGGTACAGCTCAAAGCTTGGTAGGAAGACAGCTCCTCCTAGTTGGACTGCAGCAGTTGTTCTGAGATGACTTACACACTCTCTGGAAATTTCATCCAGGCTCAGCAATCTACAAATAGTAGTGCACGTTGGTGGTGAGGAAGCTTTGGTGCACTGTGAGCTCCAAACTGCTGAGCAGATTGTATGAGGGAAGCTTAGAGCTGTGTGATGGACCTAAAAGGAATAAGATAGGTTTTCATGTAGGTTATGAAAAGTGCTGGGTGAGGGTTTCAGAGAAGTTATATGGTGGAAAGATATCTAAAAACAAGGAGATGAGAGGTCAAGATTTCATCTGTCTTCCTCAAAAAGATCACTATACCAGTGCATACAGACAGAAGAAGCCATCTTAAAGCCAGATTCTGTAGACAGTCTTGTGTACATTCAACTTCCAAGGAGAGACTTCTGAGTAATGAACCTGGAAATATTTTTACAGAAATCTATTTCATTTTTCATCACCTTTCTGTTTAAAAAATTGAGTGCTGTGCACGCAAATAAGTGTGATATGCTCGTGCAGTGCTTTCTAAAGCAAAGAACCCTACATTTATTTGAAAACTGCATATAGGGTGCCTTTTAGCTACCACTTAAAATAGCCCAAACCATATCTGAAGTGTATTTTCATTGAAGCTTTTCTGTATGTAAAAGAAATGCAGCAAGTATTGCCATACGTAGTAAATGATCTGTGTATTTAATGATGATAATATCCCATAAATTTATAGTTGACTACACAAAGTTATAGTTGGCTACACACTGACTGTGTTCTGTTTGATATCTAGAATTTACTGGCCAGCAGCATAGGCTGTGAAACAGAGTTATCATGGTTTCAAGTTGAATCTAACTATAAATGTCTTCTTAGTGTCTCAGATTGCACCCCTGCAGGGACTATGAGTATGACAGTGACTGTGATGGTTGCATTCTATCAACAAGTTAGGTACATGCCCTCAAGAGAAGAAGAGCTTTGCACTTTCTGTCAGGAGTGGAAAAGTGTTTTTACATGGACCAGTAAAGCTAGCAACAGTTGTCAAAGGGTTTACAGTAATTTATGCATAAGTTTTCCGATTGCTTATGTTGGACTGTCAGGTGGAAGACACCTGAATGTGTAAAAATAATTTTACCTCATCTCCTAAGAACAAAGCTCTCAAAACTTTTTAGTCTATAACAAATGCCCAAATACAGAAAATGACAAGGTGACTGTTGTAGGAGCAGCAACCATGCAGTAAAGGTACTCCTGAATTAGATAACTGGATTTTACCATCTGTAGTCAGTGAAATAGATCACTTGATTGTATCAGCAAATTAGGTAGTAATTTGTTCCAAGTTTTACTATTAAGTAAAATAATGTATCCTACTAGTTCAGAAGGTTCATATATTGTCACAAATATATTCTAGCAGGGAAAAAAGTTACGCTTTAGTTTTCCCATGATTTGTGACATTTATACACTGCATGGGAACTTTCTGGTGGTAATTTTTAAGTTCTTCAAAGATACAAGAGATGGGGATGATGGACAGTCACTTTCAGTGTCTGAAGTCTAGTTATATTTCTTCCATAATCTACTTTGTGGTACAGACTTGAAATTAGAATAGTCTGATTTTCTATGACTGGAAATTTATTACATAATACATTCATTGAAGGGTCAGTTACAATAAAAAAATGATGAAAAATCCATAAAAGTTAATCCTTACCTACTTAAAAAGATGTCATGTCAAAGCAGAAAAGGTAGAAATAGGTTTCTCAGTGGTATACATCAGCTTCAATGACTTGACCTCATGGTTTTGCTTTAACTGAAGAAGATTAGCTTTACTTGATTCGGACACTTTCTTTGAAAAATGTTGACTTTTCAGGAAATTGCAAGCATTTTAAATGATCAACAAGCTGGATATGGTGCTCTTTGGTAAGAATTACTGTTTACTAAGACACTGAGGGCAGCATCTGCACTTGCTTCAGATGTATTAGAAGTCCAATGGCTTATCTTCAAATCTTAGTTCTTACAGTCATTTTAAAACTTACAGAATTTATTAAGTCCTTTCCTACCTTGTAATGAGCACTGAGAAAAATTTCTTTCTTTTCTGCACACAGTACAATTCACCAAGCCTTCCAAGTATGGATTTTTTTGAAGATGAGCTTCAAATTAAAGTTTTTCAATTGTACAAGTTAGGAGTTTTGAAACAGATTTAAAAAGAAAGATTACCTCCTTTATCTTATTATGTTCCTGGAGTCTTTACTTTCAGAGGATTGTCACCTCCTTTTCAGTGAATAGGCGTTGACAGTGTCAAAATCTTTACAAAAGTGAGCCCTGAATGAGCTTCAGGCTCTTTCTTTTTTTTCAGGACCCTGATTTGCAGAGCCTATGGTATAGTGGGGACAGAACAACTCCTGGTGCTTTCTCTAAGGTGAAATAGCTTTGCAACTCAAAATAATACTTTATAGGCTCAACTGAGGTGACAGTGTTTGAGATACCTGTAAACTGCTTGCTCAGAAGAGTTGACTTTCCTCAAATTTTACTCTGACCCCAAGTGCCTAGAAAAGGCCACTAAGGACATTTTCATTTTTGCACAGATATTTCTCTGTGTGACCCAGAATCACAAGACACAGGAGCTGGTCCACAGCTTCTCACAGCACCACATAGGTAAAAAATTCGTGATTATAAGTTTTAGCTTTGTCAGTTTTTCTGTTGGTTAGTGTATAGATGACAATTGTTCATTATGCCGTCCTTACTGAATATTCATGTTAGATTTACTGCAACCAAAGTGTCAGATGCAGCTGCCTCTTATGAAAGGGGTTTTCTCTTTAAAAAAATCACTCCTTTTCAGTCTATAAAGTACCAGAATTTCCCCCTGCCACATTTTTCCAAATCCTTATGTTTCTTTCCTATGGTTTTGTTTTGCATAGTGTTTTGTGAAAGGATTGTAATACAGATTTAAAAATCCCAGGCAAGAAAAGCTTGGACTTCTTTGGATCCCTTTCACCAAACAGAACAAATCCTGATATTTACTGAACAGCTCTGCTTTGTACCTATCTGGTGTGCATGTCTTGTATTCTTAGACAAACATGTTGCATGTTTATTTAAATAATGATATCTAAGATGTTACCATACACCTCCTGTCTTCCTTGCTTCTGTCTTGTCCTAAAGCAGATCTTTCATGAGGTTTTCAGAGGGTTTCAGAAACGCTTCTGCTTCTGATAACCATTAATTGGAATAAAATTCTGGCCCCACAGGCTATATCTGTGCTGCTAAGTAACATTAGGCCAGGGACCATTTTTGGCTGTCAGGCCAAATGACACAATCTATGTCCAAACTTCGAGGCACTTATCTTCTGCCTCTGCTGGACCCCACGCAAAATTGTTATTTTGTTTGTGTTTCCTCTCAGTCTAAAGGATTTGAATTAGTGTGGGGATTATGTAGGAGCCTTTCAGAAAAGTGTTTTTATAGCAGGAATCTGAAATTATGCTGCATGCCTTCGGGTGTTGCACGAAGGCAGTCAGAGAGTTTGAAGGTGCAAAGGCAAAAAGAGACTTTTTTTTTTTTGCCTTAATAAAGCAAAAAAATTTTATGTCGCTGTATTTTTCCAGCCTCCTAAAAATAAATTCTAACCTTTTTGCATCTATGCAGCTTAGTTATTTTCAGTGGAGTTTCAGGGATTTTTATAGTCAATTTTGCTTGTGTTCCTCCCTTTGGCCTTTCAGCAGTACAGAACAATCTGATCCATAGCCCTCGGCTACAGACTGCCATGAAACAAAAAAATGGAGAAAAGAACAAAAGAGAATGTCAGCCTGGAATGACACTAATTACATTCTTTTCACTGGACTTTATTTGCAGGCCTTTTCAACAACAACAAAAGTTTCTGCATTCAACATACTGAGCCTGATCCCTGTCTCTTACAGTACACTAATGAAAATCAAGAGGAATTCTATTGATTCCAGGACAGTTAAATCAGTGCAAGAGAAATTTAAATTAGGTCCATTGTAGGCAAGAATAAGGCTACAACCTGTCAGGCATTTATGTAGTCCAGCATCAGTCTATGTAGTACAGAATAAAAAAATGCAGAAGATTCCCAAACTGTGTCTAGGCAATTGCTCAGAAATTAACATTCAGAAAATTCCTCATTTCATGAATCTGTACCGGGGTGAGGAAAAGATTATATGTTTTGTTAACTCAAAGAACATTATATCCCATGTGGAAATTTGAGACAATTTGCTATATTAGTCCAGAAAAATGTGGTTTAAAATTAGCAATGAAATGAGTAAGAAGAAATACAGTTGAGATGAGACATAGGCTATGACTTTTATCTTTTTTCCTTGTAACTGCTCACTCTTTCAGGTCAGTGAATTCTCATCATCCCTTACAAACAGGTAAAAATTAGATTAACATCTGGAAGCAAGAAGATCTTGAAGGTGTTTCTTTCTGTCTGATACTGCTAATGTGACTCTTGGACTCAGCCACAGTGCTAGGGACTGCACATACGTGGTAGAAGATGCACCTTGTAGGTTTTTTTATCATCTTCTGATCTCAAGACTGTAGTGTGCTCTATGTAGGAATAGGTATTTTATATGCCACAAAATGGCCTCCTAAGACATCTGGCCCAAGTTTGTGAATAAAGGATCAGTTTGTAGAAGAACTGTGTTTTTTCATGAAAAAGAATCAGGGAAAAAAAAAAGGAAAGGAACTAGAAATAAAAAATCTGCCATTGAATAGAGAATTCTGAGAAACTCCCTCCACTTTGACAAAAGAAATGTAACTTCTATGACATTGAAATACATTTGAAATTCTTCTCTTTTAACAATTCTTTCACATCAGTAAAAATCTGGCCATCTTACCCCAAAAAATCTGAAACCTGATGGAGGGACTTTGGACCAACAAGGGCTCAACTTTGCAAATATTTCAGATGTTATATCAAGAAATACTGTATTTTCCTGCTAAAATGATCTCTTAAAAACCCAAACCAAACAAACAACACCCTTCTCTTATTTTTATTTCCTTAATTTGCAATGAATGTTTTAATGTTTTCTTGCTAAAAATGAATTTTCATTTTGAAAGCTAACTCAAGTTTTAATAGATTCAGAAACATTTTTAATGGCTGAAATTATAAATAAAAGGCATACTTTCCTACATTTCTCTGTAGCCCTTCTTCTGTGTTGAGAGGCTAGAATTAAAGCTGTTTTCTGCAGGCTGTTTTCAAATCCCCATGTGATGTGTACTCTATCAACTGAACTCTGCAGCATTCAGTCATTGACACCTGCAGAAGAGCTTTTTTGTGAGACATTTTTTTCACTTTTCTGTGACTCTGCTACTTTCACCTCTTCCATTAACTCACCCTGATGGTCCCACTAATTCAATACTAAAGATACCTTTGATTTCAAAAGGATCAGGTTCTTGCTAATGATTAACAGGATCTGATCAGCCTGGTGCTGTGGAGCAAAATGGTGCTAAATGTGCAGGCTGGAAATAAACTGCTTTTCAGTAAGAAGACATTGTACACTGTCACTTCCATAAAATCAATCAAAACTCATCAAGATGGGAGTGAATTTCTCAGCTTTTCCTCTTTGTTACCACTGCAGTATTTTACTGTCAATAGTGGCCTGTCTACCAGCTGACTAAATGATGAAAAATGAGATCTAATGAAATTATGGAGTCAAATGCAGATTTTCAACCACTACAGTTGTATTAATATCAATGGAGGCTGCATAGTTGAATACCCATTATAACAGGCTGTAATGTAAGCCTTGGGGACTATTTCTGTGTTCGTTTTGCTACATCCACTATAATTAAAAAAGGAATCCCAGGATTCATTTGGATCAGGCTGTAGGAGTTTGTGCAATAGCTGAAGCAACAAAGGCCTGTCACAACAACAGGAGGCTGAGAATGAAGAAACAAAGATTTTACACCTCACTCAGCAATGGGTCCTTGTGAGATCTTAGACAACACTTGCAAATCTCTATGGAGCCCGGATTTTATATCTAAACACGCGCTTCTATTTGCAATATGTTCTGAGATATGTGAGGCCACATGATGTAAGGTATCTGGATAGCACAAGATATTCCACTGTAGTTAGTTACCAAAATACAATGCAGAAATTTGTGGCAGACCACATTCAGAAACAGAGGCATGAAGAAATTAGTGGGACAAAAGGAAGAGATGGAGAAAACAGTCAGGGATAAAAAAATTCCATGTGATTTTAGTGGACAGCATAAGTCTTGCAGACTGTAATTTACCTCATTTCAACTATCTTCAAAGAGAAAATTTCAGCCTTGAAACCACCTTTTTCGATTCAAGGCTTGAGTACTCACTATTTTTTTTAATAAAGTGTGTCTTGTAAAAACATTGCTTAGTAAATGCAATTTCTCTTTGTTCCAAGTAAGCATCTGTTTCAAGAGTTCTTCAGATCTTGAGGAAATGAATGAAGTTTGTAAGTACTAAGTATCGAAATGGCCTGTCTCACTCCTTTTATTTCTATAAATGTTCTTCCAACATCACCACCACTACTTGCAACAGTGCTTAATGACACCATTATAGCAGAAAAATAGTACCTGTTATTTATTCCTAAATTCAAAAATATTCCTTAATATGGTAAATACATTCCTCTATGAATAAGTATTTTTTTGCTTTGTAATATGGTTTTAGAAGTGGGTATCATTTGTGGAAATATTATTAAAATATTAGAAAGTCATTTTTTGAATCTTTTTCTATTTTTTTCTATTTCAATAAACAAGAGCATTTATTTTAAACCCTAAGGGTTTAAGATGACCTAATCCATGCCATCTAGAGAAAGTCAATCAACAGTTTTGCTTTTGGAAGAGAGAATCATGAATCCTGAATTTTGTCCTGGATAGAAGATTAATGAAATTAAATGCATAAAAGCCAGAAAACAAAACAAAACACCAGGTCTGTAGGCTGTAAAGAAGATTGGTAAAGTCACTGAACTCAGAAAGAAAATTTTGTTTATATTTCACAAAGTGTGTTAAGAAATGACATCAAATCATGCTGATGTGGTAGTGGTATCGTTGCCTATAATATAACCCGTCCAAGAAATTTTTGCTTTTGTGAACTTTTTTTCATTGAAATCGAAACCCAGGGAGATGTGTAATGATTAATATAGCTTCCTTACTGTTGGCAACATTATTACTGTATTATCCTTCAAGTAGTAGGAAATTGTTGCATAGTGGGATAGCTTCTAGCCAGTTGCTTAACTTAGCAGACGAGTGTACTCACCTCGGACCGGCCTCCCAGCTTGTACTTGGAGAGGCACGGACATGAGGAGATGGTCTTAGCTGGCTTAGCAAAAGCTTGGAGTCTGGTGACAGGGTAGAGGTAGGTTGTGTGGTGCTTCTCCAAGATCAAATATTGAGAAATGAGCTCAGAGAGGTTAGGAAGGTAAAAGAACCAAAAATACATCAGGTACAGATGCTTTCATGAAGTTGACACCAAAATCTTCTGCTTGTGAACAGTCTGAAAGTAGTTTTCTAAGAAAAGAGATACTCTTCTATCTCTACATGCAACGTTGAACTACAATAGTCTGCTTTGGAGGTATTTAAGGCATTTGTTTCCATCACAAGAAATAACCCCCTGATATACCTGCACCTTCTGCAAAGGACTCTAATATTAGTTGGAGTTATCCTTAATGTGAAACTCTTATTCAAGTCTTTTTTTTTTTTTTTTTTTTTTTTTTTTTCAGGCAGATTGCAGGGCAAAAGGATTAGGCAGGAAGAACAGAATTTCAGATGAAATCTTAGTGGGGTCTTCCAATTTTAAGCATGATGAGAAACTTTCCATTGCTCATCTCAAGACCAAAGAAGTAACAACAGAGAAATTATTAACCTACTCAGTGTTTTTATGTCTGAGTAGGTCCTCTAAGATGGTAATACCTAGCGTTCACTAGTTCTGAGCTTTATTTTGGGGAAATACTCCAAAATGTCACCGAATTTGAACAACAGAAGACTTGGTGTTGTACTCCATGTCTCACTTAAGAAAAAAGAATCTAAAGAGTTTTAAATAGTTGTTGTGAGCAAGAACAATAATTTTATTGTGTCTATTGTTAACACTGGTATTAATTTGGTCACTAAGAATATTAAAAATATGCACTTATATTGGTTTATGCATTAACCAGAATTCATTCAACAATAACACTTCACTCATCTTAAAACTAAAAATTGTATCAATACTGTATGACCACCTTGTGTCACTTTAATCAATCAACTCTTAGAACTTCTTTGAAATTTGTCTTCTGAAAGAGCTTTTTCTGCTTTTCTGTCTAATTTACTTAACATTTCTCCAGAGTATCTTCTCCTGTCCTCCGAAGTTGTGTCCAGCAACTTCATCTGTGCTGATGTCATATTTCCCTGGAATTTCCTGGAATCTTTCCATCTTGAACCGGGTAAGATACATTGATTACCGTCTTCTAAAATAAACAATACGGTATTTCAGCCCTGTTAATATGAGGCACAGATTCTTAGCTCTATTCATTATTAGAACCTTTAATATATATTCCTGCAGGAGTGGAAAACTGTTTTGAAAACGTCTCAAATATTTAGCTTTGACAAGTTGTATAATGAAAAATCAGGGCAATACTGTATCAACATAAACTCTTACATAGCAAGCATTTGCTGTTCAATAAATTAAACATTCACTTAGTTTAACTAACTGTAAAACAGCTTAAACAATTTTAAGTATACATAGCATGGTATTCTATTAGTACATTGAAATTTAGTAGATCACAGAGGTTCTAACCTTGTGGTTTTCAAAAAAATGTGGATATGCCAGATTCCTGAATGAAGAATATATTCACAAGAGTAGCATGTGATCCTGAAATAATGCTATACAGGGTGAAATGTTCACTCATCTGTATTACATGGTCAGAGTGGCCTTTCACATCCATACCATCCCTTAAACTACTGCAAAATTTGCTAATTGCAGATTAGACATTTCAGTGAAACCATCTTGTTTCTCAGAACTTTTGGGACAGATTATTAAAAATAATCAACTTCGTCTTTATTTCAGTTCACTCAAAACCAGTTATTTTCTCAATCTTTTGTTAAAAGATTTTTTTTATGTAATTGATTTAGATGCCATTCCTTTTTTTATCCATCCACTTAATTTTAATGCTATTCATCTGATAGGCATGACTGTAGGGAACTTAATGCTTCCAGCTGAATTACCTTCTTCAGGGAACAAATGATGGATGAATTCCATGTCTACTCTATCTGTAGTAGCTGATTTTCCTGCAAAATCGTGTCTCACATTCTGGTTTTCACTGCAAAATTTATTCCCTTCAAGTGTGAATGACCCATCCTAGTTTTATGAACTGCAACTCTTCTCTTTCCCCACTCTTCCTCTCCTTGAAAACATGCTTATCAATATGTGGTTTAAGAGCAACTGTGATTATAGTTTTGAAGGTCTTCAGTGGCAATAAATAATTTTCTGATTAGATGTCTGGAAGAAGCGCATAAAAATAAAATACTTCTACTTTGAAGTTTATCTTTTAATTTGAGAAAAATCCTTACACTTATTACTATGTGTTAGAATCCAACAAAAAAGTTTCACCCAACCATGTAAATAGTAAACTAACTAACTGGTAAAGGACTGCAAAAATTAACTGCAAAACTGAGGGACCTTTTCTAAGAAACCTGTTTTGTATTTTTGCCAATGATGGCTTTGTAATTCATCAGTCTACAACTAAAATAAGCATTGATAGAATAAATTTCCCATCTTGGTTAAAACCAAATTACCTGACTTCATCGGGGGCTAATGAAATCAGCTTTCTATCTATGTGTTGTTAGAAAGACTTCTATATTTGCATAATTAAAAAAAAAAGAATATTCCATTGCTTGTTTTCATCGGTAGATAAAGATGCTGAAGGCATAACATTTACAATGCCCTTTTTACAGTTATACATTATCTGTAAAGGTCAGTGGAAACTGTCACAATGTCACTGTCTCTTTGCCATTATCAGCATTATCATTTTTGTCATAATCCAGTTGTTTCTAGGCAAAATACTTGAGTTAAAATCCCATCATAACCAGTGGTGTGCAGGTTTATCATAACATGAAATCTTTGCTGCCACAGGTTATATGATACTGCATTATAATATCATAGGCTTAAAAGATGCTGTAAAACCAAGACAGAAACAGTTTGAAAATACATTCTCTTAGAAAAATCAACTTCCCTTGTCACTCAGGCCCCTGTCAAGGTTCTCAAATCAGCACTTACTCTCAAGAGAACTTCTCAGGACATTGAAGTTAAGTATACCCAAACACCTCTGTAACAAGATGTTAAGGATGTTTGAAACAAAGAAAAGGGAGAGATTCAGACAATAAGCCAGTTCTTGCAGAGGACAATTATTTACATATTTTATATTTATATAGTACACATATTAACTACATATTCATTTATATAAATTAACCATTTGTCATTTATTTGTCATCAGAGCTCTCATGTAATCTATTTCCTGTGGAACAGTGTTGGTGCAGTTCTACTAACCTTAATTGCAACACACAAAAACATTTACAGTCAAGGATTTAATCAAGTGTATAGAATATCTCCAGGTTATCCTGAGGGAATTGCTTACCTTGGGCATAGAGATCAGACAAAATCTTTCCAGTCTCATTTCCCCTTTTTCTGTGATCTACCCTTGCAGTCATGGGAAGTCTGTGAATTTTATAGAATTTTCTGAATTTCTCCTGATGCAATTTTTTTAAATTATTTTTATTTTTAGTTAGAACAGAGTGGAATAGCCTTAATTCATTGAGGTACTTACATATACTCGTATCCCTGCTTGGTTTCTTTGATGGCAAGTCACTAGTGGGAACACTCCAGAAAAAAACGAGAAGCAGCAGAAAAAGAGGCATTTAAGCACTAATAGAAATGATGAAGAGAGAAGGTTACCAACCGGCTGGAAAAAGGTTTTGCTCATCACTTATAGTTAAACATTACTTCGGGAGTGGCTAAAAGACAAAGACAGTGACAACCACTGGACAGTTACATCTTCTCAGGAGATTGGTGACATGAGGGAGTGGGACTTAGTTCCTGAATGTGCTGGACTGAAAGCTGATAAGGCCTCAGGCACTTGGCTGGCAGCTCAGCTCTGCCAGTGCCCTTTACTTGCCTAAGTGTTCTGTAAAGGGCAACCTTTTAATTGTGTATTTTACCTGAAGGTATGCCAATTTTCCTGCAGTGTCATGTTTTCCTATTCTTATTATATTAATAATGCATAATTCCATGACAGCAAACATTATACAGTGAATGAGGGGAATTTGTTGACCTTTCAAATTACAGTGTCTATATAATTATAATAAAAAGCTCATGAGTCAAAGGAATAGTGCTGCAAAGTTGGACCAACAGAGAAATTTAAGCAGGAGAATAGAATAGAAAAAGGGATTTTTTGATAAAGATGTTTAATAAAGTAAATTTAATGTGGTTTTTTTTGAATAAAAATGACAGATGGTCAAATCTAGCCAGGAAAGATTGTAGAAAGGTAAAGTACAAGCTGCATTAGCAGCTTGAAGTTCTTTGAGCTCAAAGCCTGTGTGCATTCAGCAGTATAGAAATTTTCCTTAGGTGTTAAAGTAAGATGAACTCACTATGCCTGAATTACTCCTGGAAGCACATGTGTGAACCACAGTGCCTAGCAATGTCTAACTGCCAGCAAGGTCATGTTTACATCACTGTTGAAAGCTCTTAGGACCCTTGTGGATAACAAATATCCTAAACTGCTACAATCTGCAAGCACCTCATTTTGGGGAGTCATGCAAGCTCCTTGGACGCCCCTGTGCAATAAGGCAGAACAGACTTGGCTTCTCCACTACCCAGTGCCCATGTAGACTTGGTGTAGAAGTTCAAAGGGAGATGGCTGATAGGACTGTATGTCTGAGGGCAATATTAAGCTGGAATTTCCCACTAGTGTAGGATCACGGCTGTCTGAGACATAGTCTTACAGGAGACCAGTATTAGTGAGCTTGGTGGAGGCTTGCCAGCATTCAGAAGCTGCCTGTGCCATATTTTAAAGTTACTGCTTTTGGTAGAATTTGGCTTATCTTTTCAGAAACACATGAACACAGAAAATGCTTTGTTCATGTATGTGCAGCATAGGAGCTGCTACTGAGAGCAACAGACCTCAGATCAAAAATGGATACACAGCCCTCTTTCTGGGCCCATCCATCACAGTTTGCTTTTTTTGTCAGTACTTGCTTTCAGTTCCTAAGTGCCAAGTGCCTGTGATTTCCTACTCTAGCAGGAATCAAGTGTCTCCAGTATGCTTACTGTCTATGAGAAATTCAGAATGATGTTTTCCCTTTCACTATTAGTCCTGCAGTTTGCAGTTGTGCAGTAATGCTAAGGGCTTGAGGAGATGCACATCAACAGGCAAAGGATAAAGTAACATTTGCTATGTGCTGTCAGTCATGTACTCTATGAACTAGTACCTCTCAGGAAAGAAGGATGCTGTTGTTTCTTATATTCCTATGTGAATATTGGGACAACTAAAATCAAAACATTAATTTTCTAGCTAGTCTATAAATCTCTAGTGCATCGGATAAACACTTTATGCTACTTTAAACACTTTAGTTAAATATCGATCTATGTCCAAGAAATAGGAATCATAGTAACCAACTGAATTGTAAGTAAAAAACTTGAATTTTAGGCAGCATCATCTATATATAGAATTGAATGCCACAGATTTTTGGAGAAAAAAGACCAAAGGAAAGCCTACTGAACTAAATGTGAGTAGAAAATTAAAGGAAATTATAAACCTGCCACACATGAAACAAGACGTGGGATTTGCCTAATAAATTAATCTGTTGTGATTTACCCAGCTTTAGTTTATATATAGGTCAGTTTACCAGATATGATAAGGACACTAGAGTGATACTTATGCAGACAGCAACTGAAATGTGAAATTGTAAAGCCCACCATACCCACAAGTGGTGTAAATGGCATTAAACATCATCCACGGTGATTGTTCTGCTGTTTCATGTGAACAAGCAAGTGGAAAAAAGATGTTTGTTTGAGAAACCTTTTTGTAGCAAAGCTGATGGGGAAGCTGAGGATTCTCTTTCCAAAAAAGATATTTGTGTGTTCCATTGGTAATGGTCTTATGAGCTTTGTGAAAAGATTAATCATATTGCTGCAACAAAAACATCAGAGTTTCAGAATGTTAGATTATGTGATTAAAGGATAATCATGGAGAGCACAAAGACTCCACGAGGATTAGAAACCTCTGATAGATGGAGAATGCTAGTAGCCTGATCAAGGATGATGGGACATCTCCAAATGTAGCACTGGCTATAGTTCTGCATGCACAGTACTTTCTCTTGGGGCAAGAAAGGAGTGAACCAGGGACTTTCAGACTAGATTTCAAAAAGCAGCTATTCATCCTCTACGACAAAACATTAGAGATCAAACATTAAAACGGAAACACCTTGGAAATAATTGTCCTACTTTCTGGGTTAATAAGACATTATCTATCTGTTCTGTGGAATCCTGGGAAATTGCAGGTGCAAATTTGTCAGATTTCCAATTTTTAGTTTTGTGTACATGTTTTAAGCAGAGATGTTTCTTTCATCCTTTGCCTTCTTGGTTGGTACCAGAGTAAGCTAGTATAAACAAGTTTTCTCTGGAGAGTGAGATTTTCTCTGCAGAGAATGTTTATAGTACTGATCCAAAAGATTTTCTGAATATTCTGTGAGTCCACAGTGTTTACCATATCTCCCTGCATAATAAGCTTTGAAGTTCACACAGTTCCAAGAGCTCACATCTGTCACATTGCACACTGAGCCTTTTTTCCTCATCTCCTGGATGACCAAAGTAAAGACCTTCAATCACTTGCTACACATTTCGGTCTGGCAACCAAACTTCAGCATCACAAGTGAGATATCTTGTAAGCACCAGATGGCAAAATCTTTGAACATTCATTTTTATATCCTGACCATTTGGGAGCATTAAGAACTCTCATGGGGAAATAAATTGTTGTACACTAAAAGCAACATATACAATATGGGCAAATGTGTAAATGATTTTTTAATTAAATCAAAACAAACATTTTCCTGCCGCATGCCATGGAGAAAGCACTTTCCAATATAGATGAGCTTTTAAAAAATACTGTTACATGTTTAACTCAAAGCAATAATGCATGTTTTATTCTTCAGAATGATCACTTTTTTTAAACATGTGCACATAAAAAAACGTTGCTTGCTCATATTTGGAGGGAAAACGAAGCCACAGAGGCTTGCTGGCATACCACGTAAACCAGCACATTTTATATCAGTAGGACTCTGTTGCTTTTACATATCTCTATAAAAAAGAGGAAGGAAAGGGGGGGGGGGGGAAGAAGTGGAACCAAAAGGTAATGTAACTCTAACACTTTTCACCAAAGAAAGTCCCATGCATAAAATCAGTCTTTTTCTTCATGCCATTATTTGATATTTTTTATTTTATTATTTGATATTTTTTTAATTTTGATATTTTTATATGCTTTTCAGTGATTAAAAAAATTATGAAAATCTGTAACTATCAATGATCGAAGATTTTGCTTTGATTCCAGATTCAGGTTGCCTTTATCTGCTCAAAGAATACTTAAATATTGAATTGAGGCAACCATGAGCATTTTTAGCATAAATAATTTGAAAGATAATGGGTAAGGATGAGCAGGACTATGGTTTTCAGTGTTCACAGGACCAGGAAAGGTTTGCAACCTTGAAGATTTATCTGAAACCCAAAGATGTGATGTGAAGTCCTGGCTTTCACAGAAATCAGTGAATTTTTTTGGTTAAATCTGATGGGGCTTAGAATTTTATATCTCTGGGGACTTAAAGCACAGACTCCAATATGTGAAACAAACAGATGTTTCCTGCTTTGAAAAAATAAAATAGAATGGATTTGCTACAGAACTGAACATGACCAGGACACATCGCAAAAATGATTCATGAGACATGTTTATTGATGTGTTGAGGAGGGAAGGATTTTGTATTTTTGATCTTATCTTGGTTATTGCAGTGCAAAGAGAAAGGGTGAATGAAAAGCTACCTGCCCCCACATCCCAACACTACTATTTTGTGCTCTGTTCCTTTGAAATTACTAACACTGTTCCTATGATCCTTCAAATTATTGAAATGATGTCTTTCTATAATGTCTTTCAGTGTCACAGGTTTTTGTGAGCCTCTGACAAACATATATGAATTTAAGATAATTTAAGATTTCTCTTTTCAAAATGAATTTACTTACCAGGGGCCAATAGGATGAACTGAAAGGACTGCTTCCTGTTTTTTGTTTTGCTGTCTCCCTCTTTTCACTGCAGTCTCAGAAGGGTAGTTTGATTTTGGTGACCAGTCTGCCTTAAGTCAGACTGAGTGAGCAGACTGCCTTTCAGTAAAAATTCAGATTCATCCTCTCTGTGCTCAGAAGGGCTGTATATCTCTGGGATGTGGTGAAGGCATTTGTATTTGTTTTAGTATACTGGATGCAGGAGGGCACTTAAATAAATCTTCTGAACCAACTTTTTTTTTTTTACTTTTTTTTTTTTTTTTTTTTCTGAGTTTATCAGTGCCCAGGAAGTCTGAAAAGCCAAGTAAGGGGAAGAAGGAAGCATCCTCAAATCCATGTACTTCACAGAGGTACTCAAACTCACGTCTTATGACCCTTGTCTCTGTGGAGATCACAGTCCAGAAGAAAATTAACAGTTTTGGGGGAATATTAGTTTACCACACAACAACAGGAGCTGTTTTATTACCAGTTTTAAAGCAACTCTGTAAATTATTGTGGCACAATGAATGTCCAGGTCCTGAACCTTTATCCACATGACTTTTAGTATACTTTTATCCCATTGTGGTCTGTGGTCTTACAGGACAGCAGGATTACGAGTGTCCACTACTGTCCCACCAATTCTTGTTCTGAAAATCTGAAAGTGTGAGACAGCTGTTGAAGGAAGATGACAGGTTACTGATCATAGTGCCTGCAAGAAACATCGTTAATGGCTTATCAAGGAATTTTCTGAGTCTGGCATTGCAGCAGCTCTGCAGAACTAAAAGTGCAGCAATGGGAGAACTGGAGGCATCCCTCCCTAACAGACCTAAGTTGTCCTGTAGCAGATTAAGCAAGTCAGGAGCAGCTGTTACCACTGCTTTCCCCAGTCTGTCTCCTCTGGATGGCCACTTGGGAGCAAGAATCTAGATGTATGTTCCTCCTGAGGCGCCTGTTTCTCACTGATGTCAACATAGAAGCCTGTCAGCACCAGTAGAATTTCAAATGGTAGTGAAAGTCTATTTCATTCGCAACCTTTGCATCAGGTCAGATCAGTACTGTCTTCGTACATTAGTCAGCATCACAGTCTGACATTCACCTGCATGTAGGTGTCTGCTACATCAGTTCTCTTCCAGTACTGTGGAAAGAAATAGGTAGCTTTAGGATAAGATTCATCTGACTTCTTTTAGACATCTTTTTCAGGATGAAATTGAATCCAAAAGTGCTCATTTCACTCCAGTTATTATAAGAGGTGCTGGGGTCACTACCTTAGAAACAAGTGTCTCTGTCTCAGCAGATGTGTTCCACCCAGTGTTGGGATTATGCTGAGGGACAGTAGGAATCAATGAGATTCTAATGGGAAGATGACTGGATTTGAGGTTTTCCTCATGACCTGTTAAAGCTGATAAAAATGACAAGGAGAAATATTTGGATTCCCATTCCTCTCTCCTCCACACCTCCAAACCCCATTTATTCTCATGCAGAAAACTGTTGTTTTGTCTTCCTATTACCCTTGGACTCATTGGAGAGTATATGGGATGCTAACAACAAAAGCAGAAAAGAAATTGTCACAAACAAGTAATGCTGCCAGAAGGAGTGGCGCTAAAAAAACGCAGGACAGCATTTCTCATTTACGTCAACATCTTTTGAGACACTCCCCATATTTTCTCCCCCTAGAACAGGCTCCCGGAGGACTTGTGTTTTTATGGAGTCATTGCTGTTATCAGATTGGTGTGCTGGACTTTCCCCTGCATTTCTCTGTATGACTTCTAAAAGAACTGCAATGATCCCTTCTGCCATTACAGTTTATGAATAGTCCTCTGACCATGGATGGAAGCAGGGAATTCAGAGGTGTCAGTCCTATAATTCCTCAAATGACCATATGCAACATTAATTTTGACACCAGAGATAGGCAGATCAAGGCTAAGAAATTTTGATTATAACATCATGGAATCATAGAATGTTAAGGGTTCAGAGGGACCTTGAAGATCATCTAGTTCCAACCCCCACTGCCTTGGGCAGGGGCACCTTCAACTAGACGAGGTTGCTCAAGGCCTTATCCAACCTGACCTTAAGCACTGCCAGGGTTGGGGCATCCACAACCTCCCGTGGTCAACCTGTTCCAGTATCTCACCATTTTCACAGAAATAATTTTTTTCTGAATATCTAGGCTAAATTTTCCCTCTGTCAGTTTGTACTCATTACTCCTTGTCCTATCACTACTATGTTTCTGGCAAGGACTCTCTGGCCCCCTTAAAATACTGGAAGGTTGCTATGAGGTCTCCACTCAACTTTCTGTTCTCCAGGCTGAACAGCCCCAATTTCCTTAGCCTATCTTTGTAGGGGAGGTGCTCCAGTCCTCTAATGAACTTTTTGGCCCTCCTCTGGACTTGCTCCACGTCTTTCTTATTTTGGGGGCACCAGAGTTTCACGCAGTACTCCAACTGGGGTCTCACAAGAGCAGAGTAGAAGGAAAGGATCATCTCCTTCAACCTGCTGGCCATGCTCCTTTTGATACAGCCCAGGATTCCATTGGCTTTCTGTGCTTTGAGCTCACAGTGTCTGCTCATGCTGCGTTTTTCACCAACCAGCACCCCCAAGTCTTTTTCCATAGGACTGATCTCAATTACTTCTCTACCCAACCTGTAGGTGTGCCTGGGATTACCATGACCCAGGCATAGGACCTTGCACTTTGTTGAACTTCATGATGTTTCCATCAGCTCACCTCTCAAGCATGTCCCTGTTGCCAATAAAGATGTTGAACAGTATCAGCCCCAGTCCTGACCCTGAGGGACACACTCGTTACTGGCCACCGTGTAGACAATGAGCTGTTGACTACAACTCTTTGTGGGTGGTCACCCAGCCTGTTCTTATCTTATCCAGCCATCAAATCCATGTCTCTCCAATTTGGAGACAAGGATGTCATGCAGGACAGTGTCTAATGCTTAGTGTAAGTCCAGGTAGACCATGTCAGTTGCTCTGCCTCTATTCTCCAATGCAGTAACCCTGTCATAGAAGGTCACCAAACATATCAGGCATTGTGGCTGAGGTTGGAAGTGACCTCTGGAGGTCACCAAGTCCAACTCTCCTGGCTCAAGCAGGGTGACCTACAGTCAGTTACCCAGGTTTGTGTCCAGATAACTTTTGAACATTACCAGCAATGAAGACTCCACCATCTCTCTAGACAACCTGTGCCAGTGCTCAGTCATCTTGACAGTGAAAAATTGTTTCCTGAAGTTCACATGGAGCCTTCTGTGTTTCAGTTTGTCTCCACTGCCTCTGGTCCTGTCACTGGGCAGCGCTAAAAAGTGCCTGGCTCCATCTTCTTTACACCTTCTCTTCTTGTATTTGTATAAAGTGATGAGATCTCCCCTGAGCCTCCTCTTCTCCAGGCTGAACAGTGCCAGGTCTCTCAACCTTTCTTCACAGGACAGATGCCCTAGTCCCTTAATCATTTTAGTAGCCTTTCACTGGACTCTTCAGTATGTCCCTGTCTTGTACTGGGAAACAGAATGCCTTGCTATCCTCAAGCTTTACACTAATTTTTTCTGACAATCTGGGATTCTGGGTAAACTACTCAAGTTGTCTTAAATTGATAACAAGTTTTGGTCATTTGCACTTAAGCCACTGGTGCTATTATTTAAAATTTCTATTATTATTGTTGTTATTTTGTTATTACTTCATAGTGTTATTATTAGACTCCAGTGGGAGCACAGTGGGACCAACTCAGTGCAAAACAACCATATAACTAGAATATGTCCCAAAGTGTTGACACTGGCATTGCTCAAAGGATTTTCAGTGAGGAAACTATATGTGACTGGTGCATTCAGTGCTTTTCAAGTGTTGTCACAAAAATATTAGAGATCTGTATATGCTAATAAGAATGTGCCTAAGATGGAAACACTGAATATGCACAGTAATACTAGCCAATTTATTATGTCCAGGAGAACTATATCTCGGTGATTTGCTGTTAAACAAGTCTTCAGAACATCAACCTAGTTTGTGGCCAGTGTCACTTGTTTGAACTTGGTGTGAAACACGTGGAGAGATTTTAAGACTGGAAGGTGAGTGTGGGTTAAAAGCCTGACCATTTTGCTCTTTACTTTATACCTACCCAGTACAACAGAAGCTGCTGCTACCACTGGTTATGACATTCTGATCGTGCTCTTTTTGTCCATGAAATGATTAGTGTTGAAGGAAATAAAACAAACTTCCAATGTCTGCTGCTTCTGTGACCTCTGTCACTTTACCCATGGACCTCTGCTGATATTTCTAATGACTTTAGTACTTAAAAGAAGTGATCCTTCTTTGGGCACTCGGATTTGTTTAGGCAAACAAAAATATTTAGCTTCTTATTTTTTTCAGATATACTGGGCTTTTTCTTTTTTTTGGATACATTAGAAAGTATTTACCCTGTTTTATGTCATTTACAACTTATCTCTCCTGATAACGTTTACTGTAAAGAACGGTGCAATGGCAGCATTTTATATGTTGTAACTGTTGTATAAGAGCATCACTATGTACAAGAGTATTTCATAACTCTTGTAGGAGTTTTAAAGTACATTAATCCAGTAGTTTCTGTATGTTACTATTACAGTACTATTAAAATGCCATATGGTCACTTCACTAAAAAAGTCTCCTTTCTGGATGTTTTTAACATCTTGTTGTTTATAAACAACTTTGGACACTGCTTGCTAATTCGCTAGTAACAGTCAGAAGGTCATCTATGAGATTACTTATGGCTAGTACATTTCTGTTATTTATTATGTAAGACTGCCATGTGAATGGAAATTATTTTGTTTGTGTCTCAGATAATGCTTTTTGCCATTTGTAAAAAATTACACAAAAATGGTCTACAGTCTTCTTGTATAAGCTTTTAGGTATCCTGAACTACAGAATCTGTCTGTTCTAAAGGCAAGTGACCTAAAAAGATCTTTACTATTCCTTCTGTTTTGGTACTTTTAATGATAATCATATTACCTGCTTAGAAGCAGGCATAAAGCATGCTGAATGTTTGGATCTGCTTCTGTCAGGTATTAGTGAATGATCTATTGAAAACAATTGGGAATACTATTTTTAAAATCTCATTCAAAATATAAGCAGACAAGCCCTGTCTTTTATATCTTCCAAAAAATTTCATATAAGAAAGTAATGTCTTTGTTTGTCCTTTATCAGCTGACTCAGGGAATAACAAACTTGATGTTTCAGTAGACAGATGTCTTGACCTATGAAATCATAATTAGATTTTGAGGTTATTGCTCTCTCCTGCACACACTTGGCACATTCATCTTAGGTAAGGGAGGTGAAAAAGAGGCAGAAGATAAAACGCAAAGTATCTTCTAAGCTTACAAACATTTGTGCCTGAGTAACTTTATTTATGTCAGCAGCAATTCAGTTGCTTAAAATTTCACAATATGCTTTGCAATCATTTGCTTTTAAATAAATGTCTGTCTAATCATATCTAAATCATATATAAAGGTAAACATTGGACTTAGGATGCTGTCAAATGAGAAATGGTAAGCACAGTCAAGATAAATGTATAATAGTAATTTCCCTTCACTTTCATTCAAATTTTACTTTCTACTTATATCTCAATGCTTTTGAACCTAAATAAAAGGAATTGGAATTGTGGACAAGGATTTTCTTTATCTGATAGACTTCATATAGGATGGAACTGGGGGCATTTTCAGGGAAAGCTGTGTCCTTTTAAGTGATACAGCAGCGATTTTCAGATTTAGCAAATCATTAAGTTAATGCAGTTTTTTTCTGCCTTAGGAGGTATGTTTTTGAGATTTGGATGTATCTACACATTCTTTTTTGAGTAAAGCATTTTTTTTCATAATATTATGAAGTCTAGCCTCAGAGAAGAGCACACTTCTGTTTGCAGAGTAGCATAATCCATTTTTTATCCTTCTTTAACATTTTCTGTGTAGAACTGAAAAAAATGTAGGTTGACAAAGTAGAGCTTGCTTTAGAACAGATAATTATTGCTATACAGACCCTATAAAGGCCCTTTCATATGGTGAGATGAACAAAACTGGACCCACCACTCCAGATGTGTCTCACCAGAGATGAGTAGAGCGGAAAGACCACCTCCCTTGTTCTGCTGGCAATTCTTATCCTAGTGCATCCTAGGATGCTGCTGGCATCCTTTGCTGTAAAGGCACACTTTACTGGAATGTAGTAAGGTCCTTTTCTGAAAAGCTGCTTTCAGGGAGGATTAACCTTATAATGGCAAATTTTCTTGAAAACTGTGATTTAAACTCTAAAGCTGAGATCTGCAGAAGGGCTTAAATGTATTAATGCTGAGTGTCAGAGAACAAAGCCTTCAATTTTGGGCTGCAGAAGCTGAGATACCTCCCAGGGAGTCCTGCAGTGCGCATACAGAACGTTAAAAGCCTTGGACTACCACCAGTGCATTTAGTGAGATCTTGCTGAAAGTAGATGATTAAGCATGAAAGAGTCTACTCCATCTGACAGTGAAACACTGAGGACCAGTATCTGTCCTAAATCCCATTCTCCATCTACTCAAAGTCCTTCCCCAGAGCCTGCCAAAGGAGGCAGGTGCCTACAGCATTTTTCTGAAAAACTTGACAGATGGTCTCTATCTTCTTTATTTCCTTTAACACCATTGTTAGGGACCTTATGCAGTGTTTTGAAGTGTCAGCTTTTTGTTTGTTTGAGGGGGGGTCACTTCTCAGGAGAGTCTCCGAAGTCAAGCTGTAAGATGAAGTCCTTGCACTTCACGTAACGGAATTAAATATTCTCTGAGTATGAGAGAGCAGAATGATTCTTCAGCTTTGTGAATCACCTGAGAGGCAGAGGCCTGAACCTCACTTATGCAACCCTCCCCTGCCTTCTCATTCCCTCATCTTTAGTTGTTTTATATAAAGTGTGAAAACTTCAGGTGAAAAAGTAGAGAAAACCCTTTCATCTTCCAAAAATTATTATATTTTACCCAACTAATGGATGTAGGTCATGGGTACTCTGCAAATTTCATCCATAAATCTGTTTGAAGAAACTACCTTTTATCACACTTTTGTACAGTACATAGAGATATGAGCCTAGATTACTTTAATTAGGAGTCCAAACTCTGCAGATTGCTGCAGTGATGCAAGCAGTAGCTACTTCTTATGAAACATCTTTATTATTTTTACTTGAGTTGTTATAGTGCATTTCTTCTCACGGAATGACAAAATGGACCACTTGTCTCATGGTCAGGAGAAAAGAAAAAGGTCAGAAAAATAGTCTCCTTTTTTAAAAAAATAATCATGCAAAAAGAGCAAGATGTTAGAAAGATTGTCTATAAAGGATCAGAAATAACAATAACAATAATAAAGTTAGGTGTGCCATAGTTCAGAGGTAGATAGCTAACAATAGTCCCTTAAAAGCACACAGCTAAAAGCCAAACAATTGCTTAGTAAATACATTCAGCAGTGTTTTGATGTTAGACTGGTATAAAATATTAGGTTTTGATGAATTTGCTGCTAAAATATTTTTCTGTGTAACTGCATCCCTTTTTCATAGCTCTTATGGGTAAAATTCCAGGTTAAATCACATTTTGTTTGCTCTAAGCTATCTTTAATTTCTGAAATGCTTTTAATTATACTGGAATGAAATAATATTTTCTGGGTCCAGCATCAAGGTGATTTCCTGAGGTCAGAGCAAAGACTGTGCTGTGCAAAACAGAAGGGATATGTACCACTCCACAGTTCTCTACTGATTGTCAGTGCCTGGGGTGGTGTTACAACACCTTGGGAGACAGCATTTCTTGAAGAACTTCTGAAGTAACATAGGTATGGTGTTTAATCTGTATAAAGCTTAACAGCCTATGATATTGTGTCATTTTTATTTCATTTTCCTTTATATTTTGGTTTTGTCTGTGTCTTTTTTCCTGTTGTGTTTCAGATGAATTATTTATTTTTGCCTATCACATCAGCAGTTAAAACTCTCACTGGCCTCCACTTTTCTTCACTGAATTTATGTTCCTTCAGTTTTATATGTACACATCCACTGTCTTCAAAATATAACTGAGGTGAAATCTGTGTAAACTTCTGTGGTTTGCATGTGCCCTGTAGAAACTGTTTTCACATAAGTTGTGCCCACATATGCAAGGGCTCCTGAATCTTTAGCTCCAAACCAACTCCTTAGGCCTAGCATGAATCTTTTTATGTTCTAGTGTTCTGCAATTTCTATTCACTGTTCTAGGCTTGGCAAAGATATTAGACAGTAGAAAATAGAAAATTTACAAATATTTGTCATCTTGGTGACTACTTCTGAGTATAGACTGCACGAAATCCCATAAGTATTTAAGCCAGTCTGAAAATAACTGAAGGTGATCTTTTATAACTTAAGAATTATGACAAGAACCTCAAAATCAATGTTCTTAATATGAAGTGTATTACAAAAGTGCTGGCTGATGCAGGGATAAAAAATTTATGTCCTATAAGCTGCAGGGGGACAGGTGATATGATCATGGCTATTCTTTTTGATCTTTGGATCAATTATCTCAATATATTAACTAAGTTCTGTATAACAGAGTGGGTTTGAATGAAATCCTTTAGTTTATATACTCCTTGGCCATGGAGTAGACCTTTTTTGTTCCTGCTCTACAAATTCAGAATAAAAAGACAACCAAACCCACACATACAGAATTTCAGCAAGTATAAACTTGAGTAGTTTCACTGATTTTTATAAATGTGAGGCAGTTTACAGTAATCAAGGACAACAATCACAATTAATATGAGGAAAAAGAAGTAAAAAATAACAACTTATACCAAGCAGATTTCTGGAAGAAGCCTTCCAGTTCAGAGTTGCTTTGTACCATCACCTTAAATGTCCTTGAATGTGGCTTGAACAGCCTGGAGAGGAATGCTTGCAGGGAAGGTCAGGGCTGCTGTTTCTTGTTTTTATCATTGACCAGTTGTGTTTGTTGCAGTCCTGTAGAAATTAAGGAGATCCTTGTGCTAGTCTAACAAACATGACATGAGAAGAACATTTTTGAAAGAAGCTGTTGCACCAGGATGAGGGTTGGGCAAGCAAATCCCTCGAACTGCCCTTGCAGGCTGGTCACTGAGTCTATTGAGCCTCACCAGTTCTAGGTTCATTAATACACCCATTTGTCCCAGTTAGGGGTGGTTCCTCAGAAAAGGTGACAGAAATCTCATTCTGTGAAGTATTTATATAATTTATTTTATGCAATCATATAATGAAAGTATTTTTATAATGTAGGTCATCAGTAAAACTCGAGAGGAAGTGTGACTAAAATTAATCACTTTGAAAACATTATCAAGGAAAATATCCCAAATTACCAAGCTGCAAGACAAATACTAAACTGTTGATCATACCTGTTCTCATTGTTATGAAGGCTGTACCACACTAAAAATACACTGTTTAAAATGAGGATTATCATTTGAGGTCAGTTTACTAAAAGGACACCTTTTTGTTAAGTAAGTCCTTAGGTAAAATCATTCTGGAAATTAGGTTTCCTGTGCAGAAATAAATCGGGAGACTGAAGTGTTTGGGTGTGCACAAGTCTCGAGGCATTAAAATCTACAGTCCTGGAAATACAGAGACATTCCTATTTTAATGTTCTTAGCTACATGGATTGCACAACCTCAGCTGTCTCCTGTTGTACAGAGGACTAATGAAAACCTGGGGTGCTTTTCACTGAGACAAAGACACTAAATGAACTGAACCTATGCTGAAGACCTGGTCCTTTGTTAGTAAGGGTACACAGATGGTAATTCTTGCTTTCACAGTCTTAAGGTTTGTTTTTTTTCCATAACTAATTATTTAATTTTGCAAATCCAAAGTTTTTTTTGGGTTTTCATACTTGAGAAACTCCAAATAAACTTGAATTATAGTGAGTCCCACATCAGGCCCTGTTGAACTATTTCAAATGCAAATCCAGAATGAGTTTTGTTTTTTTCTGAAAATTTTGGCCACTAGTTATTTGACCTCTCAGATAACTTGAAACTTTGGGGGTGGAGGAAGTATACATACAGCAATGTGATTATAGACCTACTGAGACTTTAACCTGGCTTACTGTATTCTACTTAGACTATCGGTAGCTAGGTAGGCGATCGTGATTATCAGTCTGGAGGACTGAGCAACCCAGCCCTTCTGCCTGTGTATGCCTTGTCCTTGAGTAGTCAGAAAGGAATGCAGCAAGTTATGTGTAGAGGGA
>JAWWLV010000121.1:35163570-35191543 GCA_035041135.1 Platyrinchus mystaceus | reverse complement strand
GGCTGTAATGACACTTTTGTCAGATACGCTCATGGAGAGGGAAAAGGAGCCGCACATTTTCCATTACAGGTTCATTATAATATGTAAGCGTATTAAAGCCATCAGGTACTTGGATTTCTGATTTAAGTTCTCAAATCCCATAAGTGAAGAATTCCATCAGAGGACATGTGTTGACTTTATTTTGCCAGCCTTCTTGCTTAGTTCATATATATGACACATTTACCAAAAACCGTTAATGGGCATCTTTTCTTTTAAAGAGCCAAATCTTAGTACAAAGCAGCTCCCGGGGATTTCTGCAAAAGTAAGGGAAGCATCTGGTGAGAAGTCCTAAGTGAAATAATTCTCTGAGCTGCTAATGGAAGAAGATATCTTGCTTGACTCTCACTGACAATAATAAACTTTCAGAAGATTCTTAAATAATTTATTTGATGTAGTTCTTTGCTATCATGCTACATGGTGAGAATTGTTTGTAATTGCTTGCAAGCTGACTGAGTGGCTGAATTTGCGATGAGCACCCATTCATAATTTACAATAGTGAAAAAGAAAAAAGACCAACTTTGCATTTATTTTCCCTATTTCTATTATATAGATTCACTAAGACCTAATTAAAACTCTATTTGATTAGAAAGCAAGAAATGAACAGGAGTTTGGAAGATTTCGGTGTATATACTTCAATATTTCTTAAACATTATGGATTTCAATGGGACATTAATTATATAGGGAAATTAACTTCCATAAGTAATTAACCTAATCACTTTTTGAAAAATTTAACCAGAAGTCTAATCATTAAAGTATTTCATACAAACTATTCAGGGCTTGATGAAGACCAGGGAATTGAATGACTTGAGGGGTCCCCTCTCTGAGAGCTGACATTGAAACCAGTGAAGAATATGAAGGAACACTTTCAGCCTCATTTTTGTAAGTGTTCTGTCTCCTTTTCTCTACTGGCTTAGAGACTGTGGGCATAGTCCCGTTAGCTGGAGATTGGAATTGCCTACAATTAAACTATAGAGCATGCTGTCTTAATGTGATCCTCGATGGTTATGATGAATCTCATCTGTATTTACATAATTTTTAACCTAGCAATTTTTTTAGGACAAAAAGGCACACCTAGTCATCCGACTTTTAAAAAACAAGGCCCACAGTATCTTGCCCTCATCTTGTACCTTTGCACTTTCTGATATTATATGGAGGTCTTGGGAGGAATTGTAGCAGTGGCAAAATGGATTGGATTCATTGCCTCTGCTTTGCTCTTATCACAATGGGACTAATGGATTGGGGAAATAGGTCAGAATTGCAGCAGCTCCTGTGTCATCTCATATTCTTCTAGTATGAAAAGGAACTAATAAAACCAAAGGAGAGTCACAGAATAGCTGCTTTTTATTTATTAAGTCTCTGGCTCTGGTGGTTGCTCTGTGTAATAATTTTATTTATAAACCATGTCATGCGTAGTCACTGTTTATCTATGTTATCTTGTTTAAATGCATTTAATGAGTTGAATATGGGCTGCGGGGAAAAAAAACCCCATAAAAAAACAGACAAGCAGAACAACAAGGCAGTATCTTCTGATGAGTCATCTCCCAATAACCACATTGTAGAGGTAGAATGACACTGGAGCTGCCAAAAATAAAGAGGTCACTCAGGAGCTCTGGCTGCTTATGGTGGTTTCATGAATAAGGCTTGGAAGCCTGAAAATGTAGAGCCTCTAGCTGGGTGTTTGTAGCTCTGGTATGAGTACATGATGTGAAGTTGCCAGGAAATTGCTTGTGAGGCCATCAAATGAAGATGAATTGGAGCAGAGCACTTGGGTCAGCTGACTGAATTCTGCTTTGAGAGGAGAGCAAACCAGGAGGAGAGGAAAGGCAGATTTCTCTGGACATGTAGTTGTAGTCACCTTCAAAAATTGTAAGGAACGGTAAGATGACTTTCTGGCTATATCTGAACCCAAAAGTGTATTATGGGGAATGGGGATTATATTATAGGGACTACACTGAATAACTCACAAATCTGAACATCCATCATCCATGTGATCCTTTAGATCTAAATCCTTGTTATGAAGGTAGAAAAGCCTAAATATGTAGGTTTCCCATTTTGTGTACTTTGTTAAAAAGAATCAAATGAGTAAACAACATAAATAAATTATTGTGGAGGTTTGGATCTGGCTCCCTGCCAAGTCCCTAAACCCCACAGCGAGGGCTCTCCTCCCTCCCCTAAAAACCAAAACCAAAGGGAAAAGGAAAAAAAAACCACAAGAGAACTGAAATAAAAGAGAGAGAGCTAAAGTAATATATATATATATATATATTTACACTTATATTACATTTATATACAATTTACAAAAAACTATATACACAAAAAAAAAAATGAAAACCCAACACCCGAAAACAGAAAAGGGGGAAAAGAAAGAGTGGATAAAACAAAAACCAAGAGAAAACAAACCCGAAAACCAGATATACACACTCGATAAAGGACTAGCCAAAGGAAACCTTAATACTTTCTTTGAGATAGCCCAATCTCTCCAACCGCTGCCGCCACGCCACTGCCTCCCAAGGCCTACAAGGCCTCACTGGGCCTCACTCCTCCATGGAAGTGGGAACTGGCTGCAAGGATCTGCTGTTTCCAAACCTCGCTGGAAGGAAAGAGAGCGAAGGCCGCTCCTCCCCTCTTATTTATACCCTGGTTTATGTATGGAATACTGGATACATAGTCACTTCCTTGGTTACAAAATGGTCACCAAGGAAGGCCCAGCCAAAACCACCACAACTATGCGAACCACGCTAAAACCAAGTGAATTTATATCATAGCACAAAAAAGAAGCTAATTAGCAAACTTCTTAAGATGATTTGATTAAATTAACACTTTTTTATGTGTTCCATACCATAAACTGGAACACCAGAGTTCATTTTACCATATTCATCATGTTTTCCATTTTATCAGCCCATCAGATCCAACATCAACTTCATAACAATGATGGTATCAGATTGTATTCTGGCAGGTATTGCCTATATATGTAGATACGTACACTCAGTGTGATCTCTCGGGGAATAAATATGTAGATTACAGTACTGATGGTGTATAATCCAGAGTGCTCATCCTCTAAATTGTCAAAAAGTCAGTGTTTCATGACTGAGCACAAATAAGGATGCATAAAATATTCTGAGGCAGTTCATGGTGACAAAGGTTCCCATATCTAATCAGCAAAGAAGAATATACTCACAAATAGTAATTCCACAACTCCGACAATATCTGTAGTGCGTAAGGTTTATCAACTTGTGAGGTTTGGATAATGAAATTATGGTAGGTAGGCTCACCGAAGAGGAATTCCCAGTGTTGTCCCAGAATTCAGGACTACTGAAGTTTTAAAATAATATTCTGGCATATTGAAGGCGAAAGGCTTCAATTCTGGGCATATAGTGTCTTTCCCAGTGCAGGATCGTTAGTCATTAAATCATTACAAAGTGTTGGCAAAACCATTCACTTGAAAATGGCTTTGGAGTACAGAATGGGCCTTTGAAAAAAAACACTTTTTTTTTTTTTTTTTTTCAATGACATAGAGAGAAAACTAAGGAATTTGAGGGTCAAATTAGAAAATCCAGACATTATTAGCCAGTGGAAATGTTTAGAGCCTCTCATTCCACTGAACAGTGTGGTTTAGTCTGTTTTCTTGCTCTTCTCTTCAGTGGGCATGGTCCAAAGCTGTATTTCATCTGCTGTCAGCTCAGTGACCAAGGGAGTGCCAAGATACACTATCTCTTTTCACTAAAAAGGAAGGTGTAATGCCTTTGGCAGAAGCATGCAACCTAAGTGACAGTAGAGAATGAATGTTGTCTAGCTGCAGCTCCCATCACTCAGCATGGCAAGAGATCCAAACTGCAATATTTTGAGGGGGTAAAAAAAGGGTATTTTTCAGTGGAGCATTTCAGTTACATGGCATACAATTTTCTGTTGATACCTACCTGACTTTAACTGGGGTAGAGCTTCCCTGAGGGAAAAATCTGGAAAGACACTACTTCAGAGCATCCGCAATAGAGACACAATGCAGGTCACACACTATAGAGGTGTGAGGTAAGGTAACCAGTGATGGCTTTAATACCGTAGGAGCCCACTGTTACGCTATGTGGCCATCAACTCTGTGAATGCAATGTATAGATATGCTAAACCCAGTACTATACAAAAATAGACATAATCCTACATAGTTTTTAGAGATTTATTTTGATCTCTACAATTTCCATTACAAGGCCATTTAATGTTTTAGGGGCCTATTATGCAAATTGCTATTCATAATATAAATTGCCAGATAATATATTACAGTTTTTACCCTGATTCAATGAATTGGTAATTATCCAGGAGCAGGGCAGGAATCTGAAAGCCATTGAAAGTATAGGTCAAATGGAATCTATAACAACCAGATACAGTAACTTTCCTCCAGGCTCTTCTCCAGTGGGACTGTTCTAGCTCTATATATTTCTGCACATGACGGGAATATGTTTCTTAAGTCGAGATTAGTGAGGGTAGCAATGTTTGTCTGTATTTTAGTTTGCATTTGGAGGGAGGCTGATTGCTCTATGCTATTGGAACTTGCTACACAGTGACAGCTTTCTTTCTATTTTAATTATTTTTTTCCTTCTGTACCCATTCTGATAAGTGTTGTGCCAGTTATTTTCCATTCTTATCTTTGGATGGTTTTTGGCCTTTGGCAATACAAACTGCATAGGTTTTCCCAAACTGTTATTACTTAATGGAGTATTTGGGAAAGGAGTAGTCAGACAGTGACTAGATGGTCATAACAAAGATTTTCTGGGATGAAAGTCAATATAAAAATTCCATGGGCTGTATTGAATAGATAATACACACAGAACTCTATTCATTTTAATTGTTTTGGATTTACCCTTAGCAAGGAGGAAGAGGTAGCCTTTTATCATGCATTAAGCAAAGAACAGAGTTTTGTGTTACTGGCTGTTAACTCAGTCCCTCACGGAAAATTTCTGCCAGAACAGGAACATGTTGAATATGTAGAGTATTGCTGCATGTTCCTAAAATGTACAGATCTCTGGGGTCACTAATTAATTGTTTTAACTGCCAGCTTCCATATATTACATAAATCTAGATGGAATTATAAATAAATGTAAAAGGGGGACAGAGCCATCACATTTTTTCATTAAAGAATAATAGTTGACTCATAAAACCCAAAGCACTGTTTTTATGGTGATTAGTTAGAATTGTACTGCTTGTAGGCTCAAGTAGTTGTGTGGTGGTTTGACCTTGCCTAGATACCAGGTGCCCACCAAAGCCACACTATCCTACCCTTTTCAACTGGACTAGGGAGAAAGAAATATAACAAAAGGCTCTTAGGTTGAGGTAAGGGCAGGCAGGGATTTCTCAGCAATTACCGTGATGGGCAAAATGGACTCAACTGGGGAAATTAATTGAATTACCAATAAAATCTGATCAGTAAAATGAGAAGTAAAACCAGATTAACACCTTCCCCTCAGCCCTTTCTCCTTCACGGGCTGAACCTTCTTCCTGATTCTCTACCTTCTCATTCCGAGCAGCACAGGGTGATAGGGAATAGGCCTTATCACACATTCATTACACATAGTTTATGCCTTTCCTTCCTCCTTAGGGAGAGAACTCCTCACATTCTTGCCCTGCTTCAGTGTGGGTCCCTCTCACGGGAGACAGTTCTCCAGAAATGTCTCCAGCATGAGTCATTCACAGGCGGTGCAGTTCTTCAGGAACAGACTGCCCCAGCATGGGGCCAGCAAACCTGCTCCAGCATGGGTTCCTCTCTGTAAGGGTCCACAGATCCTGTCAGGAGTCTTCTCCACCACGGACTTCCCGTGGGGTCACAATCTCCTTTGGGGATCCAGTGTGGGGTCCTCCATGGGCTGCAGGTGAATATCTGCTTCACCATGGACCTCCATAGGCTGCAGGAGGACAGCCTGTCTTGCCTTGGTCTTCACCATGATTTGGAGGGGAATGTCTGCTCTAGCACCTGGAGCATCTCCTGCCCTTCCTTTTGCCCTGACCTTGGTGTCTGCAGGGCTGTTTCTCTCACATGTTCTCATTCCTCTCTTCTCTGGCTGCAGTTTGCTTCTGCGAAATAACATTCTTAAATCAATTATCCCAGAGGCACTACCACCATTGCTGATGGGCTCAGATTTGGTCAGTGACATGCCCATCTTGGAGCTGGCTGGCATTGGCTCCATCAGACATGGGGGAAGTTTCTAGCAGCTTCTCAGAGAAGCCACCTCTGTAGCCCGCTCTTCTACCAGAACCTTGCCACTCAAATCCAATACAAAGTGCTTGCCATACAATTACTGTTTCAGAGTTGTCCTTTTACCAACTCCTGTTAAAAATTTCTCTTAAATCATGAGCACATGTAACAGCATTAAGTATGGTGTTGGCCTTTGCCTTGTGGTTGGAGATTGGAAGGGCAAGATTGTGGCAGAAGATTCCTTTCAGTTGAGACATGAAACAGAACTGACACCTTTTCTGAAGTATTTGTTGTATAGCTATATTTAGAAAAGGAAGAAATACAAATGTAGTAGTAAATTTATCTACTGCAGTTGCAGGCACATGTCTGATATCTCATGATGCCCACTGTAAATCTGTGAACTGTCACTAATTTTTGAAATTACCATGTAGTTCTGAGACCATAATGTTAAAATAATAACAGTAATTTATATTTAAATGTAAAAATAGCCTATTTATTTTCTCCGAGGAGCTCCGATCATATTATGCAAAATCTGAGTCTTTTGTAGGGACTCTATTTCTGGAAACAATTTTATCAAATTGGATACTTTGAATGGTCACAGCTGCTATCCTTCCCCAAAGAATGTATATTGCCTTTGCCTTTGTCTTTTACTTATAGCTCAACCTTGCTGACTTATAAAAACTGAAATTCATTCTACCAGTGACTTCCTTAGATAGGTATCACAGAGCTCCCTCAAACTTTTGTCTCTTTGAGCATCTCTTCTGTCAGGTCTTGTGGGGGCATTATAAGATGATTTCCAGCTATCTACTTCAGTCTTGTTTGAAAGGAATAAGGCCCTCACTGAATAAAGACTTTCATACTCCCATTTGTGTACAGAGATTAGAGAAAGTATGTACATTTTACCTTTGAAGTTAGGACTCCTGTTAATTTGTGTTTTTCCTGCAGGGATTGAAATGATTAGCCAAAAATCTTTGGTGCAGTTCATTACAGAATAAAACTTAGTTGCTGAATCACCAGGGAAGTCTCTCTGAGCCTTAGAATCTGGGTAAGATGTGAACATTTAAATGAGTGTCTCTAATTTTACAGGCAGAAAAAAACTTAACTGGTATTTGGGAAGACGAAACAAGTCCCATCGATAAAAGACAGCTACTCTTATTATTTGTTTACCTCCTCCTTATCAAAGGCTTTTGTTTTGGTTTGTTTTGTTAAAGAAACAAAGACTATGTTTAAAGATCTCAATATTTGTTTTTTACCACTATACTGAAAATAGCTCATTGGTGATTACTAATTGTTCAAATCTCCCTAAATTTGCAGAAAACAAGAAAGTTATTTCTTCTTATCTACATGGGTTCTGAGTTTAGACTTAACAGAAAATATTTCATTTATTCTGATAATGTACAGTTTGATGTTCTTGCAGAGTAAAGGTTTAAACAGGTAGATTTAAGTGAGAGCTCTCAGGCTATTCTTCAAACTAAGCTAAAAACCCCACAAAAATATAGTTTTTCTGGGAAAATATTGTAGAAACATTTGTACAGTGATCATAATGAACACACTTGTACCATGTCTAAACTTCTGTTATAAATCTTAAATCCTATAAGCTTAGGGTGCCTTTGCCTGGAAATAAAATTAAAGGTAGTGCAAAAGAGGTTGTGTAAAAACTATATGGTATAACCTTAACTTTTATTTCATTTCCAGGTCTGTTGAAATAAATAATAAAAAGCTCTACTCTTTTCATGTTAACTCCCAAGATAATGAATATCAGGAATAGAGCTGAAATACTTGTAAGGTGAAAATGTGGACAGATGTAAAGTACCTTCAGCTCCACTTGCTCCTGAATGTCTATGCTCTTATTGCAAAAGATGCCAAAAAAAGACACTCCCTTTACTTCAGCTGCTGTGTGCCCTTTCTGTTGTAGGAAGCGTGTTAAAATTTAAGCAGATGGACTATTTTCAGTGCAAAGTTTTCTGTCTGAAATACTATATCTTTAAAAATTTAAATAATCCACAAGGAAATAACATTTTAGACACTAGATAAGAAGCAATACTTTTAAAATGTAATAAATTTAAATATTATATGATACTGTATTGTATTATAGTTCATCATTTAGATCGAGAGTTACAAAATGTATTTGTTGCCAAAATGATTAAAATGTTAATTACCAAAGTAATTTTTGTTTCTCAGTCAGTTGCCAGCTAGAATGCCAACTCCTAAACCAGTAGCAAACATCAGCCTTCATGTAAGCTTTGTCATTACTAAATTCTAGTTGGAAAATAAAATAACAAACATGAAAATTGAAATATATCTTTTCAATAGGAAAATCCAAAACCAATATATTTTCAGTACAAAATGTTTTTCACTGTTTTCCAGAAGTGACTGCATTACTGACTTTCTGTTTGTTGTTTTGAAGTTTTGATTTCTCTTTACAAGGTTGAACACATTGTTTTAATAGTATCTGTCCCCAAAATGTGTTTACTCAGCATATGTGGACATGCAAACAGAACAATTTTTCTATATTTGTATCTTCGGGTGGCATCAGGAATCACACACTTGGCAGAGGCCTCATAAGAGATTTGGTGGCAGCATCACTTCCAGCATCCCGGCTCCTGACCACTAGCACACAAGGACCCACAGCTCACTGATACTCCCAGTTCCAGTCCTAGAAAGACCCTTTGGTGCTGTCAGGAGAAACACATTGCCTGCTCCCAGTTTTCACCTCCTCATCTCTTTCTTTCCCTTGAGCTTCTCATCCCACTCATGGAAGGTACTTATGCTTCTGTTTTCTCCACCCTCTCTTGCCATATCAGTTTGTCTTCCCAAACACCCTAATTCTGTGCCCTTTTTTATCCTGTTATTCAGGCTTAGCTCCAATTCCTTTAAAGTTCTTGCCAGTCCACAACCTTCATTTTTTCAACCTGTTAAAGACCTTCTTGGCTCTGAGCTTCCTTACTACCCAGAAGCTCTCTGGCATCTCCAGCTTTCTCAGTTATGTCTCACCCCTAGTTCCTTCTGCTTTTTTGTCTATGGCTTGAGTGGTGGTGCAGTTGACTGGCAGTGCCGGGAGGTGCAGGATCAGAGGTGGAAGAGGAATTTGAACATTTAAAATGAGCTTCTGCAGCAGCCAGGGGTTGTAGGGTCTGTAAGTTTTGATGTATAAATGATTGCCTGTAGATATCACTGCTGTTGTCTCCCATCTGAACTCCTTCAACAACATGCTGTTGTCCAAGATTCTTCCTCTTCCCACCTGGCCAATGGAAATGACTGAAGCTACTTCCCACCTTCCACTTTCCACATTGTTAATTACTGTAGGCCCAGCCGTGCCTCCCGCAGAGCTTATGAAGGCCTATGTGCAGGCTGTACTTATTAAAAGGCCAGTCAGGATGCTGAAAGCTAAAGGGTTTCATGTCTGGGTATGGTAGCCACAATTACATGTACTAAGAAACACAAAGCCATTCATCTTGCAGGCATCAACAGAGACATCAACATCTATAAAATGCAGGTCAATGACAAAGGATAACTTGAGCTGAGAGAATGCCACTGGGGGTGCATGCCCCTCCATCGTCCTGCATACATCAGTCCAGCCCTTCCATGCTCT
The DNA here is from genome assembly GCA_035041135.1 of Platyrinchus mystaceus. Classification (NCBI taxonomy): domain Eukaryota; kingdom Metazoa; phylum Chordata; class Aves; order Passeriformes; family Tyrannidae; genus Platyrinchus; species Platyrinchus mystaceus. The sequence goes on along the minus strand of JAWWLV010000121.1, from coordinate 35,181,734 downwards.
AATCTAAAGTAGAGGACAGGGAAACTATTTTTTGAAAAATATTTTTCAAATAAAAAAAATGAGCTGAGACTTTTTCATGTGCCCTACTTTATGGAAGATTCAACTTTAGATTGAGTTAGAGTCATGACGATAACTCCCAAGAGAGTGTCAGCTGTGGTTTGACAATATGTTATCTCTGGCAGCAATATCAGCTTCAAGATTTTCCAAACTTATAATGTTCCTATGTCCTGCTCCTTCACCCCTCCTCTGCCTCCTGGCTCATTGTACAGTATGTGCTAACAGAGCTGTTTTGTAGGGATGGTCTACATTCTTGAGAGGCTTTCAAGTTAGATGACATATCTAATCTGATCTGATTTAAAGCACAGACCCAAACTGTATTTTGCCTATGGGAAGGATTTGTGAATTGCTGTGGTAAAGTGGTGGGGATAAGTGTCAGGAATCATAATACCATAAAAAAAATCTTGTTCTGGGAGGAATCTCAGAAGGTACTAGCCTCTGGTTCAAGACTGGGCTACCATCAAAGATACTGCAGGTTGTTCTTGGCTTCATCCAATCAGGTTTTAAACATCATTAAGTATACAAAATCTTTCCCCTCAGCTCTACAATCTTTATGCTAATAATTCTTCAGAGGACAATAGGGAGGTTATATGACAGCTGTGTTATATTTCGATAGCTGAACAGGTCTGTGGGCTTCTATTCCACTGCAGCTTTGCAAGTATCAGTTTGTCTCAGAGCAGTAAAAGCAGCTCTGTAAGGTAGTTGCACTTTGGCTAATGAGCTAAATAACATGGCTGATTATCTCAAGAGACATGTGCTGTTGGGTCTGCGTTACTCCAAGTCTGAAACAAACCCAGGTAACTGTTCTGTAAGCATGGTGAGGTAGTGCACTGTATAGACACTCCTGATTGCTCTTGGACAGTGTGCAGACGATAAAAGGAGGGGATTTGGGAATGTGAGCCAGACTTCTCTGTTTTGGTAAGATCTGCTTGGATCTTACTCCTAATCTGATATTCAAAACCAAGAGAGCTGCTAAATTAACTAAAGCTAGTGCAGTGCTTGTATCAGTCCACTTGCTTGTGCATTAATTCTTTTTTTAACCACATGGAAACATCTGGGTTCATGGAGCATGACAAAGGAAGTGAAGGGTTTCTGTTTGTGCAACAGGGCTGCTAAATATTTACATTTCTTTTTATCAAGCTACTGGAAGCAGCTGAAAGGTAAGCATGCCAGACAAACTGGACCTGACTGTAAAACAGTTTACATTCCCTTTTAAAAAAAAAAAGAAAAAAGAAACAATGAACTCAGTTAATTAGCTTCTACTCTTACAGTGTTGAAGTTATCCTGCTTTAGGTGAAGAAAAAGAAAGGAATGGAACAGCATTTATAGGATCTTTATTTAAACAGTATGTTAAATATAGGTTCAAACTGCTGAAGAACTTTTTGTAGGCTTCAGAAATCCATAAAAACTCCTAGATAAAATGTAAAATCTTAGTTTTATCCATTGCTTGCAAAGAGAACTGGAGAGCAACATCTCTGCTCTCTGGTGCAAGCTGAAATGAAGCAATGTTGATTCATACTAGATGTACAAAGGCGTTTGGAATGTTGAAAGATGGATCTAGGTTGACTTAACTAGGAGTTGATTATCCTCACTTCTGTGTCTGGTTAGGCACTAATATACCAGTGTGTGCCTTGTCCTTGCACCTTAGGAACAAACCCTCTGGGGCCTGTGTTTTGATGCAGTTAATATGCCTGTCCCCAGGGACCCAGGTAGGGAGCTGCCATGCCATCCCGGGACCAGACAAGCTGGTGGAAGACCAGAAGTGACAGTGCAGCAACAGCTCACATCTGAACTAGAAGGTACTGTCACAAACATTTCTGCCTCAGTCCCTCTGCCTTACTCACTGTTGACTACATAATGTTGCTTGTTATAGTCTGATAAAAAGCTATTGTTCAAAATCCTCTCCCTTTCAGAATATAATTATTTCTCCCCATCAATTCAGTGTCAGAGCAAATATGATCTAATATGGGTTCACATAAGAGCATGGTGCTAATAACACCAAGGTTGTGGCTTTGATCCCGGTATGGGCCATTCACTTAAGAGTTGGACTCGATACTTTTGGGTCCCTTCCAAGTCAGAGCATTCTGTGAAATTCTGTGAAATTTTGGTGCAGATCACTTTCTAATTAAAAGAATTCCACCTGTATTTTTTTGACTGCATATTTATGCAGACTTTCCAGAATTAGAAAGAGCACAGCATGGCACTCTGGTCCCACCATAGTGAAAGACTTCTGGGGCACTGGTGTTAGCGTTGCTGAGGGTAACCTCTACAGAGAAAGGCTGATTGATTGTGAGTGAGACACAGACCACTTCACCTCTACTGCAGCACTGCTTCATTTGGTGAAGTGATAATCCAGAAGCCTTCCGACTAAGAGAACACAGTCTGTATCCAGGAATTTTGAAGTCAAATACTGACTCGGACTACAAACACACCAGTTGCAAAAAAAACCTGTCTCAGTTTTAATTGCCCTACGTGTTAGTTCTGTTTAGTATTGACATCCTTCTTTAGCCCCTGTATAGCTGCTATTCCTCAACATTGTATTGTATACTAGATTTTAAGAATAATAATCTGCAAATAGGTATTTTTGGCAGTTTGGGGCTAATATAACAGCTGAAATAAAACTGCCCCATCTTATTCACATAAGGGACATGTGGAAAAGGACACATAAGAGAGGGAAAAAAGAAATCTAAAAAAATTAATAGCCGACTATTCATCTGATATCAAGATAAATACATGTGGAACGGGTAATAAAACAGCAAGGTGGATTGCAAGTATTTATACACCCAGCAAAATAGGGAGAGAAAGGTAGATGTAATAAATTAAAAGATCAGATCAGAGCCAGAGATACCAGAACAAAGCAGCAAGTGGAAGAGATTGTGGCAGAGACTCCAAAAATGGCTTTGAGAAAAATATGTTCTTCATTTAGTAGACAATGTCTGCAACTTCTAACATGAGAGAAATACGGTAGTATTTTTCAGGATCTAAATTCCACAGAGTAGATTTGAAATTTTGGTAACATTAAATTGTAATAATTCATGAAATGAAGAGTATGAGTATTTATCAAAGCAACTTTGTGTGTTTGGTTTCTGTAATGATAAGTCCTTTCTAAATTATGATGTAGAATATATATTGAACTTATATATTTGTCTTGGAAGGAAAACAAAGTGTGCTAGTCCAGTTTCAGTGCAACTGGAGAAGCCATGCACACACTAAGATGAGGTGGGTACCCCTGCATCATGTGTATAGGTAAAGTAGTAAAGAATTTAATGTTTCTTCATAATTTTAGCCTAAGATGTCAAGGATGACACTGACTTAGTTTACAAGGCACGCCTATAACTGATTGCAAAGTGCAAAGAAATTGCTTTGCCTGTAAACTGTTTTTCAGCTTTCCTGAAATCTGTTTTCTCGGCTTTATGCACAGTTTGCCTCTATCACCACATCTATTGCAGTTTTGCCTTTCACCATAGTTTTTTCCCTTCTCTCTGTGATCTGCTATGACATGCAGCCTGAGCAGGCAAAATCTGTAAGCTAAGCTGAAAGAAATGTCTTTTCTCTTCCATCTCATGCTATTGATTTTGAGATATTTTAAGCACCAAATAGAGTCAATTCTACTCCCCTCCACTTTTATTTGTACAGTTGACAATAATTAATAGGTACATGTTGAAAAGGTGTTACTAAAGATACTACTGTGAAGAAGAAATAAGAAAAACATAATAGGGACTTACCTTGACATAGTATCATTAACTGGGTGCTTGCTCAGTCACCACATAAACCAGTGGACCACATGGCCTAGAGGAAGAACAGACCTTTGTGAAATATTAATTGTGATAGAATAAGTATGATTCCTCTTTCCAGAATACAGTTATTATTTTAAGAAAAGTTAAACAAATCTTCAGCAGCTATAAACTGTTCCCTGGATAAAAATTCTTTTTATTGTCCATATTCTTGATGTCACAGAAGAGAAAAAAGAAACCTATTTTAGAAAGGATTTAATTTTTTCTCATTAAAACCTACTTCATGAGGAAGAAGTTCTTTCCTGTGCAGGTGACCATACACTGAAACACACTGCCCAGAGAGGATGTGGAGTCTCCCTCACCAGAGGTATTCCAGACCTGTCTGGACACAATCCTGTGCCGTGGGCTCTAGAATGACTCTGCTTGAGCAGGGAGGTGAGACCAGATGATCCACTGCGGTACTGTACCTCACCCAGTCTGTGATTATGTGATTCTTTGATACTTAGAATATATGATCATAGGAGGACAGGGTGTTCCATAGGTGTGTAATTCAGACAGAGTTTTTAGTCTGAAAATGGTATTTACTGACTCTTTACATAGTGGTGTTTCAAGTCTAAAACTAAATCTAATCTGGAGCTGTTTTCTGTGTGAGAACAAATTTTTTGGAAAGTTTTGCAAGGGATAAATAATATTTTTAGGACTTTTATTGTGAGGAATTATGAGGCTGAACTGAAAATGAGATTATTAGTAATGATTTTCCTGTTAGCAGTGTTCTAAGTAGTCACTTGGAAAGGAAAAATCTGAATTAAAAATACAAGGAAAACACCTTGTAACCTAAGGAACTATATATTATAATTATCAAACAAGGCCTAATCGCCATCCAGAACAGAAACATCACTTGTCGGATTTTTCAGCCTTTCCTTACAAATCATGGATGTCTGCAGAAAGTTAGGGTCATTTCATGGTAGTTCACTAACCAATACGAAGATTAAATTCCTCAGGAGTAGTATTCATAAGTAACAGCCTGACTGGTGCTTTTCAGCTTACAGTTAGCAAGTAAGTCAAAGTCCCTCCAATTCTTGTTTCCTCCAATTTCCTGGTGAAGGAAGATGATTAAATGCTTGCATCTTGTTGAGTCACTGGGAAAAATAGTTTGGTTTTAACATTGCCTGAAGGCAACACTGTTAATGACCTTTCTTCCAGTGCCTCTACATTTCTTCTGCAGCAGCACAGGATTTACCCTCAAAGGCTCAATAGTACCTGCAGACTTCTCTAGCAAAATCAGCTAGACTGTTTGGTGCTTTCACAGGGCTACAAAGTTCTTATAATCTTATACTGCCACAATACATATTCAGAAAATGAAATCCATTCTGATGTTCAAACCACCCTGACACATATTAATAAAATTCTTCCCTGAGTTGCAAATGAATTTACTTCCATTGCATCTTCAAAAAAACCCCACATATGCAATAAACATTTGCTCAACCATAAAAAGGTGGAATGAATGCAATTAAGCTATTTAAATATCAATCATTTAGATGAACAAAACACACAAATGCCCAAGTGTTCAGCCAGTCAATTTTATAACCACACAGAAAAGAATAAACGAAGAGTATTTTAATGGAAAAGCAAACTAATTTGCAGTCTGCTACAACACATCGCTAAGCTTCTTGGGTATACTGTGATTAGACATGCATTGCAGTAAAATAGCTACCAAGAAGCCACAAACTCATGGTATTAGTGAGAAGTCTAACTTTCCCACAGCCACATATAGGAGAAACAATGGTCGTGCAGGGAGAGTGCACTGAAGCTTAATGGGGCAAGACATGTTCATCAGAGAAGCTGGCTTTTGGATCAGCTCCAAACCCATAAAAATCTGCCCAGGAAAATATTAAACCTGACATAGAATATGTCTCCTTATTTAAAAAATGGAGTGCAATCACTGCAAAGTTGTTTGGGCATTTTAGCATTATGGAATAACAGTAAAGAAACTAGAAAACGTATTTCTTCAGAATCCCTGCGATCCCATCTGCAGCTAATGTACACAATGCCATTTCTGAATGTTTTCCAGCCACAAGGTGACAAAGTAGCTATCAGTGAGATAAGGCTTGTTCTGCTTAGAACTGCTCTTGCAGTTACAATAGGGATGTGATAAATTACAGACTTCAATGATCTTTCTGGAAGAAAGGTTTGAGACAGTTACAGCTGAGATTAGCATTTTGGATAAGAGAGTGACAGGAGATGAAAGAAGACCAGAAGCCTGCAAGAAAGATCACAAGATGTAAAAGAAAAGACTCTAAAATATTCTGCTCATACAAATGCAAATGATCATGGAATAATGAACTGAGCACCTGCAGAACAAAATTAAAATAAGAAAAAATTGTAAACTGGATAAATTAGCTGATTTAAAATGACTTGAGTTTTTGCTGTGGTCTGTGAATGAAACCTTTTGTTTTCAAACAACATGAAAAGGGAAAAGCAAAAAAGGATGTTCAGGAATGGAGATGCATTTGTTTTTTTTCTCCAAGGGTCTTGAACATATGCTAAGCAAAACCCTCATGCTATTATATCTGGGAATATGTCAAATATGCCTAATTTCCAGAAAGACTCCAGAGACAATAATTGGATAAAATGAATGTCAAGGAAATAGATTCTGAAGTAGCTGCGGAGTGTTTGGAAAGATAGAGGCAAGTCCTTGGCAGTGAACAGCTCTGTCTGATATAGTCTACTTGTTCATGGTAGCAGCCTTGATGTATGGATTTACATCTTGGGGAGAATCCAACTGTCGTTTCCTTGCAATTTTTTTTTTTTTCAGTATGAAGCCAACTTAAGCCATAAGACAGCGTGTTGATTTTTGTGGGAGGTTTCCAAATATGCATGATTGGTCTGTTAGTGACTTCAAGATAAATATTGTTACCGCTTAGTAACACATCACAGTGTTTAGTGCTATTGGTAATGTAATGTACTCAGATTGGTGTTAATACAAGCTTCCTTTTATTGGTTTGCAGTCTGTCATCAAATAAGAATGTTAACTTGGAGATTTACCTTGAATCTGTGACTAACACACTATTTAAATGTTTCCTAATGAAAGGATCAATTTTTCTATCCAATAATACTTTGAATTTTTGTGAGAATAATCATACTTTGTGGATGTGCTCTGGATGGAAGAGTAGAAGCTTCCAAGGGAAACTCTACTTTAAGGATGTCAATGGTTAAGAGGGAATGTAGAGAAAGAGCAGGAACTTGGGGCCCAACTGTTTTCCTGGCAGTAAGAATGTATTAGGTATTCTTGAAGGAACAAATACTGCCCAGGTCACTCCAAGAACTTGAGCCAAAGCTCAGCACAGAGGTTTGGAAGATTATCAAGTTAAAAGCGGTCCACTGTGATCCCAACCATTTATTTGTGTGTTCACCAACTGTTTATTTGTGTTGGTACTTTGCTGTACCAACATAGCTTGCTATTAATTGATCTATTTAGTAATAGAAAGTTTTTCAATGCTGTGGAGGTTTTGGGGATATGTGCATTTGAGACACGGCTTGCTGTATTTTTCAGATCCCCAGGAATGCAGGAGAAAGCTGCCATTGAAAAATATAACCTAATTTTCCATGTTCCAGAGAAGAACTGGAAAATATGAACATTCTACATTCAAAACATAATGGTAAAGAAAAAGACCCTCCCACAATAGCATTTTTTCTAATCTTATCACTTGGTGGGTTGAAGAGTTAGAAATAAGTAATGATTTTTTGATATTGGGGTTTGACAGTATTGTTAAAAGTAAGATGCACAATACATCTGTGAAGGAGAGAAATACCATTCTATTGAGGAAAATCTCAGGCCTTGAGAGCAGGTCATTTACAGTGGTCTCAAGGTGAGTCTGTAGCAGGAGTAAATGCTTTCAAAGGAAGGATGTGACCTTTAGGTTTAGTTATAGTTGTGAATATCCATATCTTCTCCAGACAAGTGCATTTAATTCAGTCAGTGTGGGTTCAAATACAGCTTGGTGCTCAATATTCTGTATGCATCTCTTGAAGATCCCATTTGTAATTGTTGTTCTGCTTATTTAGGTACCTCACAGCTACACAGACATATCTACCTTGAATAAGATAACCCAGTTAATGGTAAAAGAGTAAATAATCATGAAGGGGCTGGGCCTGAATTGAATAATCAAGCAATCCTTTGAGTCAAGGCTTGGCAAAGGAAGGCCTTTGAAAATTTTTTCTAATATTATAGACTTCTGCTTGATTTACAAATACATGTAAATTCCAGATATTGCAAGAATAAGGAATAATGACTGGCACTTGTTCAATGACCATCTTAAAGAGATACTGATTGAATTATTGATTCCTTGTTGACCTGTCAACATCTCACAGTGCTGCACAGACAAAAAAAAAAAAAATTACCTTATGTTGAGAAGACCACAGATCTCAGACATTAATCCATAGGCTAGGCTTCAGAGAATTTATCATAGTCCCCACCTGTTCCTGTCCTGTTCCGGTAAAGGTACAACCTGTTTTGTTAACTTCCTAAGTGGTAATTTCAATGACAGAGGAATTCATAGGATTACCTTCTCAAAATTTTCCTTTTATACTTTGCCTGTGTGTCAACTTGAGAACTCTAAATCCAACTTTTTGGGAAGCTTCAGCAAGGTCTAGAGGACCTGAGTGCAAATGGGAAAAAAGAGTTAGGATTGCAGAAAGCTTTGCATCATCTAGTGATGTTTTGGGACCTTAGAATTCTTATTAGAAATCTAATCTGTTTCCTGGATATGCATGTCAGGATTGGTATTGAACTCAGAATTGATGGGAGTTGTTTTGTGCATAGAAGTCTGTAAGGTTATAAAATCAGAACTCTTGATCACAAAGGGAAAAAAAGATGCTCTAACATGAAAATGATTTTGTTTACAAGCAGTGAAAAATGTAAGGTTTCCTTAAGCTCTGCACAGATCTTTATTAAGCATTTATCAGGTTTGCCTCCATGATGATTTATACTGAGATTTTGCAGCAGCAAATATTTAATTTACAGCAAAGCATAATAGAAATGGCAAAAGAAGCTTTGGGAAACAAAAATAACTGCGTGTGTGTTTGGAGGAGAGTGTGTGTGGGTGTGTATGTGTATGTGTGTGTGTATCTCATTTAGCTACAGCCTTTGTAAAAGAGCCACTGCAATTCTGTTTCTTTGTTGCAATGAGGATGCTTTGGCCTTTCTTATCACTATCGCTTCTGCGCAAGATGTTTTAAAGTTTATTGACTCATTTGTATAATTTCATCCTAGGGATTGACTGTATATCAGGGCTTGTGAATGTGTTTGGTAACTGTCAAAATACTCTTCCTACATAACTTGCTTGCTTGAATATGTAACACCATTAGAGACTGTAAAACAGAGGGCTGTGCTAGAAAAAGCCAAAGACAGGTTTATGGAAAGGCAACAGCTCCAGACACTAACTGTGAAGGCATCCTTGTTCTGTCTTCTGTTCGTACTATAAAACTAGCTGCTTTTTTCAAGGGTGATAAGTAATTCACAGTCCTTTCAATAGACTCATTTCTACTGAGTCAAGAGTTTTCGTATAAAAGACATTTCTAAAAGAAATCATTACTATCTCATCAGATAACAAGATCTGTTTCTAATCAGTGTTTTGTGCTACAAATAGGTGGATGTTCAGATATTCTTCTATATCCAGAAAGAAATTTCCCAGTCAATGAATCACAGAACAAGTTATTTCGCAAGCTAAGTAGACAGATAATAATTACATTGATTTAAATAAAATAGAAAGGGTATAATAGTTTCAGTTAAACTGGAATTCTGCTTGCACAACCAATCCCTGCACTAAGGAAAGAGCCAATATTTGCATTTGAACTCACCAGATAAAGGATCAGTTTATAATTACACTATTTAACATATGCAGATTAGACTACAGAAGATTCTTTATTGAAACTCAATGAGAAGAAACAAAAATTCAAAGTCTGAATTTACAATTTGACCTTATTCACTCTATGATTACTGATAAGTTTCTTTGTATCACAAAAATGTAACTTAAACATGTTAAATCTTCAAATAATCTAAAGTATGACTCCAATAGAAGGGCTAGCCAACAAATTATGCACTTGTCTCAAAATGATGTGGAGCACTCTTAGCCTCTTAACACTACAGAGAAAATGTCATTAGCTGAGAGCTTTCCACTTTAAAAGTCATAGGTAAAGCCCTTATTTTATTTGTGTGTTCCCCTCAGCTCTTACATGACAGACTGAGCATGAAGCATCTGCAGTTGACAGATTCTGACCCTGGTAGGATGATGACCAAGTTAGTACCGATGAGCTAATCTGGAGAGCTGTGGCCAAATTGACAAGAACCATGACAAGAGCATTGTGTTACCACTGTGAATAACTGAACGACTCATTTTCCTCCACAACCACAGCCAAAGAGTGCTTAACTTAAAACTTGCCCAGGGATGAACTGGCAACCTCCCCAAAAAGTGAATGCTTGTGGGTCAGATTCCCGCATGCATTTCTCCACATCAGTGCTAGGCCTATTCTTTGGAATCTTATCTTCCAAAAAAACCAGCAGCAGTCTTTAACCACTGTATACTTCTGTATGGTGCTTTTCATTCAGAGTTTAAAAATTCCCACAGCATTAGATGTGATCAGGAAGGGCTTATCTGCACTGTGCTTGGTTTTATACCTGCTGGCTTGCTAATTATGGAGGAACTAAATGCCCAGTTGGACTTTTCTTTATTTACTTTCAATGCAATATATTCAACATTATCTGGTATCTCCTGTGTCTCTTCGAAAACACAGTAGTTTGCAGCCATTTCTTTTTCTTTCACCATCTGTTAATACTGCAAGATTTTTGTCCTAAGGACCATATTTTTGGCATCACAGGCAGGATGGCAAGGGTACCTGTTACTGTTCTTCCACAGCTTATCCCTCCAGCAGACTACATAAGGCATATAAAAGCCTCTTTTCAGTTGCATATATGTTTGTTAAACTCATACCTCTTATGCTATAACCTTTGATGCACTGTGTCTGCCTCAGGCTGGAATTTTCTTGAAAAATTTCAGGGGAAATTTCCCAGCTGTGTGCAAGACCAAAACTAGGAAAACTGTACTATTTTGTGCATGTTAAAAAAGTTCTGGTGTATTTTTGCTTGAGTTGCTCTAGTTTCACCTAGCCTTTGGAGAAGAACTTAGAAACTACTTATGCAAAGTTCTTTGCTGTGTAAGAGAATATGAACTTAAAGTGAGTCACTTCTTAAGTCTTTCAAATTTGCATGTTATGTAGAGATCTGCTAGAAACTTGCAGTTACATCACTTTGTGCTTTGGATATTCTATTGAGGTGTCCTCTTGTCACATGTATTTTCAGCTGCAACTGGCTGAATTGGGATGAGGTCCTAGAGCTGTTTTTTCTGAGTTGTCAGAGAACCGCTTTCCAAGAATAGAAGTCCGGAAACATCCTCTTCTACGATTGATTTTTGCTGCAGTTATTTCAGATAACAACTTCATAGAAGTTCATTAACAAGCCATTATTGATGATCTTAAAAAAATCTTAAAAACGGGATTTTATTTTTGGTCTCTGATGCTGCTGGGTAAGAATACTTTTTTTTTCCAATCTTGCATTCTTAGCTGGTTTATTCCCTTTTTTGTTATGCATAAAGTACACTTCAGTTTAAACCTCTTTTTCCATCTTTTTTTTTTCCCATGTGGTAGACTCTCCATTTACTTTTTATCTGAATAGCCCCTCTCTGAGCCATTCCCAGCCCAAATCCACCTTTCTTGCTGACAGATATAACAGGGGAGGCCTTCAGATGGTCAGTCTGTGTCAGATACTAAACATTTTTCTTACGATGTGAATAAAGGAAGAAGTACACACATTAAACAGAAATTTGCCAGTGGGAAAAAAAAGGCTCTGTAATGCAATTTCCATGGAGAATGTGCGATTTTGAATTTGATATTTAAATTTTTTTAAAATAGATGTTTGTTATGAATAATTTAGATAGGGCAGGAGATATGGAATAGACATAGATTTCAGATAGCCATTGCTGACCAGTTAATAGTAATGTCTTTTTATTTGTTCCTAAAAGAATATCCTTCAATTTAGTGTTAGCTGTCTTCATCTGATCCTTTTATTCACTTATTGCCATTATTCTAATAAATTTATTAATGTCCTTAGCTTATTGAATGATATTCAGATCCTTTTATAATGTCTCCCAATTTTCTGTGACTAGCAAACTGTATTAGCACAATCCCTGCTTTTTCACTGAGATGACTAATGAAAATATTAAATAGAATCAAAACAAGGCAAGCCATCAAGAAACTCAGCTGTCAAAAAATACATATAGATTAAGAAGATAGTCTGTGTTTTTGTTTTTGTTTGTTTGTTTTTTGTTTTTCTTCTAGTACGTTCCTTATAACAACATTACAGTTTTGGTACAAGAGCTACGTTTTCTTCTGCATAATTGATAATTTTCCATGTGGTGCTGTACTTTGCTGTAAATGAAACAGTCTGACAAGCTTCCTTCCCCTTGTGTAGAAAAGCAATTATTTTATTAGATTAAAGTGTCAGGTTAGTCCTACCAGATCTTTTTGATAAATCTGCTTAATATTTTGCCTCATTTTGATTTTCTGACATTTTTTTCAAGTTAGTCTTTACCAAGAAATCTATCTGTATTACTGCCTTTTTGCACCACTGAAGTATGCTCAAGAAGCCCCTAATTCTGTATCTTTTCACTTTCCCCTGTAATTTAGGGATTTTTATGTGATGGCTTTCCACTTCTGATGCCAACTTTCTGGATACACCAAGCCAAATTAGATGATCTATTGTTTATTTGGTCATCTTTTTCAGAACTCTCATAGGGATGAACCCCCTCCATTTGAATCCCTTAAGCTCTGAGTTTTTCTCCCATCCTGGATACAGAAATCTCTTTTTATTTTGTCATTCCTTCTAAGCAGTCTTTCTTTATTATATTGATTTTAGTCTCTTCATAGCTTTGCTCCACAGATAGTAAGCTTTTTGCTTTCTCTTCTCCTTCCTCCTTTTTTTCCTGTATGGTAGACAGGTCTTTTATGTATATTTTTTAGATCTAATTTGTAATGTTTATGTCAGTCTGAATTTTGCATCCTTTTATATTATTGCCTGTGCTGTCTTTTCTGATCGGTCTTTTTTTGTTTCATTTTTTGTCAGCCTTTCATTTATAATTATTTTACTTCATACTATGATGTTTTGCTCATCTGTTTTTATCTTTATAATGCTCTCATTAATTACTGTTATGAAATCTGAAAAAATAGTACCATCTGATTAAGAGGCATTTCTAATAAAAGATTACATTGTGTACCGTATATTTCCCAAAGCATCTTAAAAAGGTACACTAACAAAGCTGAAACTTTTTAAACTGCATTTTTACATGCCATTGCAGAAGAGGAAAATATTTTAAAGTTTCTTACCTTCTGCAGTTTAATCTTTAAATACACGTCTCTACAGTTCATTAGCAAAGTGAATATTTTATTTTTCAAATTAATATAAAAGGGCATCAAATTTTATTCCAAGGAAAGAGGAAAGAAACAGAAATATTCTGAATTAATTTTTCACATTCTCCCTGCAGTTAGAAAATCTCACTTAAAATTCATCTGAATTTTGCATTTCCTCTATAGAAGAGCACTGTAGCTGTAAGAGGACACATGACTCCTTAATGCTTATTGTGGATAGCTGGCAACCAGCAAGGCTCTAAATGTTTGTCAGTTTTTTAAGATTCATGCTGCTTTATCAGAAAGGCTCTGTATCATAATATTGCCCTATTTTCTGGCCTGGCTGGTGAGCCAGGAAATTGAATAGCTCTTTCAGAAAATCAGTACAGTAGTGGACAGGTCAATATCTAAATAGTTAGTTAAAAATTCTAATTGAAATGCACTTGCAAGAAATGAATCTATGGGTTGTAAGGATAAACCATTAAGATACAAAATGCTTTTAAAATGTGAAATGAAATAAAAGCTGAAAACAAGTGTATTTCTCAGTCAGGTAAAGATCTATGTCTTTATAAACTTCTAAATCCAAATGAAAACGTGTCTGAAAAGGGTTAAAAATACCAGTATTTCAAAATTACTGTTTTCAAAATATAGCAACTCATAAATAAAATCAAATTATCATTACATATTAAACTGTGATCACATTTATATTCACAGACAGTAACACTATTTCAGGAGTTTTGCCAACACTTTTATTGTTTTCAGTATGCTGTTTAATCGCTACATAATTAAGGCCCTCAAATGTTTTAGAAAAACAGAGAAATCGCTAATACTCTAATACTTGGATCTAAAATTTATCAGTTTCAATTAAAATAGTTCCTTAAAATGTACTTTTTTTTGTTTGATAAATACAGCAATGCTGTGACCTCTATTCGGGAAGGATTTCACATATGTCTTCAGCTTGACTTCACTATGTTGTAAATGTACACTGGAAAGTCAGTTTGTGCAAAATACTTTGCTAATAGATGGCTGATAGAAGGTTGATACAGTGAATTAATTGTTTTATGATTTTGCACCAGAGTTCACTATTGCAGTACCTGCTTGCCTTCTATACCCAACTGATGGCAAGCCTGAAGGTTCAGGGTCACATTTAACACTGTCCTTTCAGGATGAAAGCTCTTCACATCATGGAGATCAGAGGTTTCTTCTAAAAATGTGAGTAATTTGGTTTTATTGTTGTTGATGTTGATTTATCTTTATTTGCTGGATGGTTAGAGTTTTTCTGTAGGAAGAGTATCATTGATTTGAAGAGAGGACATATAACATGCACCTTCACTGCCTAATTTTGCAATTCTTTCCAAGTCATTGCCTCTTTCTTAGGCCTCGGTCAGTTTAGGTGCAAAAGTAGATCCAATAAAATTCCATTAAAATCAGTGAGTATATTAAAGTTAAGCTGTCATGGATAAATGGATAAAATACAAAGGAGTATGTGAGTGTTGCATTATTTAATGTGCATTTATTTCTGGGGCTCTCAGAAGATACTTGAGACTTCAGTGCTGTTGGTACAGGTTTTGCGTGATGTATAAAACCATGGGTCTCCTCAGGAAAGCACGGGGTAAACAGTCATAATGGAATGTCACAACAACAATTAACTTCTTATTTATCAATGTGTATGTTCTGTGTTCTGTTACATGTACTTTTATTTAATTTCAAAGCTTCATTTCTGAGATTCGGGCTGATCATAATGGGTCTTTATGACTATTGACTCCAGCAAAATTTTTTGAGCTTTTCAATCCCAGGAGGGGAACAGAAATTACATTAATTTGCATTCAGCAATAGTATTACCTGTAATTTTCTAAAATGCTGTTTTAATATGGCCAACTTTCTGGGTGACTAACTATGAATTTACTGCTTCTTTATAAATGCTTAATTTCAGCCCATAATGGAAAACCATTTTACAGTGACCAAAGGCTTATATGGTAAGTGGCTTTCAGAGTTTTTCATTTCATGACAATTTTTGTTGAATTATTTAAAGAAAATATATAAAGAAAAATGTACAAAGTTTTGCTCTAGTCTGCCAGAAACTGTACCTCTGTGTCAGACAAACCTAAAATTTGTGATTCCAGACTGATTGTCAGAGGGTGTCTTTAACTGGCCCAGGCTTTCAACTGAATAAACAAATGGTGCCAGAAAATTAAATTGCTGATAGCTTATCTGAAGGATTGTTTAGTCTTTGTCTCTTGCTACTTGCTAAGTGACAAGGAAACAAACATCAGTGTGGGAAATACTCTTATTTTAAAACACAGAATTAAATATTTTAGGCTGGTGGCATTGCACAGTGGGGAAATGTACTTCAGGATGGGGGAGAGAGACATTTTCAGCATGTAAGGGACAAATGTTTCCATTTCTTTTGCTTCTCTTTCCTGTAGTTTTCTGGTTTAGTGCCTACCAAGGTCCTGAGCACCCTATAGCTACAGTTCCTACTTCTTCAAGAATTCTGTTTGCATTTCTATTGAAGACTATTAGAAGCTGATATCCTTGCTTTACTCAAAGCTAAGCTGTACCTCTATTCCCAAAGCATCTTTCCAAGATATGAGTGAATTGTAGGACTGAGCCAACTCTAAAAACAGTGGTGGACTGAATCCCAAATTAGGAACATAAGGGTAATAAATTGTTTTTATAAAACCAGTTCCCTAGAAGAAGAATATTCCCTGTCTAACTTATCTGACTTATGCATACTTGTCTGAATTGAGTCAGAAAAATGTAGAATTTTCTTGCAAGATGATGTGTCTCTGTTAAAATATCAATTGAAAACATCAATGACATTATGTGCTGTCAGTACATACTAATGTCTTGAGGAACTGAGTATTAGATTCATGGCCTTTTAAAATCTGTTTCAGTACATTAGGCTGAACAGTGTTAGCAGAAATAAGTGTGCATTACATTTCTGAAAAATGTATTCATACAAAATGTTGAAACAAGTTACTATGTGGTGAGCCAAGTTAGAGTTCCCCCAAAGTCAATAGGTAATTATCCATTGCTTGAAAGAATTCACCAGATAACATTATAAATGTTTGTCAAGGCTCTCCTGTAACTACATCAATATTATAAATAATTCCTTTTACATTAACTTACTAAAAACATCACCCAAAATTAAAACTGGTAAGTAAGTCTAACTTTGTAAGTCCATCAACGGTCATTGCTTAGGTGAGTGTCTAAATATTGACTTATTACCATTACTAATTCCCCCTCAAAAAGGAAGCTTTCCACAGACTCAGTGATTAAAAGAGTACATGTATTCTGCCTCCTGAAAACATGCCTCAGCCCATGTTTGGAATGAAACTCATTTCACGTCCAAATTCGTTGAATCTAATCCACCTAGAAAAGTGTAACTATTTGTTACAGGGGACAAACCTTTGATCCCATGTTCTCACTAGCAAGAATGGAAGCATACATCAGACTGCAAGAATCAAGTATCTCACTGTACCTCCAGCACTGCTTCGATGTCATATGAAATGTCACCAGGCAGGAAGGGCTCTTCTTATGTTAATGTGAGACCCATAGGCTTAAAACATTAGTTATGAACATTTTTCTGGATGGAAGAAAGGTCATATGGTATGCAGATTAAATATTCTGTCGCACTTCAATCCTCTCATAACACCAAGGGCATTTAAATATAGGGGTTTTTTCTCATTCTAGTCTTGAATCTTTTTATACTATAGTTACTTAGCAGTCAGCTGAGACCAGAAGTTCTTCTGACCTTCAAGAGGTGAAAAAGACCCTGATAACCACAGAGGAATACATTTTTTTAAAGGAAAACATTATTTATTTTTACAGAATTCTGGCCATGAATTGCAGGAATATTGTGTGAAGAACATTAAAATATGAAAAATCTCCATGCTTCTAAAATTAAACTAAAACTCTGTTGCAATAATTAAAGCTAAATAAGTGGGTTTTTTACCATGACGGATGCTTGCTTTCATCCAGGTTAAAACAGATATGTTTACCAAAGTGTTTGAATGTAGATTTAGTATTTCTTTGTATGATGTGTTCTGGTTCAAACAGGAACTAATTCAGGAAGTCCTACTGAACAGGAGTCAGACTGGAAGATCACCGGGATTCCTTCTGGCCTTGCAATGAGTGAGTGTATGACTTTGTGCCAGGAATAAGCTACTATTTGGCCTACCTCTCTGAATATCCTTTGTCTCTGTACTTGATTAAAACAGTGGCAATTGCTCTTTACTCTAAAAACCAGGAAAAGCAGTCAAGACTGCAGAGTAGTAGGCAATATGGATGTGCATTATTCCACAGTGAGGCTATATTAAAGGCATTGAAGATGTTAAATTGTATTCCCAAATATTTTCCAAATAAATTACAAAAATTATTTCCTTGGAAAGCACTGCTTTAATCAGGAAAAAAAATTCTACACCACTAGAAGGTCAATGCTATGAAAACAACATCAATTTTCTTGATGAATTGATAGTTCAGAAGCAATTTAGTGCGAGTCTTCAATTCTGACAGTACATGTGACTTTGGCTGGATGCCTGGATATATACAGTGAGTAAACACAAAGTACTGGAAATGATCTTGATCGCATGTTCAGTGTGTGAAGACAAATAATATTGGCTCTTAAATATGGCTGCCAAAGCTATCCGTAATAAAAGTACAAGAAGGAAAAACAATAATAACAGCAGTCTCTAAATTAAAGAGTCATGGATCATTGTGGATATAGTAAATCTACTGGTACTGAATGGAATGGCATACCAAGGATTAAAATAAATAACTCTACAGTTTGTTAGTCCTTCTTTCTTTGAAGGGCTTACCACCCATATGGAAGGATTAGACAAGGTTTTAGGATGCACACAGAATTTGTACTTGCCTCAATGTCAAATGCATATGAAAAGGCATTGGACATATATA
>JAWWLV010000121.1:35141452-35163470 GCA_035041135.1 Platyrinchus mystaceus | reverse complement strand
ACAAGGTTTTAGGATGCACACAGAATTTGTACTTGCCTCAATGTCAAATGCATATGAAAAGGCATTGGACATATATAAAGAGAGATGGGAGATCAAGTGTGAAGTCAGATCTTTGTAACCATTCCTTTTTTCACATTATTGTCTAAGTAGTGTTGAAGTAGCTGTCAGTTAAAAACCTGCTAAAAAAATAATGCACTTAGAGTAGCTGGTGTACAGGGAAACATGAAAACAAATATTAGAAAGTGTGCAAAAAACCTCCTTTAAAAGCTTTTCTATCTCCTGAGGTTTTAAAAAGAGAATCAATTCAAATGCCTGCACACTCTGTAAACATAGGAGAAAATCGTGGGAAACAGTTGCACCTAATGGATTTTGGTATTGTACATCATGGTAGCGTCTTTTAAAAGGCTGAAGGCTAATTTCAGAGATGTTTAGAACAGCTTTTTTCTGTGTGACTGAATTTAGAATTTGTTTTTCTAGTTTTTGTTTGCTGGGGTTTTTTTTATTTTTTTATTTTTTTTAAAGAAAAGA
This sequence comes from Platyrinchus mystaceus, assembly GCA_035041135.1. NCBI lineage: Eukaryota > Metazoa > Chordata > Aves > Passeriformes > Tyrannidae > Platyrinchus > Platyrinchus mystaceus. Next base: position 35,162,942 of record JAWWLV010000121.1, on the reverse strand, counting down.
AAGCACAAGGGCTGTTTGCACTTATCTTCTACATTTTCTCCTTAAATGCTGCCCAAAATGATGTTTTAAGTTCTATATCTGGTCTCTTCAGGGCAATGTGTAGACTCTTGTTTTCTTGCCTTAGAGGATCTGACTGGTTTTGGAGTAACAGCATTTTTACGTTACTGTAATTTTCTAGCTTTGAATGAAATTGTTACTTCCTTGCTCAGGAAGGATTTTCAGGCATTATTTTATAGTCTGCAGTATCCTTTTTTCTCCATGTGACTTCAGTGATTTACCCCTCACATAGCAGCATATGCCTCTATAGCTTTTTGTATGCATTTAAAATGAAGAGCCCATGGAAATCTGTCAGGTTGTACCATGAGAAGGTGGATGTGATGCAGCAGAGAGTTCAAATCTGCCTCTTACAGTAGAAATGCATCTGTAGGAGGTAGTTTCACACATTCGTTTAACAAAAGAAGGTTGCTTTAGGAATCTTTGACCAAAGCATGTGTGATAAATACTCAAATAGAAAATTTTGAGTTGTTTGTTGGGCTAACAAGGGTTGCCGAAGGCTAAATCCATTTCTATTTGCATAGGCTATCCTGCAAAGCCTCAAACTTAACTTCATGCGGTTGAAAATCTTAAAAAATTCTTGAAAGAAGTTTTTGAAAATATTTATATCTAGAAGTACATAATATACAGTTTGTTCTTCCATTACAAAAACTTACTGTAAAACAGAGTTTCTTGATCTTTTACCATCAATGCTTGATTTCAATCCATTGAGGTTGTTTAAATACTCACAGTATAAGTCTTGGTTGGATATGAGAACAGGATGCCCTGTTCTGTATATTCTTGCTGTTGAGGGAAATAGAAAGGAGAAAGAAAATAAATTAATGACAGAGATTGCTCCTCTGGTCTGTATCTTGTGTCTACTGATTTTTAGCTTCAACGAGGGCCTCAAATTAATTAAAATGGTGAAAGGACTGGGAATTCATTTTTATGTTCTCACTGTTTAAACTAAATTTACTTTCTTCACACAATCACAGAATCTGCTGTGTTTGAAGGGACTCACAGGGATTGAGTACAACTCCCAGCCCTGCACAGAACCACGCCCAAGAGTCACACCATGTGCTCGAGAGCATTGTCCAAATGCTTTTTGAACTCTGGCAGGCTTGGGCAATGATACTAGTCTACATTTCTTGCTGCATAGATATTTATGATTGCAAATGAAAATGGGCACCAATTGTCCTTGTCGCACTTGGAGCCAGTGGCAGAACTCCTGACCGGTTCACTAGAGCAGGAGTCTGGCCCAAGGCTGTTCCTTCTGAAGTTTCTTGTCCATATATCCTATAACTCCTTTTGAGTGTGAGAAACACCAGTGCTTGTAACCCTTACAATAATTTACCCTTCTGCTTCCCATCTGAAGGAATCTATGCAATTTTCTTTAATTCCTGATGTAACCTCCGTAGACAAACTCATTGATCTTTCCCTCTAAAGGATCTTGCTAGCCTATAGTTGATAAAACTCGAGAAACACAGTGTTTCAAATTATGTTCGTAATGACATTAACAGTCCTTTTACTGTGATACAGCCCAGTCTCTCAATTTCATTCAATACATTTGGAGTGAATAGTAACCTTAATATCAACATTTTCCTCTCTTACTTCTTAGTGAGTTTTTAATTCCTTGGAGTCTGGTCCTGCCTAGCAGTTCTACTTGCATACTACAGTCATACATTCTTAAAGAAATGCAACATCCACTTCGTGCTATTTCCAAGGGTATATGATTATTAGGTCTCTATTTATCTGTTGATTTATCTGATTTTTATATTTGATTGGATTTTTCTCCTTGTGTATTCTTTTTTTTTTTTTTTTCCTTAAAAATGTCTTGCAAGGGCTTTTTTCTATACCTTAGATATGAACTTCCAAAATGTTCGCTGACTTTTATGCTTGTAAAGAAATGTGCTGACAGGTGCAACTTACTGTACATATAGAAAGAATAAGAAGATGCACATTGCTCTTCCCTGATACCTATTTTTGCATGTGTACAATTGCAACTACCTTGACAAACAGATTGGTATTTTTCAAACAAGTATTTTGTTAACCTTCACAAGATAAAAACAAAGAATGCTTAAAAAGAAATTAAAGTTGTAGCTTATGTCTTCAATGCTGTAATTCATTGTTGATCAAATCTCCCTACAGTACTGATAGCAGCTTGTAAATGCTGATCTCATTATAGGTAAGGTTGAAATACTTAAGGGCAGGCATAATTTCTTTAAAAAGCACTGTACTTAGTAACTATTGTAATTATACTAGGAGACATAAGAGAATAGATTAGTGCAACAAGTGACCTAGCTTTAATAATGTCATAAAAAACTGTAATTGCAAAATTATCCATTATGTTATAAATGTTCACTAACATAATATTCAAGTCACTCATCATTTGCAGCACTTCATGAAGTAAGCAATTATTTTTCCAGTGTACAAATATCAATTCCATTAATTTTAATGATCCTCTCACTGTGAAATCCTAAGACCTGTATATTTAGGCATAGTACAAAATGCCTTCAGCTGTGACTGAAAAATATATAACAGACATTGTTTGGCTGCCAGCTTAAAAAATCTTGATGCTAGCCATACTTAGAAAGATTTAGAGCTCAAGTTTGAGTTAAGAACTCAGAACTCCATAAAAATTCCTACAACCTACTCCAAATATATATTGACAATATGTCCCAAATTTCTTTCTTTCCAGATAGATTGTGCACATACGTTCATTCATCCACCCATTCATCCACCCATTCATCCACCCATCCATCCATCCATCCATCCATGCCAATCTATCCCACAGTATTTTGATATTGTATCTTCAAGACTTAGGTCAACCAGAAAATGAAAAAGAACCCCAAAAGAACAATAAACTGAATGAAAATGGAAAATATGATAAAAATCTATGTGTGGAATTTTTTTTCAATCCTGTAAGAACTGTTGTTATTCAGAAGGATGAGGAATAGATCTGGTTCTTTTATTCCCTGAACTGCATTAAGCTATTGTCAGAATGAATAAGAAAACCACATTTTCCCTATGAAGACAAATAAGTCAACTGCAATAGCACCTTTCCTTTAAGTTCCCTGGCATTTTCTGCCAACATCTACATATGGGCGAACCTGTTGAAACAATCCACAAAACCAGTGCATGGTGTTTCTCCAGATCCAATTCTGGCTAAGGTGTTATTATAACACAGTTTGGTGTTTATCTTCCTTGCTGTTTGTTACTTTACATTTTGTTTAAACCCTTGAGCATAGGGAATTCTTTAACACATGTGAACTGAGCCAGGCACATTGTGGATCTTTCCGTTTAGTACCCCATGAGGACAAGCAATAACATCTCTAATATGAAATCCCAAATGAAAAGGGCTTAACAAAGCAAAACACACTAGGCCTGAAAACGGGATATGGTTCAAAGCTATGTTACACAAGTAATGGCCTAATAAAACTACAGTTGAGGTGAGAAGAAAATACCTTCCTTCCATGAAAGCTTTCATCTCATCTTGCTAGATACTAAGGATGTAATTCCTCTTGCCCAATTCAGACTCTGTAATAGGTGCCTGGTCTGAGAGTCACTTAGACTGCCTGAGCAGTTGAGAAAAGTTGAGCAGGAGGAGAAACTTTAGAGAATAACTCATGTACCTTAGACAGGTTTAAATTAATTGCTTTTGAAAACACATCTTGCTTTCAAGTAACTGTAATGAAAGCCTCAATTTCTCCTTATTGAGTCTGTATGCTCATGGTGCTGACACAGGGCTTAGACTAGATGCCCAGCTTTCAGACACAGCTAGGATGTCTGATGAATACCACCTGTATTATCTTTAGAACAGAAATGCACTATCCCATCAAGTACGATCACGCTTTTAGGTGTAGCATTGTCCATGAAGCAGACTAGAAATTTTGAATCTTACAAGGAAAGTCTTTCTTGCCCTTTCTAAATATATCTTTACAAAAACTCCAGCCATGAGTTTCAAAATGTTTCAACAGAGGTATGACATGTGCAACAATTTATGTGAAAATAGGGTTAGACCAGCACAGAATTTTGCTGAAAACACTCATGGTGCTCATATTATGCATCTGCTGTCTTTTTTTCAAAACTGCAAAGGTAGTTTTTCAGCCACATCTGCTTACTTCTGGCTTCCAGAATTTCATGTAAATTCTGCCTATTGTGATTTTTTAGAAGCATGTTGTCTTACCAAACACAGACTTCTTAGGTTTCCTCCAGCATTATTAGCAGTTGAGACCAAAAAGAAAAATACCCTGCACTAAATTGTCAGGAAAAAAAGTTTTGGCAACATTACCAAAAACAGTGAATTTCCTTTTCTAACTATTACCAAAGACATTTTTTTTTGCTAGTACTTGTGGGGTGTAATTTCCATGCTCTTACCCCTTTTACTTGTAACCTGGGTCTAATTTCTTGTTTTGTGGTCATAACTTCCTGTTTATATCCAATTTCTATGACTTCTTATTTTTATAATCTCTTTTGCAGGTTTGATTTGGTGGTCGTTGTTGTTGTTGTTGTTGTTTTGTTTGGGTTTTTTTTGTTGTTTTGTTTTTTTAATTGCTAAAAGAGCTTAGAGAAGAGAAGGCTTCGCGTTGACCTTATAGCAGTCTTTCAGTACCTAAAGGGGGGCTACAAGAGAGATGGAGAGGGAATTTTTACAAGGGCATCTAGTGACAGGACAAGGGGGAATGGCTCTAAACTGAGAGGAGATTTAGATTAGATGTTAGGAAGAAATTCTTTACTGTGAGAGTGGTGAGGCACTGGAACAGGTTGCCCAGAGAAGTTTCAGATGTCCAATTTGTGGAAGTGTTCAAGGCCAGGTTGGATGGGGCTTTGAGTAACCTGGTCTAGTGAAACTGGAAGTGGATTATCTTTAAGGGCCCTTTCAACCCAAACCATTCTATGGTTCTACAATTTAGATATTTTAACTAAGCTTTAAATTATTTTGCTCCTTCTATTCTTCTGTAATGCTCAGTCACTAAAGAAAAAATGCACATCCCATAATATCTAGAGTGTCTAGTTTTATATATTATAAATGGAAATACTATATAACAATTCAAATGACAATATGTAATGTTGCAGAGAAATTATTTTATATAATTATATACTGCTGTTAGGTTATATAAAATGCATAACTGAAATGTATTACAAAAAGAATTCGTGTAAATTTAGAAATTTCTATGGTTTATATTTTTAATGAATAGTACAGAAAACTGTTGTTACTACAGTTCTCTATGCTTGACTTGTACAGATCTAGGGCAAATGAATTCCTGGTATAGTGCCGTTAATTTGATGGGAGTTACATCAGAGATATGAACTCATTCAGTTATTGCTAGCACCACCTGGAAATTTATAATGTCACAGCAATGTTTCACTTGCTGAAGACACATTCATGCTTTTTGTTTAGGATGAGAAGACAGGGGTTAAAAATTGAAGATTACTTTAGCTAGCTCTGTATTGTCTTGAATTCCCTTGTAGGCTTTGTTATGTTTGGATGGTAAGATGTGAATTTAAATAATATTTAAATAAGGGTAATAGTGCAATCAAGAAGAAACCAAATAGGTGTCCTGAGGCAAACCAATTTCAGGAATATCAACACTTTTTACAGTGGAGTGAATCTATAGTAGTGAGGTTTCCTTTGGTGTATGCAGATAGCTGTCTCTGTCTGTCCTTCCTGACACAAATTTGTATCTCTGTTTTAATGCTGACATGTTGGAACCTCATTCTGGTGACTAGAATAGATCTGTATCATGGAAATCCAGCTTGACTATGTCATGGTTTGCTGCATTGCAAAATTCTGCCAGGAGTGTCAGAAACTTCATATTATCTTCCATTTGTTTAGGAAGTTTTATTGTTTCTTCTCATTATTTTTGCTGGCATTGAGTCCAGGAATTTATTTTTGAGTGATTGGAAACCATTGTCTAGTTTTTAAACTATGCTTCATCCATGTGGAAACAAATGATAGCTTAAACCATTTCCTTTCTCTTTTGCCTCCTCCAGAGCACAGACAGGAATTATGCTTTAAATGAATTCTGATTTCTTGGCTGCTGTTCAGAAATGCACTGGGTATACCCAGGCCCAGCCATGTCAAAACCTCAGGTAGCTCAAGACCAAAACTACAGAATGGTGGGAATATGGGCAAAGCTATAGCTACAAAGCATATATAGATATTTGTGTGTGTATGTGTAGGTGTTTGTAACTGTGTAACTCTGTCAGGCAACGTGACAACACTCCAGAGAAGGTGGAGTGTTTTTTTATTGAAAAAAAAAAAATAAAATCTGTGAGCAAGACTAATTCAGGCTAATTAATTAATCACCACAAACCAGCTCTAATGTGACATCTTTACTTCAGCATATTAAGAAACCTCATGCAGATACAGAGCAGTGCAAGTCTATGTGTTGTCTTATCTAGGAAACTGATACTTCTATGCCTTAAGTATGTTCTTATTTCTCTTTTCCATGCAGAGAGTGTTCCTGGGCTGGGCAGCATGCCCAGTGTGGCCCTCCTGCTGTGAGCCCCTGCAGACAGTGTAGCCCTCCAGGACCAGGGGAAAGCGGCGTATTTGCTGGCAGCCTGGGGAATGACGGAGCACAAAGCTGACAGTCACTTTCCTCATCTTTAGTCTCACTGAGTTACACAAAACAGGGATAGAATTTTTGTTCAATGTAGTGGTTTTGCTGAAATACAAATATTGAGGTGAGTTAGCAAGTGTTTACTATAAATTCGCTGGTAATGTAATCTCATAACTTTGCCTGAAGGTGCCTACCCTTAGAGGTTCATTTGTTTGACTATTAGGCTGTTGTCATTTGTGTCTGGTTTGTATTTACAAAACCCACAGTTTTGTAAAAACTGTTCACCTTTGAAATTAATGGAAGTGTTGCTGTGCAATTCACTGGAAATTACCACCTTTGTGTACAGATATTTTTAGTAATTATTGTTGATTTTTATTCAGCCAGGATACAGTTAAGAAATAAAAGATTTTTTTCCCCAATGAATTCTTAATTTAAATAAATTGATTACGAAGCTATCTGATGCTACAGTGATGAAGTCAGATAGTCCCATAGATGTGTGTGTTTATACAAAGAAGAGAATTGGAGCAGCATAAACCAGATAATTTATTTTTGTTGCAGTCAGCTTGGTAGGCTTGTTGCCTCTGGAATGTTAATAGCCACCAATTTTTATGTAAAAAAAAGTGGAATACACAGTATTAGAAATACTCAGAAGGAGAATTTCTTTTCAAGGACAGTAAAAGCATCAAAGTGTCTAAAGGGTCACTAACCCGCAAACCAGTCTCTCTCCTGTTCCAGTGTGGTCCCATGTCCCCTCTCGGCGTGGCTGCACAGCAGCTCTGGTCTCAAAGCCTGAAAACAGAACTTCCTGTATACTCCAAACTCTCACTGTACAGACATTCTTGAGAGAGAGAATAAGAGCTTAAAACTCTCTCCAAAAAAACCCAATCCTCCCACCACTAACCATAATATCATCTTTTAAACTGATTTCTTTACAAGAGATTATGAAAAATATCAATGAATTTGGTAAATCAGTAAAAGTGCATTTAGATATAGGGATGTAATAATAAATCCTAAGAACAAAGGGGGGGGGAGAATTGAACAGCAAATCTGAATTTTAAAGCAGATTCTGGTAAGTGCATCTTCCCAAATTGTCGGAGCTATACTATTTATTTTTTATTTGCATTTTATTTATTTTTTATTGATGCCAAAGGGGACATCTTCTGTCCATTGAAAGGATCCTTGACATAAGATTGACATGATATCATGTGGTATAAACTAATAGCATCCCAAAAGGTGATTGATAAGTCAGATCTCTTTCTATCCCCCCAAATTCACTGCTGCTATGCCTTAATTTTTTTGCTCTACTTCTGAAGCTTGTGATCCAGAGAGTTTTGCTTCCATGTTTGCTGGTGAAGGACATACACTCTAGGAACATCTCATGTTAAAGAAACAATGCACTGTGGGGAGCCAGCATCTGAGGTAATACTTTAACATGAGCTCTACTCCCCACAGTACTCATCTTTTGTGAATAGCATAAAATAAATTACTCCTTTCTATGAGCTGATGTGGGAGAAGGAACAAGTTCTGTCCCAATTGTGTATCAGAGTTACTAGTCCTGATTGTCCTACACCATCCCTTCTCTGAAAGACCCAATCTGCCTCATGGGTTTTGACATGCCAAAAGTCAGCACTCTGCTGACTGTTCACATAGCAGCATATGGTTGTATTTAATTTTTACCACTATTTAACCACTGATTTCTGATGTAACCAGTAGTCCTTGTTCTAGCATTGATCCAGCTAATCAGATGTCCAGGGTCCTGGGGGCATTGCCCAGGCTTGGTGGGGGTGCTTTTTATAAATAGGTTTTCCCCACCCTGAAGAACTTCTCTCTTTATGTGCAAATTAGTTATTTCATGCAGTCCATTCTTTGAGACCTTTCTGGAAAGGGTTTGTAGGGCTTCAAGGATCTTGGGTGGTCTTGAACCCTTCCTACAATCTATGTTCACTTCTCAGCCTCATTCCTGAGCTCGCACCGTACTGTGTTGTGCTTATCTCCAGGAAGTGGAACAAGGATGTTTGTCCAGGAAAAGTGTTGCCCTATCTCCACATGTCCCTCTTCTCCAGCTACATCTTGTTTTTTCTTACCACGTGTTATTATCAACAAACCTTGTCGGTTATTATCAACAATCCTTGGTTGGCTCCACAGCCATCCAGCTATCATTGTTTGAGGCGTACAGATTAGCCCCTTATCTCCTGGGCTTCTACACTGACATAGGGAAGAAAGAGATGATGCATTGGTTACTTTCTCATACAAACTTGAAGTTTTGTCTGGCTTTACAAATTTGTCAGCTAGTAAGTATACTATCAAACCTATGTAGCATTGTCTTGATGAGTTGCCATCAGTTTGGACAGGTGAAAAAAGACCCAAACTTAATAAACAAGCACTGATACAGTTTATTGTTGCCGAAGGATTTATTTTGTTGATACTGTCTCATCTGTCTCCTTTGCAGCCTGAAAAGTTTCAGCAGTGAATTATAGACACTCAAGGTTCCTTTTTGACTGACATTTTGAGTGTTGTAAGCACAGAAAGAGAGGGAGAAAGTCTGAAGTCTGCAGAAAAAAAAAAAAAATCCATAGAAACAAACCAAAGAAACTAGCTTGGGCAAACAGAGCTTCAGCATTGGAAACACCAAATCAAAAACTTTTTGTGTCTGGATGACAATTTAAAAGACATTAAACCAATGTCACTTTGACAAAGGTCAGTAAAATGTTTCATCTGGTATAGACAAACTCTGACAGCTGTGAGTTTATAATAATTACTAACTGTTGACTAAACCTGGCCTCTGAAGCATTACTCAAGTTTTGGAAAAAAAGGCTGAACAACAAATGCAATGTCTCGTCTTGTAAGATAATTTTCACTATGCACCTTCTGCCATAGAAATAAAAATAATAATAAAAATAACAGCCTAGTCCTTTGTCTTGTCAAGCTTGAACTACTTTGTTCAATTAGGATAGAATTAGATGCACTTTTCTGAGTACATCAGTTTTTATTCCCCAGGGATATATTTCCGCATGAAGAAAGGACTCTGATGAATCCTCTCCCAGCTTTTACTAGAATATATTTCCAGGACATCTAGCTTCTGATCAGTTGCATACCTACAGTGACATCCTCCAGCACAGATACTCTGTTCAGGACTGGATTCACACTGACTATTTTTTTTTTTTTTTTTTCAGCTTAGTCTGTTTCCAAAACAAACACATTTGAGAAGTCTGAGGATGAAGCTACCAATGTTGTGGAAGGATCTTTCTTGCTTCACCATGATACATAACAAACAAACTATTTCTGTACTTCAGTGTTTGATGCTGGACTTCTGAAAGAACTATAGTGAGGTGGGTATTTCCAGCCCAGCCAATCTGCTCCTCAGAAGTACTGCCTCTGAACAGCTTTTCAGGTGCAGGGCTGTCTTCATGCTTGCTTGTGCCACAGAGTGATAAGGACTCTATAATTATAATAGTCCTCTGGAAATTTAGAAGAAATTGCAAACAGTAGATCCTTCTAAATGTATCACTTTTATGCTATAGTATACAAGACTTGAAAGAATTGTAATTGTCTCTGTAATTGTTTTGCACTGCTCATGTGAGACAAGTTTGCCATGAGTTAGCTGCTCACATGAGCCAGCGGCAGGATCTGTGAAGCTCTGATCTCTCCCTCTCTCCCCAGCAAGGTAGGGGTACCCTGAGCTGTATTTCCAGTGCCAAGAACCTGGCTCAGCTGCTCTGGTGAGCTTTACTTTAAAAACACTTCTCTAAGGTGAAAAAATCGTACAACATCGCTACTCTCATTGCAGTGCTAAACATCTATTAACACTGACAGCTGAGTAATGAGGTGACTGCAACAATTAATTTCCATGCTTCCATTGATCTAGGCTTTGGAAGATTTTTACACTGATTCTTTATGAACAACTGAACACAGGAAGAGGGGGTAAAAAAGGAAGTCCTGTGTTTCAGCATTTTCACCTTTCTGCTAGACATTGCCAAAAGGCCACTGTCTTTGGATTGCTTCTCTGTTTTCCAGTTCCAAAAATCCCTGAACACAGGGAGAATTGCTACCAGCAGTGTGTTTTTTGCAAAATCAGTGTAAGTCTCACTTGATTTCATGCTGGTTCAGAATCCATTGAAATAGTTTCATTCTTTCCATGTTTCATGATGACAAGTCATTAGTAATGTTACCAGGAGACTAAAATATCATTGGAATAGGCATTGAATATTAAGATGAATGTATCTGTTTTTTTATTACGTGCTTTGTTCTGTTGGGTTTTTTTTTCCCCCAGTAAAATAATAGCCTTAAATAATATTGCAACATTTAAAAAATCCAAACTCACTAAAAATGAGTGATTGCTTTAAAGGCAGGAGACAAAAAGCAGGTTTTCCCAAAAGGCAGGCATCTGTCAGTTCCTGCATTTCTGTTTATAGCTCTGCACTTGAAGTCACTATCCTAGTTAAGGGTGTAGAAGGCCTCACTCAGTTCAGTAAAGAGCTTTAGACTGAAGAATAGCCTGTGTCTCGACAACAGTAACTAACAACAGACACAACCAAACGTTAACGTGGTCTCAATATTTTTGGAAAGGAATTGGATTTGCATCTTACATATGTGGGCATAGGTCCACTGTAAATGTCGGAGTTGTATCAGTTTATGATAAGATTTTCACCTACTACTTTCAATAGACCAGTGAGAACTTAAAGTGGGCTTGAGACTCATCTTGGCTCCTTCCAGCTGCTGACAGAAAGGCAGGAGAGGTCTCAGGAAACAGGATGTACATGGGGCATGACAGAGTTTATCTGCCCAGTACAACTGTGTGCAAAAGAGGCTCCAAAAGGGGCAATGACAGCACTATCTGTGATGCCAGTGCTAACAGCCACAACCTCTCAGCATCCAGTTAGCGTGGCTGAATTGTGTTAGGGTGGCTGTACTGGGTCTGGGTGCAAATAAAGTTCAGTTCTGAGTGTCCCAGAGATACTGTTGTCTAGCATAAACAAAGCCTGGATAAACACTAAAACAACTCTAAAATAAAAAATAACCCTAAGGCTGCTTCTGTGATTCTGAAATGAAATTAATCCAATCAATACTTGTATTGAATGCTATACTAGGGTGTAAGTTTTTCTGAAAAGTAATTAATTATTTGACTCCCTCTACCAATCATTGTAGCCATGTTAGTGCTGCTTAAAGAATAGTGCTCCACTGTGCCAGGTGCTACATTAATGTGCAGGAGGCAGTGTCTGCCTCTAATATCTTTGCATCTTCTGTGCATGAAGCCCAAATGCAGATGGATGCCCACAATGCATACAAAGATAGGCAGCTGAATCTGATGTCTGGGGGACTGATCTTCCATTTCACTTACAGAGCCAAGGGTTTGGATCAACCTCACTGAATTACTGTCCCGGAAGCATACTGCTCTCTTCTGTAGGCCTTCTTCCCATGTGTGCCTATTCCCAAGCATGCTTATATGCAAATTTATAATCTAGTAAATAAGTAAAGAGAGGTAAGGGAAAGTCGATTTGTCTGCAATTTGCCTCATATAACAGTTTACAGTGCCTCCAGTGCCATCTTCAGCCACCAGTAATTTGCAAATTCAGTAATTTGCAAAGACTGACTAACCAGCCTCTGGAGACAGCTATGCACAAGCTAAGGAGGAATCCTTCTATTCAATGAGATCTCAATCATGTTTTCAACAGCATGCTTGGAAAGCAGTGTGGCGAGCATTTAAATCACTTGCTGAAGACCACTACTCCACCAATAGTGGTGTAGCAATAGGCCTGAACTCAAAAAGGCAATTCAACAGATTTTCAGGAGTGACAAATAACAAGACAGACTGAAGCACAGGAAAATTTGGGCTTTCTGACACGTAGGACAAACCAACACCTTCCAGCTTGTTGGCTACCACGCCTGTCAGCCAGAGTGTAAACTTTTTATTGAAGTATTTGTATTGCAAAAATAGAGAAATGTGATCTACCAGCCATAGACAGCATGCATGGCATGATTCACTGCAAATATATCTCAATGGTAAAACGAATGCCTGGTCCCTGGTGTGGGCATGTAGTCATTGATTTTGGAGAGGTTGCTCCACAGTTTTCAGTCTGCTCTCTGTCTGGTCAACAATTTGCTGCAAAGAATGACTTTCAATTCTGCATTTGTTTATGTCATGACTCTGCAAAATCTGAATTTCAGACTGTCATTGAATTTCATACCCAGACTGAAGGACTGTAGACTGACACATTTTGGCTTTATTGCTACCAAACCCTCCAAACTGTTCCAGCCAAGAAGTAACATAGGAAGCAAAAGTCAAATTCAGCCTGATCACCACCTTTACTTGGTCTGGTACACATCCACCAAAAGCCTATGCTAGCTCCGCATAAGGAGAAGTGTAAGTGGGCTTTATTAAGGACATTAAAAGCACAAAAAATACAGATTTACCACATGTTTATTACTAGGTTTGTTTTTTTAAAATGGCTTCATAGAGGAGTGCTTGCAGACTGCATTCTGATTTCACTACCATTTTTTTTTATACAGTTATCTCCCTACTTCCTTCTTTAATGCCTCAAGAGATTTTCAGAACTTGTTTATCTACATTTAATTTTCTTTCTAAAAAGGAAAATACCTTTTTATTTTTTCTATAATTTTTTCCATGAAGTCTTGCTTGAAGTTCCTTTCAATTTTCAGTTTTGTAGTGTTTTTTTTTCTCTAACTTTTAAAGTAAACTTCATGTCTAACCTCAGTCACTGACTTCCTCTCTTTCAATCCTTCTGATAGCAATGACCTCTGTAAAAGCCATTTGCAAATGAGGAGATGCACAAAAATAATGTCACCCCTCAATTCTTCAATTCATATTGAAGGTAATTTATATTTTCTTGTAAGGCCAGAAAGATTGAGGTGGTTTTTTTGTTAATAATTCAAAAGTGAACATGCCTGTAAATGGCTGAGAAGAAATTCTCTGTGTTCAGTTTGTCAACAAGGCTTTAATTCAGTGACTGTGAGCAAGTGGAGAGCCTGGCTCAAAAACTGACTCAATGCATCTGGGGAAAAGTCCGCAGGACAGATAGAATTCCACATATACAGCTGAATGTGTCAGCTCTCTGCTAATTGTCTGTATTAATGGAAGGAGAGGAGCATGTCCCTCCAATACCTACGGTAAGAGGAGAAAAAAATAATCCCTGGATATGTTTCCATGGTCTGTGAAGGGTCCTACACAGAACTGAGCCTAGACCATCAACTGCTAGCAGGCTAAAGCTAGATGTAGGATCTCGCTGAGCAAAAGGAAAATGATTAGACAATATCCCGGGAGTTGTCCAACAGGCAGACAATACAAGGAATACCATCTGGCCACCCCGGCAGTCCATCGCAGTTTCTGTCTTTAGGGTGTACACCTATTGTACGTTGTGGTTTTCAGAGCTGCTGCAAGTCATGAATGGAATTAGTGGGATCATCTGTTGGAATCATCACTCACTGCTTAGAAAAATACCTGTCTATGCATTTTGCATGGACTAATTAGCCTGCAATAATATCTATTCAATGCTCTTTGTAAATGGCATCTACTAAACACTTGGAATATTTGAGTGGAAAAAAGATCTTTAGCTTTAGGAGTTGAGGAAAGAAAAATCTGACACTTTACCTTGTCTCTGCTGCTCTGTGCAAACCACATGAGAGCAGAGCCTGCAAGCCTAAGCCTGCAAATCTAAGCTTTGTGCTACTCCCATGGCACTGCTCCTGTCCCTTCCCCAACTACTTAAACCAATAATGCTTCCTCTCTCTTTTGGTACTGCCATCCAACACCCAGGCTTCGTTTGGCTCCTTTGCATTTGATTTGGCTGTTTTCTACCACTCCTTTGTCCTAGTATGCTGTTGTATGCTCAGGGGCAAACCTGTGAGCAATTAGGCAGAGCTCATCCGAGTCTCCAGTGCAGGCTGGAGAAATCAGTTATGATAAGAAAAACTCTGGTAACAATAAAGAATTTTGTAACATCTTTGTTTCAGTCTTCTGTTAGACTTAATTCACTTTAAAGCCCTAAAAAATGACCTATTCAAGAGGATGAATAAGTTAATTGAGTGATTAGTCAGAAAAAAGAATCAGCTAAGATTTAACAGTATCACCCAACCTGAAGGGTTGTCTTTCAGTATTGTAAAAGGATTATTTTCACATCCATGGGAATTGTTACATGACTACAAAAAATTCCCCATTGAAAGGGAAACATCCCTTTTCCATACCTTCTGCTGATTTATGCCTAGGAACTGCAGCTTGGCTGACAGTGTAGTGAATAAAGAGAGGGAAAAAAAGGGGTGAGAAATAAAATGTGTGTGGGGAGTCCTCACAAGCACAAAGCTTATGACACCAGAGGGCAATGTTCTCTTGTAATATCGGTTGTGGGACAATGGCACAAGTCTGAAAAAATCTGCATCACCAGCAAAAACTCTTTTTACAAAAGAACACAGTTTTGGAAAAACAAAGTTTATGTTTCACAAAGTGTAATGTGCTAGTCTGAAGCTAGTTCTGAAGCTCTGAAAGACATATAGGTACTGGTTATACAGAATGCTTTTTTAAAATCAATTTTAAGTTTTAGATTGGATCATATGTGCAATGTCAGCAGACATGCAATACCAGGGAAAGCTGAAAATCTCAATCACTTCTGTGCACAGGTTGCTTGTGTAGCAGCTTAGTAAAAATTAAGGTTTTAATAAATTAATAAGCATATGTGATATTGAATTAAATGTCAAAAAGCCAGTAATTATATGCTTTTCTTTAATAAAAGTGTTAAAACAGGCATGCCCCCTTTTCCCCTGTGCCATTTCCACAGTGGGTTTATTCACTTCAAAATTAAGGGAGTTGAAGTGACACGATCTCTCTCTTTCCTCCAAATAAAATAAGGCACTGTTGGTTGCCTGATCGGGGCTGTGCTGGAGCCTGTTGGAGCCCTGGGAAGGGGAATGTGCTCAGGCAGAGCTGAGGCCCCAGGCAGTGGGTCCATTCAATGTCTATTTAACCTTTATTATGCAGAGTGGGAGGAACAATTTTTCTGTAACTGGATAATTATAGCTGTTAAATTAACAAACATCTTATGCAGAAATTAAAGGTAAATTAGAAAGATATTATGAATGGCGTCAGACCAGTGTGACGGCAAAATCCTGAACAGGATTTAAATGTGGGAGCGTCAAGTGCTAACTTACTGGTTTGTGCACTCCTTATCTGTTGACTCAGAAGTAGACACTTAAAAATGGGGTCCACAAAGTGTTTAATGGTCAGATTTTCCTGAGGTGGCTGGAACAGGAGTGTGGAAATTGACCAGCAGCATTTGGTACAGAGAGTGATCGACCTTCATGTCACTGGAGTGGGCTGCCCAGGGAGGTGGTGGATTCTCCATCCCTGGAGGTATTTAAGAAGAGACTGGATGTGGCACTTAGTGCCATAGTCTAGTAACTGTGGTTGTTTGTAGTGGATCAAGGGTTGGACTTGATGATCTCAGAGGTCCTTTCCAACCCATCTGATTCTATGATTCATTCTCAAAGACCATAAAACTATTTTCCCCCTCTGGGGATGACCCTTGTCCTTTGAGCATAAGTAGAATGCACATTAAGGAGGCACAGGAGAGGCAAAAGAAAGCTCAAAGGAGGAAAGCAAAGGTAATTGAAGGTGTTCAATGGCTTGTGCCCAGGAAATACCTCCATGAGTATGGCTGCTCAGCTCCGGAAACCAAAGCTGAGGGGCAGAACAGAAGAATTGTGGAGTGGAGAAGCTGAGGAGGGGTGAGGGTACAGCTTATGAATTTAATTCTAGTGGTTGTTGCTTTACCACTTTGCACTAGATATTGCCACTTCTCATTGCTTTGGGTAGAGAAAGGGAGAATATGCATAACTTTAAAGTTTAGGGGTTAACTATTTCTTCTGCCTCCCCCTGCCATCCACAGCTGCATCAAGCACATATTATCACTTTGTCTTAATTATCACATTATCTTCTAGGGGATTTAAAACATCTCGTTATGGTTTATGAACTTTACTGACCTCAATTGTGTGCAGGGATTATGTAGGAAACTTTGAAAGAGACACTAATTAAAACTCTGCAGATACATGGAAAGGGGACTAAAAGGTAGTAAGGCTTGGTCAGAAGAACATGGTGTCAGGCCATCCTAATACCTGTCTTATCAAAGACTGATAAGAATCTTCATTCATGTGTCTAGAGAAAAAAAAAGAGGTGATTCTGTAGACAAAAGCAGCAGATCAAATCTATCTGACCTTGAGCAAAGCATCTGATGCAGTGTCACATGGGAAATTATTAGCTAAAATGGTGAAGATGGAGATTATTACAGGAACTGAGATGTGGTAAGGAGCTCTCTAAATGAGAGATGACAATGAATCATGCTGTGAGGCAAATGATCAAGCAGAAAGAGGTTACCAGACAATTTTCTCAAGGACTAGTCTCTGGACAAATCTTTTCTATTTCCCATAAAGACCTTGACATAACAGACAGGAGCATGAAAATGAAATTGGCTGACATATATGGGAAGCATCTGTGGTGTACATTAGTATCAGAGTCTTGTACATTGACATGGCGTGATCTTGAGGACCAAAAAGGTAAAAGTGGGTGCGGTAGGATTACAGACCAAGGACAAATATTCTGGGGCTAATAACATGAGTATGTGCTAGGATTTCAGTGGTGGGAAAGAACATTTGGGAAAAAATCTTTTACTATAAGAAATCAAAAGAGGTTGGCTTAGTTAGTACAACCCCACTCAGATGAGGGTGGAGACGATGATTGTCTCCTATATGCATGTCCCAGAGGACACTGGTGGGAACTGGGAGGAACTAGTTTAACTAAATGATGTGCTTATGACAAAACCATTTGGGGATGAATCAGTCATAAATCAATTGCAGCTGCAAACTGGAAAGATTTCTGAAGATGGAGAGTATGGAGCCATATTCTAGAAGGAATAGTAAGGCAATAAGAAAAAAATCTAGTTTTAAGGTTCATTTTACAATAATGCCAGTATTAATGACTGAAACTTGACTCAGTTGCTTAAAAGCCCTCTTCCAGTCCTACAGTCTTTTCAATTATTTGCTTATAGGCAGTCTTGCTTTTATTCAAAGCATACTGAATTCTTTCATTCAGATAGACCAGGTTCAACAGAGAGCTGCTATCCCAAATGCCTGTTAACACATTAACTAAGATACACAGCCAGATAGGAATTCAATCAGGTGTCATACCACCCCTGGAAAAATAAATAAATAGAGAAAGACAAAACATTCATTATTACCTCCATCCAAATTCTTCTGCCAGCGTCATAGTAACGTGTTTCTCATTTCAAGTCACAGTGAGGTAAAAGGTGCTTTTACTACCTCATCTTATAATGTCTCATGTTAAGGAAGCTTTCTGTATGACCACTCAGGAGCTATTCTGGCAGTCACATTCCCACCACCAGACACTTTGAGTGTTGGGACCAAAGCCCCTTTGTAGTGGTTGGCTCCAGTGAGTCAACATGTGCCCCACTTGACTCCCTACACACTCCATACTCACAGAGTCAGACCAGGATTACTTATGGGCTCAGCTCTGGGTTTCTCTTGGATCCTTAAAGCAATTTAATCACAATGCAGTAACACAAAAACAGCTCAAGCTGGGTGCCTCTGAGGAAACTCAAAATAACCCCTGGGGTTTTATATCCTCATAGTCTATGCTCACCAAAGTCTGGGCTCTTTCTGTTGAGTCCTCGACTACTGCTGTGTTTCTCAGTGTCCGGTCACCTGGCTGGAGCCACAGGTCCCTGTGCCTTTTCTTGTAAAAATGATTGGTGCCAGTTCAGAGCCTCTTGCCTGGGGCTCCCACCACCCAGAGCTCAATCTGGAGTTTGCTCACCAAGCTACCTGCATTGAATGAATTCCTCAACATCTCACCTAGTACCTATGATCTGCAGAGATTTTTTTTGTCTTTTGAAAGAATAATTGAATTATTTCTATACAACAAAGAATATCAAAATCATTTTAGTTACTTTCCATGTTTAGGAGTTGTCCTTAAGTTGATTTAGGTTCCTAAAATATTTCATTCAAACTCATTCAGTGCTGCTGGCATATTTGAGACTAAGAACTTTCCATATTATACTTATTATTCCTGCTAATCTATAGTTTGTTAATCCAAAAATATATAAAATGACATATATAGTAGGTATTATAAGGCTGGTATCTTTTTTCTTGTTCCTGTTGTTCCCTGACAGGATGGGTCACAGACCATCCAAGCACTTTAAAAGAAACTACTGACCATTTCCCAAACTAACACTTCTGTATTTGAGTGGGGTTTTCTAACATGTTTTGTTTTTGCAATTACCTTTGACTACAGAAGTGTTCTGCAGACCAGTGTTCACTGAAAATGATGGCTGGTGCAGCAATGCAGATAACTCTGAAATGGGCTCTGCATTTTAGTCTGAATGTTGAATTGCAGGCATCCCCTCATCTTTGCAGTTTTATAGCATTGCTAGTAGCATACTTAGTCAAAACTCGTAATCATCAGCTTTGGTCACTCTTAATCTTGTCAGCTCATAAGCCTCTTCTCCTGCGATTTGTTCCCTTTAACAGATCACAATGGCTGCTTGCCTGGGTAATTGCTACTGTGTTGTATCTGATATCATGATATGTGACCTTCATTACACCGAATTCCATTGGAGATAGGCGCAATATTCAATGAGAAAAAGAAACAGGTACCTGACTTTCCTATATCTGTGGAAACTGAACATGTGTGTTTTGTGTAGATTAACATGCACACCTATAAATACAAGTTAATTTAATTCTTAATTGTTCTCAAACTGTGGGCGTGATTAAAACATTCAAAATGAGAATCTTGTTTGTTTAGTTTTACATGTGTATTGCAGAACTAGGAACAATAGAAGAAAATTACATCAAGTGCTGCTTTGCTGCAGCTCCCAACTCCTCGGGAAAAAAAAAACAAAACACTGCAAGGATATAGACATGACTACTTGTTGTGCAGACATTCAGAACAATACTGCATACCATCTGTTGAAATATAATAACAAGACTACATGGCACACTTCCATGAGATTTTTGTTTATTCCAAAAACTGTAGCAGAACCAGAATCCTTTGAGGAATGGGAAGAATAAAGTAGCAGTGGATTTTCTGTATGAGAAGAGCAACATTTTCTATATGAGCAAATGTGAGAAAGAAAGAAAACAGGAAAATGAGCTGATAAAATTGGTAGAAATTCCTGAGTATGCATTCTCCCCTTGTGCATATCAAATTTTTAGATGACTAGTATGTTTAAAGCCTCATTGAGATTATCTCATAGTACAGATAACAACCAAATTTAAAGATGGACAGCTAAACAAAAATACCCTATCATATATATTCTTTTGGACTGTCTATTTACAAGTCTTGGACATACTCCCATGTCTAATCCAAGCAAGGTGACTTCAAGGGCCACCTAAGAACCCTCTTAGCTAAACCCATCTGTGAACTGTGCTATCTGCTCCCAGCAGCTATCTGCTGCTTTCTGTAGGTGCTCCCTAATTTCACAGATAACTGCATCTCCATCTGTAAAACTTTCCAAGGAATCCACTCCTGACCATGTCCGGAACTGCAAACCACTAAGAGCTGAGCAGCCAGGACTCAAAAGTTAAGTGGGATGCTCAGGACACATAAGTTCCAGCTGTGAAATGTTTTCCCTACATTTAGGTGGTGCCATCAGTGAGGTTTCAGTGTATCTGAGAGCAGCCAAGTGGCTGTGTACTGTCACAGGGTGAGGTGCTGGTTCCACTGCCCTTGGCCAGAAGAAAGTGTCAATGATACCATGGGATTTCCATGTCAGCTGTATGCCTATTTTGACACAATAAATAAAATACTCATTTGGCAATTAGGAGTTGGGGTGGGGAGTGGCTTAGCTCTGCAGCCTTTTCTGCTTTTCTGGGGTTTTGGATGGTGTGATGTGTGTGGCTCCCCGGCTTCTAGCTCTGCTCTGGCTGCTTAGGCTCTACAGTAGATGCTTCTGGCTGCACAGCTGCAGGGTCAGGGTTTGATTGCAAGTGTGTGCCAGATGGTTGTAGGACAAGGTAGCATGGAAGGAAGAATTAATTTGAACATCTCTCACCAGTGTAGAATTATCCCCATTGAAAAGATATTGAAACTGTGGAACAACATTTTCCAGAAGCTGATTTTTCTCCCTTGTTCCTTCTGTTCCTTTCCTAGTGTTCACTTTGTTGCTACATCCTTTAGTCGTTCTTATTGCCTTCTCTGTTACTGTTATCCCTCATGCAATATGCTTGAGAGGGTGAGAGAGGATGCTGCTGGTGCCAGAATCAAACAGTCTCTCAGAGGCATAAAATCCCATGGACATGTCTATATTGGCTGTCTATATTACTCACAACAGAGACCACACTAGGAGCAAAGCAAGAAGGAATCTGGGTGTTTAAGGATTTTAAACTTAGCAGAGCATATTTTCACTGTGAGCAGATGGAAAAATGATATTTTACATCCCCCCAGTACATACAGTTTTATTTGCAGACTGCAAAATAACCATTAATCACATATTTCCCCCTGCCCTTACCTGTGAGGATATAGCCAAAACATATTCTCATACTTCTCAACAAACAGTAATTGAATCTTGCTTTGTTCTCCCATTATCTTCAAAGCCTCAGGAGGTGTTGGCTACAATGCACCACACCTGAAATGTTTCTACACTAATTCACACAACATGAGGCCCTGCAGAGAGACACTGACAAATCAGAGGACTGGGCAATTGCCAACCATATTAAATTTAACAAGGGAAACTGCTGGATGCTGCACTTGGGATGGGGCAACCCTGGATGTTTACACAGACTGGGGAATGAGACGCGGGAAAGCAGTGGCACAGAAAGGGACCTGGAGGTCCTGGTCGATGGCAAGTTGAATATGAGTCAGCAGTGCCTTGGCA
>JAWWLV010000121.1:35109875-35135133 GCA_035041135.1 Platyrinchus mystaceus | reverse complement strand
TGCCAAGGCACTGCTGACTCATATTCAACTTGCCATCGACCAGGACCTCCAGGTCCCTTTCTGTGCCACTGCTTTCCAGCATCTCATTCCCCAGTCTATACGAACATCCAGGGTTGTCCCATCCCAAGTGCAGCATCCAGCAGTTTCCCTTGTTAAATTTAATATGGTTGGTTATTGCCCAGTACTCTAATTTTTTGAGGTCTCTCTGCTGGGCTTCTTTGGATCCTTTTGTTTTCTACAGCATTAGAAGCAAATATTTTACTCTTTTTTAAGTTTCAGCCAACAAAACCACAAATTGGAGGAAAATAAGTGTTATTTGCATTCTACTTCAAACAAACAGTTTTTATGCATGTTTGTGCTTGTTAACACTCTCAAATATTGGAATTTTAAAAGCAACAGCAACAGAAGTGCAGGCACTTGAATATTTCCATGTTCTCCATTTTCTTTTCTGCCCTGTCTGGATGCAAAAAATTGAGATAAGGCCCAGGTATCTGCTGATGTCACCAGTGTTTCTTTCCTTTTTCGAAAGGACAGCCTGGATCCTCATGCAACATACATGCAAGTTGGAGTGTTCCAGTTTCAGTGGTGATTTGTCACCCTTTAATGCCTCTTCTTCAGTGTTAACCTGGACAAATGATAGTGGTTTGCTCAGTCTGGGGAAGAGCAGCTGTTTGGAAACAGCAGTGCTGATCTTATATTTCTGAGCCTGGCACTGCTGTGGACATGTCTTCTGTTTCTCTATCTTGCATCAAGTCAGATTGTTCTTCAGATCTTTCCCTTTGAGAACTTCTCTCTCCTTATGGCTTCAAGATGAAAATAGCAGACTAGAGGATAGGGAGACTGTGGTTTCTGTAGTGACTCTGCTTGCATTTGAAATGTGAAGTGAGTAAATTACCAGGAGAATACTGCCCAGTGTCCGACTGACACTGCTGATCCACCACTTCAAGTAGCAGTGGGAGAAAATACCTTATTTCCAGTGCCTGGGCTGGGGAAAGCACTGGGGCTAGCTGGAGGAAATAATGACTTTGTACAGGCAATACATCTTTTTCAGTTGCACCTTCAAGTAACGAGCCCCATGGGACAAAATAGTGTTATCATCTGGTACCGCTACTGTCTGCTGCTTTAATAATAATTCACAAAATGGTTTCCTTATAATTTTAATCAGATGTTATTTCTCTTTGTATTGTACATATAATGTT
The DNA here is from genome assembly GCA_035041135.1 of Platyrinchus mystaceus. Classification (NCBI taxonomy): domain Eukaryota; kingdom Metazoa; phylum Chordata; class Aves; order Passeriformes; family Tyrannidae; genus Platyrinchus; species Platyrinchus mystaceus. Next base: position 35,133,934 of record JAWWLV010000121.1, on the reverse strand, counting down.
TCTGTTCCAAACATTATGTTCTGAAATACCAGAAAATAACCTGTAGTTTTCTCATCAGAAGAGAGACAATTAAAAAATAAGAAAGGAAGTGAACGGCCTGCAAGTTTTGAATCTGACAGAATACCAAAGTAATTGAATGCAGGAGTGACAAGGCCATGGTGGAGTACAGGAATGGCAACTGAGCCATGAGTGCATATGAAAGCATGTTTGAGAGGATGCAGTTGCTTTTTTCATAAAAAGTGAGTGGCTGCACTGAACTTAGGATTCTGAGAAAGATGAGAAACCTTTTTTGACACATCAGATGGGTGTCTCAGGCTTTAGGGTAAGGAGTTACATTTGTAAGATTAAAAATTGCAGCCCTCTTAAGGGCACTGAAGTGAATTACAATGACTCTCTTAAAGGTTTCTGTCACAACTCCATTCATCTTTTGTTGCTTTAATTGCTGACTTTAATAAACTGGACAGTAGGAAGAGTTTTCTTTTATCCTCAAATATTACCTTCTCGTCAGCTCTGATCATTAGTTGCAATAAATAGCAATAAATAAAATCAAAACTAATTAAAAATAAAAGAGTTGATAGTTTTCTCTGACTCAAGGAATAAAGCTCATGATTGCTCAAAAAATGCTAAGTCTGTGATTCCTCATGGAAAGGTCTGTGAATTTCTAGTGTTATTGCAATGACTATTTGTTAGAAAATTTTTATTGTCTATCCTCATAATTATTTTTTTCTGCTGCTTATTCAGCAAGAGAAATTAGATTATCTCTGTTGTTTGTGATGTAAAACAGTATTTGAAGGTTTACTCTCACTGAGAGTAAACATGCTTACAGAAAATTGTGCATGAAGATAACTAGAGCCACAGAAATGCCCTGCTGGAAATTCAGAGCCCCTTCTTTGCTATCTAATCATAATAAACAGATTTAGACTTAATTCAAAAGTCTGTTGCTGCATCTGACTCTGGAGCTTGTGCCCACATGAAGCCACAGGGGATGGAGTGCATATGTGAGTAGATTTGGTTGTAAGCAAGATACAGCTTGCAAAGCATTTTCTTGGTTATCTCTGCCAGTATCAGTAGCCAATAAATACACTTAAAGGAATAAGGACCTCTGAAGAAGTCATGAACTGAAAAGGCAGGTGAGCTCTACTAGGGCTTATTTACTTCCATGAGTTCTGGATTAGGCAGAACAGCAGTATGCAGGTATATCAGGGTAAGTCCAGGCTAGTCTGAGCATCTCTGCATGCCTGGATCCTGGGAATAGTAAACTATATGCAGAGCCACTGCCTGACACATGGAGATTTGGATTAGTATGTCAAATGTTGGACCAGTTATGGGATCGTTTTCAAAACAAGGGTCTATGACTCTGTGATTGACCTCTGAAGTTGCAAGTTAAATTGCCCATGTTTCTCTATCTGCAGCCATTATCAAACTAGTCACCACAAAATAAAGGCTGAGTATGTAAAGGATGTGTTATGGGGAAAGGCTCACACCTGGCGTAGGCTGAGTACTTTCAAGATCCATTTTGAAGGAAGTACTTAGGACCTGACTGGTGTATTGCCAGTTATTTTGCATTCTGTGATGAGAATGACCTCTGTTAAGGACTGAGTAAAGCCATTTCATTGTTTTGGATCTATATTTAGAGGTTAACACAGATAGTTCTTGTAAGTGCTTTGATTAAACTCTAATTCTTAAAAGATAATTTGCAGTGGTTTAGTTACAGTGGACTGCTTCCATTGTAGAAAAATCTTCAAGGTGGAAAGAAGAATAGTGAAAATGACCTTCCATTTTCTCCCTTTGAATGCAGTGGCATCTAGCTGCTGTATGGGGCCACCACTGAGTACAGACTGGAAATTCAACATAATGCAATTCTCCAAGGGAAAATGAGACACCATTCTGTTAAGCATAGGCATTGTGTGTGCTTTTCTGCAGAATGAACAGCCCCTTATTGGACTCTGCTAGAAAAACACTTTTTCTTAGAAATAATATTCTTTCCCTCCTCATTTCACTTTTTGAAAACTTATTTGCAGTGAAAACTGGAAACTTTATTAGTTTTTGAAAACACTGAAACTTTTAATCAAAAGAAAGACAACGAAGAAAAAGAAAAATAGCATCAAAGCTGGAATATTTTAATGGATGTTTTGTATCTTATGCCTTTTTGGTTTAAAAGAAATTCTCTCTCCCTTGAGATAAACTTTCAGAAAAAATGCCTGAACATAACCATCACTTACCTTAAAAATATAGGATGGTAACAACAATCTTAGGCTTTGCTCTATAACAGTAATTTTACAAAACTGACACTCTTCTGCAGGTTCGCTGCTGATACGGTCTTGCTACTAGGCAATCATCTTAAGTTCAAAGCAGAGTAAAAGTTTGTGTCTTTGAGGACTGCATCATTGTGTGACAAGTCCTCTGTGTTGGTGCAGGTGCTCTGCAGGAGTACTGCTACTGAAAGCTTTTAGTCAACTGGCTAGAGAGTGTAACCACTCAAGACAGCCCTATGACACTGGAATAATGAAACTATTGCCCAAGACTCACCTCTAACTCGAAGAGTTGGGTATTTGTCTTTGAAATCCATTTCACAAAAAAACAGGCTAATTTTCATAAAGAACAGGATAAACAAATATGTTAAGTATGGAGACAGGTATTTCACCCATGGTGCCTTGTGCCCACTTGGATACCACCACGCAGAATAAGCTTTAGTTAAAGTTAAGCTTTAGTTTGTTTCCAAATTAATTTCCCTTCACTAAACTGTTTATATGGTATGGAAAACTCTTCTTCAAAAACAGGGTTTTATCCTGTAGAATATTATCAGAGTTTGGACTGGAAATAATACCCCTGAAAAAAAAGTGGGAGAACACTATAAAGAATGATATTATTTGCCATTTATTTATTCATTCTCTTTTGATGATACCAAACTTTGTCTGAAACAATTCCTACACTCCTGGAATGGAAATTTTCATAGATCAGTGATAGGAGATTTACAACTAATAACTTTGGGCCAAGAAGGGGGGTGAAAATTTTCTTGTATTTGATTTGCTAAAAAATCAGTTTGTGAAGGAAAAGTCAACTGGAATAATTTTTATCTCTTGTGGTTTGTGCTTTTCTGGCCCATTTTCTGACAGAGAAAACTTTCTTGTCCATTCAGTAAACTTCTTGAATAACTGAAGTTTTGATAACCAGGCCTGGATGTGGAAATGGTTAAACTATTGTTACAAACCCCATCTTTTTAACAATTCCTTATTCAGCATTTTGTTCTATTGAATTCTTTCCTGTGTTTTTATTAACTGTGTTATTGCTTCTGACTTAAATTTATGTCTGCTTACACACAAAGATAGCAGAAGGTGTTAATGCATCTTTCTAAATGAATAAAAACTAGTCCATACTGATAGTCACTGAATAAAATACCCATGAAGATGTGTTCGGAAAGTGGCAGCAGGGAAGAATTGGGACCTGAACACTGAAATCTTTGAGAGAAAGACAAATGAATTGATGAAAACTGATTAGAATCAAGAACTGTTGAAGAAATATGCAACACAGGTATGAGAGGTATTCAAAGGAGAGATAGGCAGCATGATATCCTCTGTATTCATTACAGTGGAATCTAGGTGTCAAAATGAAAAAAAGAAACTGATGTGAGTTAGCAAAGTTATGAAAAGTACTATCAAATATTTGCAGTCAAACACTCAAGGTAAAAATTAACCTGGAGGGAAAAAAGAGAAGTGCCAACTCAGCTGCAAGTAAGTACCATCCCTAAATGAAACATGACACAAGAAAGGCTAAGAGACCTTCTCCATGCCTCCCCAAAATGAAAGAAAATAAACCCCAAACAACTTAGAACTTCTTAAAGCTCCCATTTTTATAAAAATCATGGCTACTTCTGCTACTGGGAGAGGCACCAATTCATTACATACTATATTAGCACACAGGCATAACTCAAGCCTTTAATCATAGCAGGGTTCACTGTCTTCTTGTGGGTAGTTTCCCAAAGTTTAATGAAAGAAGAGCTGAGTGGTTTGTTATCCCAATGCATTTTTACTGATGCAAATGAACAAAATGTTCTGTTTTCATAAACCGATGCCAAAGAAGTTGTCCTTGTCTTCAGCAGGGCTGACAAAAAATTAGTGTTCAAACTGATGTATATTTTTTTTCCTTTTAGAATTTGTTTCCACAAATAATTCCCAATCTTCACTCCTTTGAATTTTGTTTTGTTCAGAAAGCTAAGCTACCCCGACTAGAGAAAATGTTGTGTCTTCATCCAGTGGTAACTAATATAGGGGTTAACAGCACTTCATCCTATTCCTACAGGGGCAACCCAGGCATACCTGACGGCAATAGTCTTCATGCACACTTCACCACTTTCTGCTTTATCTCTTGGAAGCAGTTATTGCTGACTTCCTTTCCTTTATCAACCAGAGGAAGTGTCTCATGCAAGTATGTCTTTGCCTGTTCCTGGACATGAACCAGTGGGGTCTTTAAGGGTCCTATCCTTGTGACTAAATGTGAGCATCTCCAATACAGGACTTACAGCCAATCTTACCACTTAATACTCAATGGATATCTAGTTTATATAGTGAGTAATGTCTCGAATAAAATCCATCTTATCCAAAAGTTAGTGTCTGTGTTGTCTGGATAAATCATGTTCTGAACTCCATTACTCTAAGGGATCAGCCTCGTTGAAGACACCTACACTGCCATTAGAAAAAGATTAATTCCACAGGAAGATTTCATTGTATCACAAGACTGATCTATACACCTGTTACTATTGTTCTCAAAATCTTGTTATGGGCAAACAGGGAACACAACTGACATGTAGACAGAGTAATTTATTGTTAGTCTCATTAAAGTCTTGACACTTACAACAAACAATTGTTATAAGCCCAGGCACAATAATAATAAGAACACTCATAGTCCAAAGGAACACAGGAAAAAAAAAAACACACCCAAACCACCTTGTTAACAACCCAGTTAAAATGCTCATCTAAAAAACCCCCAAATCTGCAAAGGCCAAAATTCCTCTTACCTCCCTGGTTGTTTCACTGATGTTATAGTCACTCACCCTCTGAATCACCATGTCACAACTTTAGAGTCCTTCCAGAAGAAGGGGATGAGGATATCAAGAGTCACTGGTGCCCTGGATGCTTTGCCAGAAGGGGTTTGATAGTGATCGCACTGATCCCTTCTCTCTTCATCCTGCAGTCTCCATGGGGGTTACTAATCTCTTGTTTCCTCACATGACATATACATATATATGTTCTTTCCTTTCATTGCTTGTCAGTTATCCATTTTTTTTTCAATTGTCTTTGTTGTCCCTGATTTGCAGAGTTGCACTCCTGTTGTAACAAGTGGCTGCCTCTGTAATTTGTATTCGCTGTAGGGGACCTCTGATATCTGCTGGTGTTGGTGCTCCTCCCCAGCACATTTGTTCTAGAAGTTACACCACAAAACACAGCTACTGGGTATATCTATTAACAATAACCATTAGGCACATCATTGCACTAAACTAAATCAAAGCTAAAACCAATTTAGGATACAGTTACCCAGTTGATAATTACTATCACAGTTTAAACAATCTAAACCCAGCTCAAGACAAGTCAACCTCAGTCCTGGCATCTATTTTCTCTAACTACTAATGGTAACTTGCATTTTCTGTGCTACAAGAGGGAGTTTAAGGCTGCAGATGGAGTGGGGGTGGAAAGCAGCTGCTGGAGCAAAGTATGGGCTGCAAGTATGAACTGAGATGTGGGAAAATATTTTGGCTGTGCGATGGCTTGGGGGCCTTGTGTAAGGTTCATCCTACAACTGGGGTTGGAGTTAGGATGCCATTCACTCTCAGTATGCATGTATGATTCAGTGACATCATTGCACTAAATATGTCCACTGCTGAGAGTCTCTCACAGTTGTGCAGGTTCATTTTCTGGTGCAGTGTTGCCACGTAAATTTTTCACAGAAAAATATACCAAAAATTCAGTGGCATCAACCTCTTTTGAAATATCCTTGTCAAGGATATTAAACGCTGGCCTTAAGCCTTTTCTCTTTAATTGGTGGAAGCTGAAATCTGAGTTATGATTTTAACCTTTTCTTTTACTGTGTTTAACTCCCCTGCAATCCCATAGAAACTGTGTTCCGTCTATACAAAATCTATGTTAACTTCTCTTGGTTAAGCTTTGTTTCTTTAGGTTCTTGTTCACTTGCATTGCACCTTCAAAATATAAAATTATCATCACAATCCATCTCATTTGTTGTAAAAATAATGTCATCCGTACTCTTTTAATTTTCATCGAATACATATCATTTAGATTTCACTCTTGCTCCAGCCAATTGTTTCTGCCAGTCTGAAAACCACTGCCTGCATCTTTAATTCTCCTTGCAGTAGCTGTCATCTTAAGAAATTTTCAGAAGAAATTCTTTTTGTCATGAAGAAAACATCAAGCTTGTTGTAAGTATTCATCTTTTTGCCAAAGCGTACAGAAAAAAGTCTCCCTCAAATAATGCAATTTCCAAATGAGTCAAGGTATTTTATTATAGTATTTTTAGGTGAGTATCTTATTTTTTTTCTGTTCAGAATAACCTGAAGCTTTGAAGTTTCTTTGAATGTAAACATTATTGTCATTGGTGTGTAAGAGTAATAAAGACAACAGCTCTCAAGCACAAAGTACAGCTCTCAGAAGCAGTCTTTGTAGCATATTTTTATGGTCCATAACAGTCACCACATGATTTCCTGCTGTTTTATATTTCAAAAAGAAGAGGCACTCTCATCTTAGGGAAGAAAGAAGCAACTGGAGATCTTCTTAGGGATAAAGGTCATCAGTGGGACTGCACGAACCATAAGTAAAATATTGGTTAAAGGGAAGAACAGACTAAAACTGGTATCCTACATTTTTCCTGGCTCAGTAGGTTTAGGAAAAAAAGGGACACAGACATCTATAGAAAGAGAAAAAAAATGCCACCAAGAATTCTTCTCTCAATAAAGACAACTAAAATACGCTAAAGCCTTTTCTTGAGTCACAGATTAGTCTGAGATATGACAAACACTGGGAAGGGTGAAGCATATGACAGTTCCCTCCCCACCTCACCCCCAGCCCCACCCCCCAAAAAAAAAAATTTTTTTTTGGAAATACTTAATATTTTTGGAATCCAAATAGAAATAGGTGCTCCCACTTGAATATCTCCTACTACACACTCATGTGTCAGAAATACTGGCCTTTGAAGTCATGCTCATAGCTGTTTCAAATTTAAACTTCTCTAAGTTTTTGTATGAGTGTTAATCATAATGCCTCCTATTTGTGAGCTGATATTTTGCTCTCACACAGGCAGCATGAGTGACAGGTTTTTCTCCCACCATTTTATATGAATAATGAATTGTTTCAATGCACATATAAAAAGGACATAATTTAAAGTTAGTTATCATTTCCAGACTGTGCTTTGTCTATTTTTTACTGAGTAGAAAATGAGCCCATAACTTCCTGCAGTCATTTCCACTTCTACCTTCTTTGCAGTATTTTTCAACGTAGAGTGTTTCCTCTGAAAACTGTCTTAAACAATGTTGTCAGTAGGGTTTTGTTTGTTTGTTTGTTTTGGGTTGATTTAAATTAACTGATTCTGGAAAATTTGTATTTATATTCTGAGATTCGTTGTTTATTTTTAAGAAGAAATGTGTGTTCTTAGTTTCTCAGTTAAGCATTATACAATACTTTTCTTGAGTACATCACCAAGTCAAGGGAAAGCTTGTGCCTTGAATTTAAGTGGAGAAAAATTCATCAAAACTAAGACAGAGACCCATTTGGAACTCTAAGATGTTAAAATGCAAAGAAGTCTTGGCTATTGAATAAGCTACATACACTGAAATAATTTTTTTTCTTTTTTCTTTTTCTTTTTTTTTTTTTTTTTTGTATTCTGACTGCTCTGAATTACTTTGTGCATTATTTATGAACTTCTTAGTCATGGGTGTTGAGTTAAGGTTACCCTTTTATTGTTTAGCTTGGTGAGTAATTAACTTTGTCTCATACTTTATGCCTACTGCTGCAATTCCAGAGGCATGTAGGGTGGGAACAATATTCATTGTTGATTTTTTTTATTTCGCTCTGTAGACAGATGCATTTTTTCATCTGAAGTTGTAACATTCATTCTCCACTGCTTTATAGCTTATATAGGTACTCATAATTACACCTGGGTACCATGGGAGCTTAAGCTTTTTGTGTCAGAGCAAGACAGTGACATCCTCATCCCTGCAAATACAAATGATGGGGAGGGGGGAAGGAAAAGAAAAAACAAACCAAACACAACAAAGCTACAGGACCATCAGGCTTCAGATTTATTTGCTTGTCACTATTGTCCATTCTCTTCAGTACCAACTGTCAGAATTACCAGAATCCCTTACTATTCTGTAATTACCCAACTGATATACTGAAGGGTATATCTGCTCTTCTCCCTCTAAACAAATATGATGAACAAACTACATAAAATGTGCTCTAAAAAGTTACTTCAATGAATCAACTAAAACTGGTACCCTTTTGCTAGAAATTGAGTAAGGCTAGGTGCTTTTGAAGAAGATGCAAGAAACACTAGATAATGATGAACTAACTTGTCATAATGACCAATTAGTTGCTGGCTTGTGAACTGAAGCTGCAAGGTTGATATTCAATCCCCTTATTTTTTTTCAACCCCCTTTTCTCATATTGCTTTTCCTCCTGCCTTGTTTCTGTACAGCAGCGCTGATTGAGCTCATTATCTTCATAAATGTATATTGTTCTGACCCTTGAGAAGTTCTTGGCCCTTCTGTATCAAAGAAGTATATTTATAGACTAGTTATGTAGCACATTAAAGTGGCAGGTCTGTTTCTTTTTCTCTGTTCCATGTTGAGTAAGTGATAAAGATTAGTGCAAAGTAGAGTCACAGCAAAACTATACAGTATGAGGAACATCAGGAAACTCAAGAACAGACAAGCTAGATGACATTTCTTCATCTTATCCAATGATTTCCATCTTTTGATATTAGAAATGGTATAATCACTGTCATAAACATCAGCTTTTGTGCCTCAGTACTCCCACAGGGAAGCTGTTTATACTTTCACTCTTATGACTAAAAACTGGCTTTACCTTTCCAATGCAAATTTATTTATGGACAGTGTTTATCCCTTTGACAAGTCTTTTTTTTTTTTTTTTTTTTTTTATAAGTTCTAGTTTGCTCTTCAGATAAGCTTGCAAGATAAACTTGGATAGTCACTCAGTCTTTGGTTTACTGAAGATGTCAAAGTTTCCTAGCCTCTACTTAAAAGATCATCCCACCAACTTTATCTTTGCTTACCTGGTTTGAAACTGGTTTGTGCTAGGACCTGGAGAATTGTAAGAAATTCTGGTTAAGGTTTTGTCAATCTCCAATAAAATATTTCAATCATATCCACATATCTACTAGAAACAGTTTGCTTATGTAGAGTCTTTGAGAGACTGCACTTGCTTTTTCTTCAGGGGTAGATTGTTTTGATGTTTTAGTGTTCTTTGGTGTGTCTATAACCTTCTAGAAAATCCCATTTTGTGTCCCTGTTTACCATTTTCCAATATTTAATGAATTTAGCTTTGTTTGCTGATATTTCTTTCCTTTGTCCAGATCACTCTGCTTGATTTAACTTTCTATAGCCAGTTTTTCTACACTGTCCTCATTACTTGCCAAAACTAATTTTCTATTCTTTTTCAGCTAGTAGCTGACAGAAAAAATATATCATGCTGTTCTCTCCAGGCGCATTTGCACCCAAATTTCTGTAAGTTGTATCTCTATAACTGGAAAGTTAGGTCCTTACAGAAAAGAAAATGAAAAGGTTAGTACTTTATTTCTTAAATTCTATTGCTGAGGTTTTCATCCACATACCCGTCCAGTCCTGTGAAGTCTGTACTAGAGTCCTTAACTTTCCTTTAGCAGATCAGAAATATTCCACTGAGGATTAGTTGTTGCTCTGCATCTTCCTCAGCCTGGCATCGTGATTCTTACTCTCTTCCAGCTGAAATCTGGCAATAGCTTTTCTCATTGGCAAGGATTGGATTCTTCCCCTCTCCCACAGGGATCCATTTCATCTCAAATCCAGATTCAAGTCTCAAGCTTCAGCCTCAGGGACTCACTGAACGTGATCTCATCTACAGCAATGAGCTTTGAAAGAACAATCAAACTAAATTCAAACACAGAAGCCATGGATGTTGCATTGCTTATAGATTACCAGTTGTTCAACACTTTCTGTTTAATGTTATGGCTCCTTTTTATCTCCATCAAATTGAGGCCAATGCCAAATAGGACTGGAGTAGAAATAGTAAGTGATATTTTCATTACAGCTGAGTTCAATTATAATGGCTCATTATTTTCAGGTATTTTAGACTGTGTTATTATAAAATGCTAGGTCATGCAAATGCTCCCGCTCCACTGATTCCTAGAGAATATTGACTATCAGATATTCTATTCCAGTATTTTTCATCACTATTTTGACTTAGAGTTCTTTAATTTATATTTTCCCTAAACAACAGGCCTTTACGACTGGCTTTTGCCTTACACTCCTGCAGCTAGCTCTGACTTGCTGTTCACACACATAAAAATCAATAGATGTTCCACACGGGTAGTTCATGCCACAGAGACTTTGCAAATCCTCATATTTTCCAGTCAAACTTCTCAGAAGGTGGAGTCCATATCAGTAGTAGGAGCTGCCAAAGCGGTCTTCTAATTGTCTGTGCAGTGTAGCTGCAAAATAGTCTTCTAATTAGTTTGTACTACATTTATCACTGTAGTACATGAACACCTTGTATCTTCCTCTGTAGATTTTTAAAGACGTATTTTACTGTGAATTGAGTTAGAGAAAATACACTTGGATTAGCTGTTAATTTCTGACAGACAAGACAAGAACTAGATGAGGCAGATACAATGGGGGCACAATGTAATGTTATCTGGCTAACAATTTTAGGGACTGTCCCTAATAAATGTGTGCTCTACCAGCCCATCTAATTGAATTATCGTTGTGAAGAATTTTTCCCTTTTTCTGCCAAAGTAGAGCTAGGGATGTGATCAAAGAGGACTCCCATCATTAATTAATGTAGTGTCACAAGCCAAATGTTTATATTTTTCCAGGAAAATAAAAAGAGCTGTCATTACAAGGGTGAGAACTGCTGGTTAAAGCAAAAATTGGGGGACAGCAGCTCTGGATTCTCTTCCTGTTCCCACTACAGCAGGTGATGATGACTTACCATTTACAGTCTGGTTTGCAGAGGTTCCATTAACTTTAGCTGGAGCAGGTGTGCTCAACACCTTTGAAAATAGGCTTCCTAATTGATTTGTGCTTTAGTTTCTCTATTGTAAATGAGGAAGAAAATAACAAGATCTAACTCACTGTAAAGAGCCCTGAAATGTCCATTTAAGTACAAAAGGCATAGAAACTACTCTGGCAAAGCTGCCCTTGCTGAGCTGAGCTACACACAACAGTTGCAATGTTTCAAGGAATAATATAATGCCACACCCCTCCCATTACTGATCTTGCCCTTGAATTTTTCCAAGCTCTAGCTTCTTCAAGCCTCTGAACTAAAAGGTCCTTATTGTACTCTGCTGCAAATAGCAGAATCTCATGGAGCAGGTTCTAAAACAACAAATCAGTCTGCAATGGCTTCATTTTAGGCAGTAAAATTTTTTTGTATTTCACAAGCCTGGCTTTTAGAGCTTTCAGATTCCTGATTTGCAGGGAGAAGCTAGTACTACTATCCCAAAACACTTGTGTAATATTAAGCTGAAAAAAATGCTTTAGGTTTAGTGATACATAAAGTGATAGATCATTCATCCTTTTGTGCTGATTGGAAAAATTACAGACCCACCATTTGTGAAACAATATTTTTTAGCAAATTGTCTATTAGCACACATTTAACTCATTCACTTAGGATCTGTATTCAATTTTTCATTGTAAATAAGAGGTAAAAATACATCTGTGTATTGGGATTTTCACAGTAACTTTTTGTGAGGATTATTTTCTTGCAAGCCACTCTATTTTGCCGGGTTGTGTATAAGTTCTTATGTGCTGGTGCTGAACAAAGTATTTAACAGTTTCAATCTCTGCAGCAGAAGCTTATTTCATATAGCATGGTGTCTTCCAGCTGCGCACCTTTCTCCTTGTTTTGCCCACGACATCTTCCCTGGCAAAGGAAGAGAAGGGAAAACATCATGTTGCCATCAGATCGCAGAGACCTGGTGCGGTCACAGCTGGGCATCTGCTGTCTGCAGGTTTTTTCCAAGCAGCCCAACCAAGCCCTTGTCATATTGCCACAAGTGGGCAGTAATTAACTGCTAATTGAAATCACAAGAATCTCAGCTCCCTCACTCCTGGCTGAGATTTGAAATCCTCAGCCTGCCCTTTCTTTGGCCCTACCTGACTATCTGGTCTAGGAAGGAACCTGGTAGTTAGTGCCAATTTAACCTTGCATTCCTACAGAAGGAGATTTAATAATCTGCACAGGAGTTTGGGAATGTGTGTGTTTCTGTTTAAGGCTTGGGGCAGAGGGACACCCAGAGCCACTGCTATTCCTTGTTTAAGCTTTGTGTTCTGCTCCCAACAATTTAAATAAGAAACTTGAGAAATGAGTTTACATAACAGGGTATTTGCAATATTGAAATTAGTGCCTTTCTGACAAAGATAAAAAACCCCAACAAAACCAAGCTAAGCAAACCAATTTATCTTTGGTATGATTGGCAAGGCTTCAGGAGCCAATGCTGCATGATGTTAATACATCCTGTTTGTTGCATTTATTATCTTAAACAATGGAATATCTGCTTCCATTAAGGGGGATGATATATGAAAACAGTATTTTTTTAAGGCCAGATTCACGTCTTTTACTTTGTGGGAACATTGCCACCATGCTCTTTTGGAAAACCAAGAGTGGTTTTACCTCACTTCAGGGTCTTTTTAAACTAGGAGGTAACTCAAGACTATATCACATGACAGGTAATACTTTATAACACAAAGCCATATGTAAACAAGACATGCTTCCCTTGACACATCCCAGCCAGGTGAATTAAACATTGAGAGAAGTTTGTCTCATTTTAAATTAGCGCATCTTGAAATGTGCTGACAGCAGGCATTGAAAGCTTCCAGACTCCAAGCAGGAGGACAGAAAAACTGGAGTATGTGAGAAATGAACCTGGAAGATGACTGACTTTTGAGTTCTGCAAAACTGTTTCTAGGAAGCTAGAATATACGTAGTCCCACTATGGGAAAAATGACAGCTCTCATGGCAGTGGGACACTTCAGTTCAAAGTTGAGATTTATCCAAAAGGAAGATCTAGGCCAGGAAGAACTTCTTTCTTCCTGGTCAAGAAATGACCACTTAGTCTTTGTGGGAACAATAACTCTTTTCCTCATCCTGCTATGGACATTTCTCTGTCACTACTTTGCTTATAAAGGTAAACAGTCACCTGGAGCAGTTTGTGGGCAGCCTGCACACACACACAGACAGGACACTCGAGGTGGGACATTTCTTACCTCCTGAGGCTGCCTGGGTCCCCACTCTGCCCATGCAGGCCTGGGCACGTCTGGACTTCGTGGTCTACTGGAGAGTGTTCCATCAGCTGGCTGGTTTTCAGAGGTGCTGAAGCCCTTCTTCACATGGAAAAGTCTAGTGTGATCAAAAAATTCTTAATATATCCAGAAATCAAGACAACGTTATTCTGTAGTCAATCCCCACTGCAGTCTCATGCCTCATTTGCTCTTCTGACCACCTCTGCTCACTGAGCAGATGTCTTCAGTGATCTGTTTATGATGATGCGGCCAGAGTGCTACTTCAATTTTGCTTGCAAATAGGTGGTGCAAAGAAGGTAAGAGAATTTTCTGCCATTAAGGGGAACAGGGCCCAAGACTAACAAATGGGCCTTTTTTGTTTTTGTTTTGTTTTGTTTTGTTTTTTTTTAATTTGAAAGAAAGACAGTTCAGGGAATTTTAATATAAAACAAAAGAAGTGGTAAATGAACAGACCAGACAAGAAAGGGCTAGGATTAAGGAAATACTAGAAGGAAACAAAGAGCTTTGGATGAGACTTATTTGCTTTCAAACAAGTACAAAGACTGCATAAAAGTAAAAAAGAAAGTAAAAGAAAAAGAACAGTTTTAAATGCATGTAGGCAGTCCATGTGCAATTTCAGGTGGCTACTCAGGAAAATGAACAAGTCAAGTAATTGAAAGGAGAAATGAAATTGCAAAGGATCACAGGATTACAAATTGTATGGGAGAGGTGTGTAGACCATACAATACAATAGCTTGAATTGGCAGACAGCTTATAACAGTAGTTCTGAGTGAATGGCCTTTCATCTCCTGTGGCAAGTGGAAGATAATACCAGCATTTCATAGTCATTTCACTTTTATTATCGCCGAAAGTTTAGGCCAGTATTCTATTACCATGAATGTTTTTATGGTGACAAATTGAGCTTGATAAGAAATGAACTTGATGAAAAATTTCCTTACTCTAAAGAAGGTAAAAGAAGAGGCAAGGTTTTTAGGATTATTAGAAATTTAAGAAAATGAAAGAATAAAAATTATTCATGTAATAAATTTGGAATTGAACAGGAAATATTTCATTTTGTTTTGAATAGTTCTGATCTTTCTAAACATTTTTCAAAAACTGTATGTCAAAACAGAGAGTAGCAGTGCTATTTAAAGAGATCAGTATTTTACATTTTAAAATGTCAAAGAATTATGACAATTTTGAAGCAAAGCATTTCTACCAACGAGCAATTTTTTTTCCTGTTTCAAAAAATCTTGCCTCTTTGAATTGTCCCAACCAGAAGTTTCTCTTGATTTGAATCACAACCCAGCTTCAAAACGTGTTTGGTTGTTTGTACATTCACTGAAAAAATCTCAGCCAACTTTGGTAACAAAAGGCCAAGCAGTAATGAGCCTCTGAAGCCTAAATTTTTATGACAATGACTAGAATATGACTGAGTCTGTCAACACACAAGTTTATGGCACAGCAAGAGTGACAAAAGTAGAAAAAAATTGAAGTAGAGAGAACTGAATAAATTGAAATAAGCTACCAGCTACTATGGGTACTGTATTAATCTCATATTCAGTTGTCCTTATTCTTACCTCCCACAGAAATCTGCTGCTTAACTCTGTGTTTGTCACAATCAGTGCAACATGAAACAAGGCATTTTTTGCTTCAGAATTCTGCATTTCAACAGGTGTGTTGTGTGACAACAGCTGCTGGGTTGCTACCCTGCATCCCAGCTTTGAAGTAATATCCTCACTTTCTGTCCTGCCCTTCTTTCTCCACTTCCTAATGAAGGTGTTTTCCTTGGAAACATTGCCAAGGTACAAGTTTTACTCTGCAAATGGACATCAGCTCCTGTGATTTGACAGATCACAGGACATTCAGGAACATAAGGAGAAACTGGTATAGACGATAATGAGATCATGTAAAATTCAATGTAGCATATCAAACATAACAATTTTAAAATTCATATATTTATCTGGCAGCCAAATATAACTCTTTCTAGGGAGGTAAATATGTGCTCCTGGCTTTGCTTTTCTTGTGAAAACTGTCAGTGACATTCTGCATCAGCCTGGGTTTATGTTTAGCTTTATCAGGCAGACCAGTCAGCACTGAATGGCATTAATGTCATCGTGTGGTAATGAAAGTGTAGATAACCATCTCAGACACTGGTTGAGAAAAAGGTATTGATGCAAGTAGTTGAAGGCTCTATGGACCGCATAAATCACATTTCTCATAGAGGAAAGTATGATCTATAAATTGTTTTAGAGTTTTTTTACTGATGAAACTGCAAGAATATTGTTGCTGATGGGCACTGGAAACAGTAATAAATAGCCACGTGTGCATACACAGTAAAGAAAAATGGTTTGCGTTTTATCAGCAGAGAAAAGAATTAGAAATGTTGCCTGGATACTTTGCAAATTATAACAGTGTGAATGGAGAAAAATATGTCTTCTGTATGACAATGATAACATGAATGATAATATAGAAGATCATTCACCCCTTCTGTAATAGCTACCTGCTTTATGATGCATCTGTGGAAGCCATTTCCATTGCAACAGTATGAAAGAATTTCTAAAGAAACAAATCTGATCAACCTGCCTGAATGTTAGTGGTGATTGGATTCCTTTTGGACCCTGAGGTATTATTCAAGGATTATGCTACTGCTAGTGGATCTCCTGTTCACTGGTACATGACAATACAGCTAATATGTCACTTTATGAGTGGGGGAATCTTAGCAGTGTCCTGCTGTGCTAGCTAGACTGCTCAAGCTGCATGAGTGCCTCACAATAAAATTGTTTCAAACGTTTGGGTGAAAAAGACAAGAAAACAGGAAAAAGTCTTTTACTATTTGGGCCAGCATTAAACAATTGTATAGCCAAAGGTAAATATTTAAACAGGCATCATGTAGTTTTGAGAATAATAGTATAGAATACTAGTCTTCTCCCTCCCTCTTCTCAGTCATAATTATGTGACTAGGATGACCTTGCTGGAAGAGATGATGATGGTGATGAATCATTGTTCTTTGAACCACACACTTTCATGAAAAGCAGCCCAGGAAGAGTTGCTGCTATGTAGTTGAAAGAAGTCTGTATGCTTATACAGTGTCCATCAAGAAGGACTTGTTAAGGTTTCAGCCTCCATTGTCAGTCTTCCTCTATTTGATTACTGGGATTTTTATGTGGTTATATACAGTGTGATATTTATATATATATATGTATATATTTACATATATAGTATATTTGTAGTTTCAGAGCTGGAAATTATCTATGATAGTTTCTCCAGTAAACTATGGGTCAAGGAATAAGACAGAGATCTGGTGGGGACAGGGAAGCAAAGAATTTCTTGAGGGATTATTTTGTAAGAAAGGACTCTACTGTATTTAGGGACAAGACTTGCCATGAGAAGCTTGAGTTTGCTAAAAAGTGTGATCGCTGACACAGACATATTACAAACGTTGTTGGAAATGTGGATTACAAGTCTCAGCCAAAGCCAGATCAATAATTCATAAGTTTGGAACTGTTGGAAAAGCTGCCAGGTATGTCACCTGGTGTGTGCAAGTGAGCAAGAGGGGAAAAGAAGAGCATATATAGTGGATAGTAATTGCTGGAGATTGTCTTTACAGGAAAACAAATCTGTCCCAAATTGCCTGGACAGTTTGGGATATGAGGTGGAATTGATTTTAGCACACCCTGAGGGAGCATCAGTCAGAAGATGAAATCAAGACAGGAGGGGATAAGGTTAGTGAGAGATTGGATACCAAACTTTTGGGAATTAAAACCTCATTAGAAGGTACTCCAGGTATATAATGTTGCTGTGGGGACAGCCAAGGAGAAAGAGTGTGGAAGGTGGTCTAACCCAGGTTGAGGGTAAGAACCACAGTGGACATCCAGGAGCCTCCAACCAGTTCTCCATCCTTTTCTGTGTTCTGTCTGCCCTGTGGGTTAACACCCAGAAGATGTAGCATCAAAGCCCTGCTTTGTGCCAGTTCCCGAGAGCAAGTTCTCTGGTGGATGAACTGCTGCGTACAGAAGTAAGGAAAGGTATTTGTGGTTTCTCTTTGCTGAAACAAGGTAGTTGGTACTCTGTTGAGCCAGTCAGGAGTGGTAGATGTTGCCTTCTCTTTACTCACACTTTCCACGTAGACCCTCAGCAGCATCTTCTCAGCTGTTGTGTCTGGGGGTACAGACACACTGATTGGACAAGTTTCCCATGACATGGTACGTGTAAAATCTCAGAATATGCCCGGGGAAGATACCCTGATTGCCCAAGTGCCTGGAGTGGCTCATCCTTCCCCAGAAAGTGAGCCAGGTATTATGGCTGAGAGACCTACTTGGAGCCTAAGCAGGACTGGGATAGCTCTCACATGAAACCCTGACTGACCTTTTCATCATCATAACATGGTTCTGATTTCCATGAGAGTTCCTTTCTGGTCATGGACATGTTTCGTATCATCCAGTTTGCTGTCCCTTGTGTATGATTATATGATCACTCAGAATTTGTTAACTCAAAGTATGACCACCATTCCACATTTCATGATTCTGGCTTTATTTGTGTCTTGTACAAGGCATAGTCAGAAAGAGCTGGAGGCCCAGCGCAGCACTATCCAACTCCCTATTAACAGATGTACTCATGCAGCAGCAGACTGGTTGACTTGCTGCTTATCATCTTAGACCCTGCTGTCCTAAATGACCTAATGGGGTGATTGATGACTTTGCTTTATTTACTGAGACAAAATTTATCAGACTCAACTTTAAACAGAGCTGGGTGGAGAACATCTGAAGTTGGCCAAACCAATTTGACAGGATTCCAAAGAAAAGAAAAGCTACTTTGAATCTTTTAGAAAAATAGTATTCTTCACATCTGCTACATTAATTATCAGGCAAAGTCTCAAGGAACAGAGACAGATCTCCACCACAATCCCCAAATTTGGAAGTGAGTTAGTGCTGCAGCATTTTAGTGCTCTAGGTTTACCACCAAAGGAGGGAACATTTTAACATACTTTTTTCATTCCATTATTTGCTTCTTTATTAATCATATAAAAATACAGCTTAGAATGCTGGGTAATGATAACGTATTGTGTAAGGTAGATGAGTACAAGATAAAAAAAAAAATTAAAATCTGTCCTGCCATTACATGGTTTTCCTAGGTTTAGGAATACAGCTCTGCAATAATTTGATGTGGTGGTCTGGAGACGATATCCAGCTCAGAATGGCTCTAAATCTCTGCAAATAAGGTCAAGGGATATTTCCAGAAAAGAATCTCTGTCTTCCACAACTTTCCTTTAAATATCTACCAATGATGAGAAACAGGATATCAGCCTAAACTAACTTCTCTGGCCCAGGCTGATGGTTCTTCAGGTACGTGAACAGCTTAGATTTTTCAGAAGCTTCAAAGTGGGGCTCCATAAGGCTTGACTGATTTTACAGTGCTAAATTGAAATTACCCTGTTTCCAAGCAAACATACACTAAATGACTTAACATTAATGTACCACATGAACCAGTATGCTTTCTAGATAATGACAGAGGCAGTGCCTCTCATATATTCTTCCAAATAAAATGCAATGCATCTCAGAAAGGTATTTGAGAATCTGCTCTGCATATCTGGCAAGATAATCTTTCTGTTCCATCCAACAGTTTCATAGCTCTGGAGCATATACATTTCTTTCCCTTGTCCTCCTCCCTTCCCCTTATAAAGCTGACTTTATAAGGAACAATTTTTCTATATTGTAATGATTACTTTATTAAAGGAGTCTTAAACAACTGACTGCCTGGCTTCTCATTTTGCATTTCAGCCTGACACATGCACAGTTTTTACTTTATATCCTTTACAGGATTTTGCATATATTTTTGAGAAAAAAAAGGGGACATTTATAATTCAGGATAAATAGAATTTTTAGTGAGGACAAAAAGACAGTTACTACCATCAGATGCTTGTAACTCACAGTTATAGCATCAGGAAGCAGCCAAAATTTACATCTACCTTTGCCTAGACTATGTGTGGTGCTGGGTGCTATGCACTGCCTTTGAAGGTGTCTCTGCCTTATGGTAGGTGCTCTGAGTATGCTCCGAGTCAGTTCAAGGTCACTATTGCTGAAAGAATGTGGGTGACTAAGTTTGACTGCTAGAACTGTTGTATTTCTAACACAAAGGTAGCTGGTTTAAGCCTGCTGTTTAGTGTCTTCAGACTATCACTACAGCTATGATGGTCACACCTTGTTCTCTTTCTTCATGAAAGAAGATGACCACACTGTCAATTATGCCATGTGGTATTGTCCAATTAACTCTCAGCAAGTTATTGTAGGTACCAGAAATCACCTCACTGCAGCATCATGGAGATCTACTCAGGTTATTTTCTCCTGCTTAGCAACTTGCTTGGCAAAGAAATTGAGTTCATATGGTGCTCTTCTCTTCAGCTGAGGAGTCTGGTTTGGAATTAGTGTGGATATCCGTGTCCACAGTGTGCTCCAGAAAACTCTGTGGGCTGAGTACTTACCTGCAGCAGAGGCAGCCAATCACACACTTAGACGTGCTATCAGGTGTGCAAATAGCAGGATGAGGGATGTAAGACCACATATAAGCTCCCTGGTACAAGAGCAAACTGGAGTGTGGTCTGCAGAGGCCCACCAAGATGGTGGGATCTGGAGTGCTTGCCCTGAGACAAGAGGCTGGTTAATATGGGCTCAGCTACCTTGGAGCAGAGAAGACTTGGTGGGGGGTTAGCAGCAGCCTCCCAGTCTCTCAGTGGGGTATGATGATGGCAGGCTGTTCACAGTGGTGCATGGTGGGAGGACAAAGCATAATGCATGTAGAGTTGAAACAGGAGAAGTTCAAACAGATGTAAGGATAAGCTTTTTCATCCTGAGGGCAGCCAAGGACAGGAACATGCTGCCAAGGGACATTGTGCCATCTCTATCCTTGAAGGACTTCAGCCTGAGAATGCCCAGCTCTGACCCCAGAGCTGACTCTGATATGAGGAAGATGTTGGACTAGAGACCTTCTGAAATCCTTTCCAACCTGCATGATCCTGTGATGCTCTTTCTTTAGGAGAGAGATGGATTCATTAATGGACTCCCAATCCAGTTCACATAACTAGGGTTAAATGCACTGCTGGGCTTGGATAACAGGATGAGAGGTCTACAGTTTTGTCCGCACCTCAACTAAATCTGTGACAAGTGAATTATGGGTAGGTCTAATTAGGCCCAACTAACTATAACTTCAGACTTTTCTTTAACTTTATTAAAAATTTAAATTGTTAAAATTAAGTATTCTAAACCATTTTGATATCTCTTTCCTTATTGTCTTTTTTAAAATCAAAATAATTTATCTTTTAGATGGAGAGTAGTAACTGTGGAAGACTGAATGGCAATTAAGGAGACCCATTTTTTTTTGTTGAGGTCTTCTGTTTCCTGTTGATGAAAATGGATACAAATTAACAGGATTATATAATTACTCAACTGATTTTTTTTTCTGGTTCGTTCTGTACATAAGCTAATGCTGACAGTGGAGAGAAGAAAGCTACTACCTTACTATTGAAAATTTATATGGAAACAAGTGTAAGAAAGCAATTTTAAGCTTGTATTTTACAAGCTCTATGTGATTTCAGCAATGAAATATATTTCAAGCATCTAATGCTTTTTTTTTTCCTGTCAAGATCAGAATAACACAGACACTTGCAAGTGAAGTACAAAATAAAAAAGCCAAGACCATGTCTGCCTTTACATACACTACATATCTCTGTATACGTTTGTATTTCATAACTGGTTTTGTAACTATTTGGTAACTATGACTGACTACAACTACAACTATGGCTATATGTATGTCTATTTCTATTACTACTGCTATTGCTATTGCTACTGCTGTTACTATGATTAACAATTACTATTATTTCCCTCATTTAGTGTGTAGCTTACAATGACTTTCAAAATTGACATGATTTCTGAGTCAGTAATAAAGACCTTAGAAGATCACAACAGCTCCTTCAGTGTTTGGCAAACTAAATGCCAACTTTATTATAGATTCATTATATTTTAACTTTGAAAAATCCTGTACATGCCAATCAGCTTTCATCTGAAAGTAACATGCCTATATTGTTTTAACAAAGAACAATATTTTTAGCAAAATATGAAAATACAGAAGAGATGCAGAAGGTTGTGGCAGTGTTAGAGTACACAGTCTTTGGAGACAGATAGGGGAAGTGGGGTGTCTGCTGAGCTTGTTACCTCTTTACCTCCTCCCCTCACTCCCTCTCTGCCTCTGTCCTACGAGAAAGCACTGTTCTGGGAATACAGGGTGTGACAAGAGCCTGGTCAACTCCCAGGAAAATCTGCAGAATTAGTTTCAAAAGTCAGTGAAGGGTGCTAGCAATAGCCCATCTGACTTTTATCTGTGGGGATTAAGATATGTTCAGCTTCCTCCTTGCAGAGCTATGATCCTGGCAAACTCCTATGCATGGATGGCAACGAGCAATAAGGAAGTCATGGGCTTCTGAGTAATATATAATATTAATGTTGCCCATTCATCACTGTATAGACAGTCACACTTAATTGGCATTAGCACTAGGAGAAAACTCTCCAGTGTAAAGCAAAATCAATCTACATCAACAAGCAGATTCTGATAATAAAGCCCAGGGTGGGATCCATCTTTTCACATGATACACCAGATACACTGATTTCCTCACCTTTCCACAATGCAGGCTTCTTTCAGCTGCTTGCCAATTTATTTTATACTCTTTGTCACTTTTCCCATACACAAGCTTTCTCATTAGGAGATATGTTGGAACTAAGTTATTTCATTCAGTTATGACTTATTTGCATCCTGAGATTTCTTTTTCTATGACCAGGTTAGGTAAGTATTTGAACCTTCTCTGTAACTCTTTGATAGACACCTTTTTGGTGATCACTAGTAACTAAGCAGGCTGTATATGTGACACCCAAATGTTCTTTAAATGATCTTTAGAGAGAAAATTATCATCTTTACACATTAGAAATGAGATACCAATACTTGCAAATGTAATCCACATAAGCTTCTGTAGATTAGATATGTGTATCAAGGTGTTTCCATCTCATATTTTGTCCCAGTATATGGGGTCTACTAAGGCAAGCAAACATTTCAGCAGTGTAACATGGCACGGTGCAGAGCAGTGCAGGTGCATGCCACTACACAAATTGGTGCCAATGTAAAATCCCCAAGTAGGTAACATGCTTGAATGATTTGACAGAATTCCATATTAAAAGAAACTAACAAGAGTCCCTCAACCACTATTGTGATCCACAGCGTTTCTGCAGTTTAGAAAGTTGCTGGCTCAACATAAATTAGCAACAGAGCAGTTTTGCATTAGCAGTTGTTGTCTCCATACAGATTCTGTCTCAGCCCAAGATGTTAAGCTGCATGGTTTTCCACCAGACTAAAATAGGAGATCATAGTGTCAGATCTAGGGTTAACTGTAAGATGCTCTGCCAGTACAGGTCTTTTGGTTACAAGTAGTTCTGAGAATAAACCTTGCCTGTGAACCAGGCTTCTTAATTTTTAAATACTTGACCAACTGTTTGTTTTCTCTCCTTAATATATTTATTTTTACAGTGTGACACAGTGACAACCTTTGTGTCCTTGTCCATGTGCAGATAAGAATCTTGCAGACTATTCCTGACTACATTTTATAACAACACACTTGAGAGGGGACCCTGGACACTGTGAACTGAGTAGTGTTTGAGTATATTTAACACTGGAGATATCAATCCTCAGTGATTTAGTATAAGCACTTGGCAGGAAAAAAAGCAGTAAGAATGCAGATAATTGGATTTAAAAGTGATTTTGACTTTACAGTCATATAATATACTTGCTAAAATCTACTGTTGATAAGTTGACATCCTCTTTGTTTGGAGCTAAAGACATCCTGTTTTCCTGAACCATTGAGGGAATAAAGGGGCAAAATTTCTGAAAGTTCAGTGGTTACATAATTGATGTATATTATTTTCCCTGGAAGGAAGTCCTGATATTCACCAATGAAAATGAGTAAAGAAAAAAAAAGAAAAAAGCGGAAAACTCTTTTCATGTCATGGTAACATAATGAATGAGACAAGCCATTCACTTCACAAGGGATGGGTGCTCTTGATGTAGGCAATCCATAAATCTCTTTCATTGAGTTTGTCAGCAGTCATTTTTAAAGGCTTCTTTCTCAATTCACAGGTTGTGGTTATTAGTAAACTCATAGCTGTGCTGCAGATGTCATTGAGGCTTATTCCTCACAGCCATGTCATCAATCATGGTTTTCACATGATTTTCATACACTGGAGCAGAATAATCCACATTATTTTTTTCCCCTAGTAAGCATGACTTAAATAACTTAAATGAAAAATGTGAGATATAATCATCATGCACATGCACAAAGCACATTGACTTGGCTGCTCAAACTGATGCAAGGCAGTGACATTTTTGGTAATACTATACAGTTCTCTGAGACTTACCTTGTATGCATGGAAAAGAAAGGCAATCAGAGCTCTGAGTTGTATACAGGAACTGCTGCTGATGCAGATGACTTTGGAATTGCCGCTGATGTGGCTGACTTTGGAAT
>JAWWLV010000121.1:35098573-35109775 GCA_035041135.1 Platyrinchus mystaceus | reverse complement strand
AGCTCTGAGTTGTATACAGGAACTGCTGCTGATGCAGATGACTTTGGAATTGCCGCTGATGTGGCTGACTTTGGAATTGCCATAAACTTGTTCCAGATACTACTTTTCACATGGTAGACTGCAGTGTCAGTCCCCCAGGTGTTGCCACATTGTTAGAACATCTCACATAGTCAGAGCTGTCCAAAAGTATATGAAGAAACCTATGCTGAGGGTTTGTGACCTCAAAGTTTTGTTTCAGGGCAAGGATGCTTGGAGGATTATATGAAAGCATGATGCTTGTTAGAGGATGAAAAAAGTTGTTGAGAAAGTTTCTGATGGAAGCACAAAAGGTGTTTCATAAATTTTAGAAGGAAATGTCTGTAATTTCACTACAGAAAATGTGTCATCCAGTATGCAGTTTTCAGCTGAAAGGTGGAAGGAGTCTAAAGTTTTCTCTAAATATAGAGTAGATGTGGTAAAATATTATAAGTCCTCTTATATAATTAGTTCTAACTGTGTGTGTATGCACATTTTCTAAGTACGGTATTTCCAATCCAGAAGGCTTTGTAAGTACACTGCAAACATTGTGAACAAACAGCTTCTTCCCTGGAATGAGTTGCACTTCAGTAGTGAATCTCATAAATTTAATCGATAGGCACATATATCAAAGTGGTGATTTATACCTTGGTTGTTCATCAATGACACCATACATTTGCTGCCTGTTTACACAGTAGATAGAGTATTTTGGATCTGTGCAATTGCATACTGAGCTCTCCACTTTACCCTCCCTGCCAAAGATTCTTTTTCAGCCTGAGCATATTTCTTCTGTATTTCAATTATGGATTTAGTAGAAAAATACAGCTCTGACGAGCTCTTCCTGAAATTCCTGCTGCAGCTCTTCTCATCCACCTAAACCCTCCTCACAGACTCTGTCAAAAAACAAAAGCAGAATCTGCCCTTATGTGTAAGCGTGGGGCATGAGCTTCTGATCTTGCTTCATTTCATCCACTTAGCTTAATTTTTGTCTCTCTCTGGCTTAAATCTAGAGTAGGTCAGCCGACATCACAAATAGGAAAATAGCCATGGAGGAGAATGCATTCATATTTGTCTTCTGTTCTTCCAGTCATCGTGGAGGAAATAGACTCAAACCACTCAGCTTGGAGAATGTAAGCCTAAAAACATGCACAAACTCAGACACATAAATGGGGTGGAAGTCTGTCTGCTGTTGGTCACCGTTTTTGAGGAAGCATGTACTGTCAGATCACCTTCTGTCATCTCCTTTGGCTGTTTCTCCAAGTTAGAAAATATTTCCTGCTGCTGCTAAGAACTGACAAAATAATGTGGTGGAAAGCTATTCAAAGTATACTGTAGGAGTATAGTTGTACAGGAGTACGACATGCCATGCTCTGTTCCTATCTCACTGCACCAGTTTCTCATTGGAAACTTCCTGAGGCTGATTATAGGAGGAGAGCATTGGCTTAGAATAAGCTCTGGACATTCAGGCTGTTTTTTGATAATCTTCTGGCTGCTCAAAGCTATCTTTCCTAATGCAGCCAAAACAGCTAAGTTTTTTTCTCTGCCTGACCCTTTTCTTTGGCGGGTCTGATTTCCTCTTATTATTCTGTGTACCCGGAAAGCATACATCACATTCCATCCTTGCTTTCCTGTACAAAGGTGTCATCCATTAATGCATCTGTTCTTTCATGTCCCTGATGAAACTTGCATATTTCAAACACAGTCAATGTGTTGAAAAGATCAGCTCCCAAATGGGACCATGGGACAAAAAGTTCAAACTGAAATGTTGGCTGTTGGACAAAAAGTTGGATGGCTGGATTGAAGTGGTTGTGTTTTCTGCAGTGCTAAGGACTTAGAGCTCTCACTGAAATCCAAACCAGAAGCTGTTAGGATGACCATATCTTAATGCCCTTGGAATTTGAGAGGTTGAGTGAGCATAAATGCATGACTTTGCCTGATGTTTAAGTGTAGCGAAATCCCACAAGTTTCTGAACAATATTACCAAATGCGAGAAGTCTAAATCTTTAATTTCATTGCCTTGTTCAGCCACTTAAGGCCAATCAAGATACTGACTCTGTCACTACTTTTTTTTTGCCACAGGGCAATTCTCATTCATCATCTCAGAACCGTTCTTCAAAATGCTCACAGATTTTATTCTAATGATGTCTTCCTTCACTTATGGAAGCATTATGAAGGTCCATAAGTGATGCAGCAACACAATGGGGAATAACATTAGTTTCAAGTTCAATGTGAATTGGCATATGCTAAAATAAACCAATATCCCCAGAGATGGCTGGATTTATGCCCTTTGCTCAGTACATTAGGCCCATTGGATGATTCACATATACTTTGTACAACATTACATTGATGATATTAGAAAAATGTGAAATATCAAATGTCATATATTAAAGCAGCTGTCAAAACAAAAGAGCTTGATGGAATAATTTAAAGATTCTTAGATTAGTTGCTAAAATCTCAATGTTCAGACTCTCAGTTCCTGAAAAACACAGCAATTTTTTTTTGCCCCCCCCTCCCCCCCGAATAATACATTGTTATGCATATAATTCCTTTGGTTTCACTGAGAAATGAAACAGTCCAATGTTAAGTGACAGAAGTGAAGCTGGCTGTATGCTTCCCAGCTGCTCTGCACCACAGCAGCTTTGTGGCAGCTTGTCACTGCAAAGCAGTGCTTCCACTTTGTGCCGAGAACTTTAGTTGGCATACTTTAGAAGCAGCCATGGAGAGAATCCCTTGAGTAGCTCACTCAAGTTACTAGTGTCTTCTGCATTTTTCTTAGTTGATTAAATGTAGAATTTTTGCTGTTTCTGCAGATGCTCAAAGGCAACTTCCTTTCTCCAAAATTGTTCTGTGGAACGTGACACTGTAGAAGGGAAATCATTTCAGTTGGCTAAAGAGAGAGAAAATTGGCAGAGCAAGTAATTGAGGATCTCTGAGGGATTAAGAAAAAGATATTCTTGGTGCAGTGAAAAAGGGGTCTCTTTATAGCAATAGACAGCAATAGTTCAGATGCAGAAGTACCCTGTGTTTTTGAGAAGGGAAAACTCAAGCATTGCAGGAGGTTGAGGCTGGTGCATCTTTTATGATAATTTAGATTACGCATATTTAGAGCACAGACCTTTCAAAAAACCTGAGAAATTCTCACCTGTGGTGTCTATTTCATTTGTCTCTGCACCTTGCCGTGCAACACTTCTGAAAGTGTACTGATTACAAGCCTATTCACACAAGTTTTTAAGAGTAGTCACTGATCTTAGACATTGACTGTTGAATGTGCAGCCTGAGTTTCATTTTCACAGATGTTGACTTTTTAAGTTTGGACCTACAAAACTATAAAAGTGTTGAAAACAAGTGCTCAAAAATTTAGATTTAAGACGTTGTAAGTATTTATATTAAATTAAAAGAAGCAAGTCAACATAGTATATGCAAACGTGTAAATCTAGATGCCATATCATAACATGTTTAATATTATCTTCTGTGGGGTACATAGTCACGGCTTACACAGGGAACATGTTCTTCAAAAGAAAGGTAGAGTCTTCAGAGACCTGTAAGACATTATAACATCTGATTTGAATGTTTGATATTTTTTCCCTTCAGTTTAAATATCTTTCTCTCATATAAATTACAAATCAATACTCAAACCAAAAGAGATTCATCAGTCTTATCTCCTGCTTGGCATATACTAAAACGATCATGATTATCACTTGTAAAAAATACTTGTTAATTAAAGTACCTCTTTGGGTCATTTCTTCACAGCCCATGACCTAAGATTAATGGCTACAGTTCAGCTGACCATTGTTAGGTATTGCTTTCTCCATTCCGAGAAATGATAAAGATTTAATTAATTATATCTTGATTAATTAATTAGAGTAGAACATGGTGTTGGTGAGAGGTTCATTTCCTCCTACAGAAAACAAATGCTTTGAGGTTTTTTCCTCAGAGTATTTGCTAGTTAATATTGAGATATTGGCATTTAAAATACAATATGTGAAATGTTCAGATGAAACTGATGAGATTTACATTTTGTTATGCAACATCATATATAATGGCACATTCAGTCTCTAGGAAGTAATGAAATCAGATTAAGAGAAGACAGGGCAAAATAAAGAACTCACTGTCTGACACTGACTGACTTGGACTTTTTCATCTTGTTGCTTCCCTATTCTCTGAACTGCCTTTCTGGATCTAAACTGTTTGACAGAATGGTGTATGGCTTGTGCTGTATTATTTGACAAATATATTGTGTTATAGACACATACTGTGTTTTATGTCATTTGTATGCAGAGTGAAGCTAATACTTAAGGTATCTTGATAAATTTTTCATGTCTATGTGGACAACTGTCAATATTCCTTTTTCACAGAATTTTAGAAGAGCTTAAAGTGTTTGGAATCCTTGGTGTATCTATGAAAATGATTGTTGTTTACTATTTAGGCTGAAATTTCAAAGTTAATCACAGTGCTTTGACTAATTGAGTTTAGGCTAAATGACACAATCTTCATTAACAATGAAAGGTTTTCTGAGTAAAGATACTTAGGGTCATTTGGATATTGGGAACTTTTAATATATCTGAAATTAAATAGAAATAGAAATATGTTTCGTATAATCACATGTGTTATAAGGAAGGAATTCTTGAAATGAGTGTGTTACTGGGCTGGGATGTTGCTCATTTAGACTTAGTTTCTGACATTTAATATATTGGTAACCCTTGAAGCACAGTGAAATTAATGGCTGCCTGTTCTTTGTTTTATCAGATGGTACTGAAAGATCTTTGGGATTCTTATTCTTACAGTGGAAATGTGCTAATTCCAGATACTGCAGATACTGTATTTGTCTGATGCAAAGTTGAATTCTTTACTTCCAATACTTGTGGTTTCCTCTAGACTGTGCAAAGTGGACAAATGATTGTGTCAACTGAATGCAGTTGTGCCTTCTGCAGTCAGTGTCTCTGCGATGCCCTTGAGAACCCCAACTCTTGCCCAGCCTGAATGAAGAAACTCACTTGCGGACAATACTATCTTGTTTTTATAGGAGTACTTCTATTTCTCAGGGCAAACTCAGCTGGATTTTGGGAGGAAAATGTCATGTTTTCGGTGCTCTGAAGATTTAAAGAGCAGCAGGTTTTGCACATATCCAAAGACTGACTTTTTTTCTTTTTTTGAGAAAAACTGGTACATATCTAGAGAACTTTTTTATGGTCCAGACAGCTTCTTTTAATGTCCTTGGTTATAATGTCACATTTATGACTGTCTCTAAACTAGAGAAGCAGCCTATACGAGGAAGAAAGAAGCTAACCCATTTCCTTCTACTTTTTCTAATGCTTAAATAAAAGGAGCCTGAATATTTTGTTTTTTCATACTCATTCACAATCTTTTCTTCATTACTCTCTATTTTTTGTCTTATAAAATATATATACTTGATTTCCAGTGACATTTCACATTGGCAAGAACTGATAGATAATGCAAAGGCTTTTTTCCTTATGTAAATTTATATCTTGTATATTTTTCAATTTTTTCCTGCATTTAATTATATTCATATCTGTCTATCCATCCATGTTGGAATCTGCTGGTAGAAAAACAGTGCTTCTAACGTGGAAACAAAACTAGTGGTTTGATCAGTCAGAAGTGTTCCTTCTTTTAATCACACTGTAGTCATTGATTTTGGGGGAAAAAATTCTAAAGACCCAATACTTTTAGTTCATGTGGCCAATGTGTGTTGAATGGGGTAAAGGAGAAAGGTGCTGCCTGGGGTGGGAGTGATATGGGGACAAGAAGGTGCAGTCCTACTCCAGCCTGGGGGAGTGAGGGGTGCAGAAGTGGCCTTGTGAATGGAGGGAGCCCAGGAGCTGCCAACAGAGAGGGCTCCTTGAGAGAAAAAAAAAGTGAGAAACCTATTCTGTTTGTTTTTTTCTTTTTAATTTATAATGAGCCTTTTAATGAATATCTTTCAAAGTGATTAACTAATATATAATATTTTCTTGAAATTAATTATCTAATATCTAATTTCTTTCCATAAAGACAAACTTCTTATGATGCCATCAAAAAGGATAAAATCACGAAGTACCAAATATCTTACAAATATCTTACAGCTGCATGAAGAGCAGACATTTGACACTGTTAGAAGGGAGAAGTGTAAATCATAGGTCCTTCCAAAGATGAAGTGCATAGGTATCCTTGTGGTTAGGTATCTGTGGGCATTTGGAAGAGGGAGAAGTGAACAGAAGGAAATATGTGGATATATTTCTAGGTATAAAATATATTCCCTAACAATAATACTGTTTCCTATTCAAAGGGTTTGCCTGTTATTCATATTACCGCTACATAAAAAGAGTTGATGAGGCTTATTTTACTATTGATACACTTCTGGTAAAAAAAAGTCCTCAGATGAAAGGACTACAGATTCTAATTATAAAGCCTGTAATTGCTAATAATAGCCTAGGAAATTACATTTATGTGCCTAGATTTTTGGTTTGAATTGTATGCCCCATGTTACAGAAAATTTCTGAGTCTATTTTTTATGATTTAAAATGGTGCCCATTAGTTGTATTTCCTCACTGAACTTGCTGTGTGCAATAGTCAAAAGGTCCATCTTTTTTCATTACTTAAACCATCTTCATAATTTTATTTTTATAAAAACATTTCTAGTCATTGGTTTTAAAGAGAGCTCCAGGGACTTCATTCTGCAATTAAGGAGTATATGTCTTTCCCCATCTTGATGTAATACAGATGACAAATATTAATTAAAAAGGCAATTTTCAAAAACAAGTTTCCATTTAGATCTCTGTAGTCTTCTTTCTGTTAACTCTATCACCTCATAAATAAGGAAGAAGTACTCATCAGGAAACACAGAGTGATGCAACAGGCAAAGCAAATTTGCATTGCTTTGTTGAATGTCCTATCAACTGCCTTGTGCTACCTTGTCAGATCTAATCAAAACTCTTTGATGCTGTGCCTTCTGGATGAGTGATTTGATTTTAGGTGAATTTGGCACTCATATTTATGCTTTAAACTAGATGTGGCATATAGTGTTCATGTTTTGATCACTGCTCCAGTAAACACAAAGGGTTTTTTTAGTATTTTACAAGTAAGACATAGAGTTGCAAGATTGTACTTGACTTGCAAAACAACAAAATAAATCTTACAAAAACCATCAGCATTCAATAAATTATGCACTTCACATCAAGCTGTGTTGACATCTTAAATGAAGTATAGCTTAAAGATAAGGTGTTAAAAGGGAAAATTATAGATGTACAGTGAGTTTCTTTAAAACTATCACTTATACCCATTCCATCACCGTAGCTGTCATTTTCTCTTTTGGGTTTTATTTTTTTCCTACATTTTTTGTGCTAAAGTGTCTGAATTATGACAGAAACTGTCATATTATGAATAATTTTTGATAAATGCAAAAGGAGATGAAATTTTTACAAACTCAATGAATATTTAAGGTCACATATATAATATTAGTTCTGACAGATTGTTAAACCTGAGGACTCTTCTTGAACTGAAGGAAGTTTCATTGAAAACCTGAGATTTGCTTAAAGTAATTATTGCACATCATGTTTACATATTACAAAATTCTTGTTTCTGAAAAGCACACATTCACTTTTCCTTCCTGTGGCTCTAGTCTAACGCGTAGCCCTTCTGTTCTTCTTACCCTCTCACTATCATGCCGATATCATAAGCTAATAAACAAAACACACTTTTTACCTTCACTACTGGATTATCACTTCATCAATCTGCTTTGAGTTTGTAAGAAGAAAGTTTGCAGCTGAAATATGTGAAAGAAAATTCCAATAAAGAGGAAATGTCCGAAAATTCAGAGTTTACTTTTGCTTCGGATCAGCATGCAAAACTTCACTTATCCAGCTCAAGTGTACCATATACAAAGGCAAGTAATTTGCTCCATTAGTAGATGCCAATTCTCCTAATTGTTGGCATTTCCTGCTTTCATTCAGGGTGGAACCAGGAAATGTGGATATTATGAAAATATTTATAATAACTACGAGAGGCTAATATTTTTTTTCAAAGCAGCCAAAGTCAGGAAATTCAGTTTAAAGCTTCCAAAATTGACCTAAGTTTTGATGCTTATTTCCACCCATTATCAGCCTCCTTACAGTACAGGATCTGAACCGTATATCAAGTGATCAAAAAGGTTTGAGCCATTTCATGCCAAGTTGCATGTTTTCTTTCCAAATGTACAAAAGGGGAAGAGGGATGTAGAGGTGGTTGATACTTGCTGTGTGACTGATAGTTTCAGTAGATTATGCTGTGCGTTTTGGCAAGTAACCTTTACTTTACAGCTCTTGTTGAGAAATAGTTAAACCGTATTACTTCAGCAAATATAGTTTCTAGAGCAGATCTCAGTCAAAATCATACACTGTGTTAATAACTCATTTCCTTTTTATCTTTACTTCCTTAATATTGGAGAAAGCTGCAAGATTCTGGATGGAAAAGGGTGTCTTGCAGTGGTGACTATGTGGGGAAGCCTGGATTGTATATGGGGGCTGAAAACTGATAAAGAATTTAGAGAGCTGAAAAACTCAGCTCTATTCTTAAAATTAAAAAAAAAAAAAATCTTTGGTTTGTCAAATACCACACAAGTCTATGCAGTTGCCTATTTCTTTTCTAAATATACATGTACAACTTTACCTGCATCGGAATTTTAATTTATTAGTATTCAAAAATTTGTGAGTATTGGATTTTTACCTGGTACTTTCTGTTAAAAGGGTAGAGATGTCATACAGTAAAGTACAAGAAAACTTAAATTGGATTTTTTTACCAGCTTAGCTTGAATGGTGTGACTTATTTGACAAATTTTGCTTGCTTCATTGACTTCCATTGCATCCTGTATGGTCTTAAGGGCAACTTGAAGTTCTGCTGGCCATGGTTCATTGTTCTGAGAATCCTGGGAAGCTTTCAATTGAGTTAAATAAAGACTGTATCAGAGACAAGAATACAAAAGAATATTTTTGATTGAATTTATGAAATTTGTGGCAACGATTAAGTTCTCAAAGATGCAGATATTTTTGGGGAAGTGACTCAAAATTAGTGACTGAATCTTTGTAAAATTAACTGATATGATAGCAAGGGGAAAGATGTTTGGAAACATCTTAAATGAGCCATAGTCACTTAATACTTACTGCATATATTTTACAAATTCCAAATCCTATACTTAAAAAGGTTCCTGCAAGTGAGAATTACTTTTAATGCTTCTTACTGATTTAGATGCAGCTTCAAAATTACCTACTTAATTCATTGATACTTTTGCCCATACAGTATCCTCCTATCTAGGGGCATAAAACTTGCTATTCTCTAAGACTTATCTTCACTTTCTGAGGAGTAACTAAGTGAACTCATTACTACGTAGAAATACAAGATATATCTAATGTTATATTAAAGACAAGTTTTGCCATATAATCAGTTGAAATTCATTTATGGTTATGATGGGAATTTTTAAGGAGCGATTTCTGAAGGAAGGATGTCTTCAGTCTTTCCTGTGAGTCTGGAGAATGTATACTATATATCATAATACATGAAGAAAAGGCATATTCTAGTACTGCATGAATTCAGACACATAGGAGAATTAATTCCCTTTAATCCTTTGATATTCTAGAGGTCAGAATATGCTTTTTAATTTGTGTGGAAAACTTCAATATTTTAGTGAACTATGTTAGGCAAAACTCTGAAATATTTTGGTCAGGAAATATTTCTTAGTGGTTCTAGTTACTGTTTTATTTAGGTTCCCTTGTTCTCAGTCAGACTACATCCTCCCTCATGCATCATAATTCCTCAGTGAAGTCAAAATGTCAGGTTTCCTTCTCCTCTCATAAAGCTTGTCCTCTTAAAAACTCTTTTTTACTACCACTCCTTGTTCACAGAACATAACAGCAACTGCCCATGATAATGTGATTTTGTTTTCTGATTGACAAATAATCGTGTGGTTAGGGTGTGTTTTCCACTTCCTGCTGCTGGGCTCAAATGCTTTCTTCTCCAGCTTCTTAAGGAGATTCTTTCCTCCTATCTTTCTTTTAGTGTTGGTGTATAAAGTAAAAATTGTAAGTAGAAAAGTGTGAGGTAATGCCACCTTAGGCAGCCTTGGGCGCCTGACGTGGAAGTCTCTCATCCTATCCCAGAAAAGATTCTTAGATAACTTACAAATCTTTCCTTGAGGCTGTGCATACAGCTAAATTGAACAGCAAGAGATCCTTGAAAAATCTGCCAGTAGAATATGACATTTCTCATGCACCATGACCTGCTACCACGGCTAGCAGACATATTGCTCTATCTGACTTAATGAACTCATGGACACTCAGTGCTCTATGACTGCACATTTTTAAAACACATTTTTTAATGTAATGATACCTTGGTAAGTCACATACCAGCCCCAAAACAGCAAAGGAAATGTAGTATCTTGTCTGCAGTTGCAGGTCAGAAGACAACTGCTTCACCAAATTCCAAGGAGTTTCTTCCACAATGGACTACGGTGTTTTTTCCACAGAGATAGTAAATGATGCTTGTCCATCTAATACCCTGTAAAATAAAATCCTGAAAAATTGATCTTACATGAGATTAGATGTGTGAAACACAAAAACAAGGAACTACATGTGCGAAACCCTTGTTGATTGGTCAGAACATGAAGAAAAATGATGAGGATTAGCAACACCATGGTCAAGCACTTGGTCAAGCACCCCTTTTCAAGACCATGCACCTGCAGTAGCCTGCAACGGGTATCACCTTTCCCATGGGAGCTAGCTCAACAGTGTGCAACAAGCAGACTAAGAAATGCTATGGAATTTGCATGGTGGTTTTACCACGTCTTACTACAATTTCAAGTTGTTAACTAGGACACAGTCACATATTGCTACCTACCATCAGATTCCTGAAAGGGGCAGAGAGAGATGATAACCATGGCATTTCTTAAAGACTCTATCTCTTAATTTTTTAGCTTTTGTTGGGGAACATGAGCTAGACTTCACCACATTTTAAAGTAGACAAGGAAAATTGTTCAAGCTTTTCCACATTTCCTTATTATGTCATTTTCCCTCTTGTCAGTGGAAGTGGTGATGTGGATCTCTGTCCCCTCTCTCTCCACTGGAGAGACTGCTTTCACCTACAAGCTGAGCAGATGGCCACCCCTTGAACCCCTGTATGTCATGGATGGAAAACAACCTAGATACTGTAAAAAATCTTACTGCA
>JAWWLV010000121.1:35062182-35081243 GCA_035041135.1 Platyrinchus mystaceus | reverse complement strand
CTCTGCATCAATGTGGGCTGTAGTGCTGCAGAGATGCAGGGCTCTGAGAAGGCAGTGAAATGGGAGATTGTGAGAGCAGAGAGTCCTGTGAGCTCAATGTCAGTGAGACTGCTAAGCCAAGTGGATGTTATTCACTATTAGTAAGAATTAATCAAAACCAAGGGTTTTTTTAGACTAAATTTGTAAAGAGGGAAGGTTTGTGTGTGTGTGTGTTTTACTATTCTGAGGCCTTTTGTAGTTCAAAGGGAAACGTGGGACAATGAAATAGTTGTGTAAGTACTTTATGACTTCCGCCTATTACAATATCTTTTAGGGACTTATGAAATTTGTGTTGCACTATAGTTCTGGACCCACTTTCAGATATTTCATTCACTTTAGTGAATTTTATTCACAGAAACTAGAGAGAAAAACCCACATGCTCCCCAGTATTTTAAATATAACATAGTTAGACAGACTAAAACATCTTTTCCCTGTGAAGTTCTTTACATCTTGCAGGTAAGCTGCACTCAAAAAACCAGTTGCTACACACAGCATCAGCACAGCAAACCCAATTTCTGCACACAGAAAACGGTTTGTGTTTTGAGTGTGTAAGGTGACAGATAAGGCCATACAAAAGCAAGAAAAAAGGCTCCTGATGGTTTCCTGGAAAAACTGGGCATGTGGAGACACAATCCCAGAAACTGATAAAAGGATTAAGAGGAAGAAAGGAGTGATATGGAGATAACACAGCTTTTTTTTTGTAAACATCCTGGCTACCAGGAACTGGGGAAGTGGATCCTTGGGCCTATTTCATCTGTCTATCACCCCAAAAAATTAGTTTATTGACTAGAGCCACTCAACTGCCTAAAGAAAAGAGTATAAAAAGAGATTGGACATAAGCAAAAATTAGGGAGAAGTTCCATCAACACTGCGGAGGTAACCGACAGGCTACCTTTTCTCCCTCCACCTTCTCGGGATGCCTTGAGGTGAGCCATCGCTTTATATACATATATTAATTTTAGTTTTGCTCCACAGTACTTTAAAATCTATACTTATTCTTTGTTTGTTCTTTTGCTTTAGGGTTTTTGGTTAGATTTTGTGGTATTAATATTCTTTGTAAACTGCTTTTGCTTTAGCATGTGTGCTTAAGCTTTGTATTATTATTATTATTACTCTTACTAATAGTTTGTGTGCTTTTTTGCAGTTAGACCTTATTCTAGACACACTGAACCCCATAAATTGTCACAAGTTTTATTAATAAACATGTTATTTCATGAACTGTTAGAGTGAGTTCATTTTTAGTGCTGACAGTTTCATCAACAGTGAAATAACTCCTAGAACAATCCTGCTGAGAGGTTTTTCTACTGCTATTCAGTGTAGTCCTTATATAAAAAGGTATCAGATGTCCTGTCCATCTCAGTGTATGTGTTAAACAAAGGGTCTCATTAAGTGAAATGCTAACAGACTGAGTTGGACATTAAAAGGCTTTAATCTCCTAAGGGATTCTGATAGCCAAAAAAACCCCCAAAACAAAACAAAACAAAAACAAAAAAAAACAACCAAAAAACCCCAAACAAACAAACAAACAAACACACACAAAAACACCAAAACAAAACAAAACAAAACAAAACAACAACAACAACAAAAAAAAACCACAAAAAACAAAACCCAAACCCCCCCAACAAATTAGTACAGGTTAGACAGAAAATTCATCTTTTCTGCCCCTTTTCATGTGACAGAGTGGAAAACAAAATGAGAGAATTCCCTGAAGTCCTGAGAGCCAGGAAACGGTAGTCCTGTGACCCATTGCCTCCCAAGCCATCTTTTGGAGGAGCACTAGCTGGATAGAGAGGTCTTCACACCTGATGAACCTCCAGGCTCTCTCACTCAGCTGGACAGGCTAAGGTCCTGATGTCCTTCTCTTCCTCTTGATCCTCTCTATTTCCTTAAAGTAAAAGTATAAATGGTAATAGCCCTTGAAAAGCTTTACCCTTACAGTGTCCATGCATTCACATCCACTTAAGCTTATATGCAATATAAAACAAAAATACCAGAAACTGAAAGCCTTTATCTGAAAGGTGAAAGAAAAAAGTTTTATATTGATGTTTGTTCTATAGAAAGAATGCAAGAAGTTTTTTTTTCCCTTCTACTTTTTAAACAAAATTCTTAGTGCCTCTTAAAATTCTCTGAACTACTTCTATGAGTAGTATTGCTTAATACATCATACATTAAAGAACAAGACCTCATGTGAAAACACAGCTCCATTTAGATTATGCTTTCATGCATCAGAAAAATTAATTTAAAAGCTTCTTAAGGCCCTTCTGAATATTGACTTGATTCCCACATCATTTTGCTTACAAGTGCAATCAAAATCTCTTAAGAACAAGGTACAGTCTAATTGGCATACTTAAAAATTCTTAATTGTGACTAGGAAACAGCAGCTTATTTTAGGAATATGACTTAAAAAAATACTTCTTTTCTTCAAGAACCACTGAAATTTTTAGTTATCTCTTTGAATACTCCATGAAAACTTTAGCAGTTCAACTTCAAACTTG
Source organism: Platyrinchus mystaceus (assembly GCA_035041135.1). Lineage (NCBI taxonomy): Eukaryota > Metazoa > Chordata > Aves > Passeriformes > Tyrannidae > Platyrinchus > Platyrinchus mystaceus. The sequence continues at coordinate 35,078,709 of JAWWLV010000121.1, read as the reverse complement.
AGTTTTTGTAAATTAAATTGTTTTGTTGCCCCAGAAGATATAAATTATTAATGTTTAACTCAGCAGGTGTAAAAATCTTGCTTCTTTGTGTATTATTGAATGTTTCATAGCCAGGTTTGAGGACAGAATTTGGGTTCTTGTTATCCATGAATAATAGCCTTGAGAATAGGACTGAAACCCTCAGTATTCTGACTGCCCTATTATCTCCATATGCAGTCAGAAACTCACTTATGGCTGTGACAGTAGTGATGCACAGAGTTTCATGGTGCTATTTCAGGCATTTGTTTATCTGTAAAGTCATATATTCTTATTGCCACGGGAAGCCTCCATCTAAGATACCTTCAGTTATATGAAGATCAGGCATCTTGTCTAGGAGAGCCAAGACCAGCCATCTGTCTCACCTGGAGGTGGGTGTCACAGCACTTCCCAGTGGTAAGCCAGCCTCGCACTCCTGCCACCACGTCTCTCCATGACCCAAAGGAAACTGAGAAAACTTCTTCTCAGCACTGAATGTTAAATAACATACACTCAACCTCATGAATCCAGCTTTATGATTTAACATAATCTGCTCTAAACAGCAACACAAATGGTTTTTTTTTCTTTCTTTTTTTCTTTTTTTCTTTAAATTTTGTTCATTGTAAAGATGTTGTTTTGAAATGCTACCTCTATTTTTTGATTCAGGGTGAAAGATAATAACTTAGATTGTTGAAAAAGGATTTGTCCATGCTGTTATCTGAGATAAGCCATACTTTTTTTTATATATATATAAAATAAGGTTTTCTTATGTTTATGATGCAGTTGGCCAGACCCAGATCGGTTTCATCCAATTTCCCTGACATACTGGTGTCTCATGACTGCACCTATCCTGCTGAATCATGAGGTGCTCTCATTGTTGAAGAATTAATCAAAGTTGCACTAAAATATTCTCAAAGAAAAACTAAGATTGAAGGTGTATTACTTTAGAGTAAACATTTTCAATTTTGAAGGCCCCTAAAACATTCCTTATACATCTCTATATGTGGAGGTTCAGCCTATTGTCAGTAGGTAGGTTTGCTTGCTTTTATTATCTTTCACAGACCCCTTAGGAGTAGTCTAGAGGCTTGCCCAAGGACCCACAGATGGATGGTTAAAAAAATACCTCCCTTGAGTAAAAGACAAATCCTCTGACCTCAGTTTCACAGTTATGATGGAGTTTGTTTTTGGTGAACGTAATTTTCAACAGCATGGAGGAAGGGAAGACTTACTTGTGTGGAATACAGGAACAACCAAGACAAATATATGTGATAAGTCTTAAGAGAAAACGGGCTTGGTTAACACATAAAAGAAGCTTTAAAAATGTTTTCACAGATGAACAAGGAAAGGAGGAGATTTTGTGAATTATGAACCTCTAAAGAGATAATAGCTTACTGGAATAGCAGAGAATTTTGAGATATTTGTTGGAAGAAGACAAAAAGTGACAAATATGAAAGATATGAAAGAGACATAATGAGGCTTGTGAGATAAATTAAATTTATTATGTTGAATAAACACCATAAATCATAATATTGAAAGGGATATTAAGAGTTTTCCACCCAGACAGATTCATTTTTCCTTTTGCATGATTTTCTAACTTTCCTAAAGACCTTGAATAATTATTTCAGTGTTCTTCACTTATTAGAAAGATTTTCCACTTATCCAGTTTAATTTTTCAGTATATTATATCCCTTTCTTAATAACATTTTTTTTCCTTTTTCTTCCCTTACTTAAAGCTAATTGCTCCCCTTTTCTAACCACAGCTGATTTTTGTATCCTCTGAGCCCCTCCAGCACAGAAAAATATATAAGATCCTTCTCTGCCTCTTAAAAGCCATTTCACAAATTCACAGATGTTTTCTAATGTTCATTCTAAGAATTCCTCCTTCAGTGAAAGCAATATTTTGCTCAAAGACCTGCAGTCCCAAAGAAGGCAGTGGGGAAGAATGTACAGGAGAAACTGAGATTTTCAATTTATGAGGAACAATTTTAAGGAAGAACATGAAATGGATTTAGACATATTTTCACAATTCTAAGAAGAAAAGTTGTGAAACTTATGAAACTTTGGAGGACATATAATAAAAAATAATCTCCTTTCTCAGTTTGCATGTAACTTTAATAGGAGTCAAGAACAAACTGGGATAAGGAAATAGGTGTATCCAATTAGAAGCTTCTAAAAATCCTTTTCCTGGATCATAAACCTCTTCCTAACATTTTCAATTATTGCAATGTGTTAAATATAGTAGTTCTTACTTGAGGATTACATGAGATTTTTTGCAGGCAATTATTTCTCTTCCTTGTTGTTAACACAAAAGAGATATACTAAACAAGAGGTATTTGCTGGACCATAAGTGTCCTGTGTAGCTGCACTAAGAAAGGTTTATTTATTCCATTGTCCTGCTAAAAGGGGCCAGGGTTACTGCTAATAACTGAGAAAATAAGCAGAAGAAAGAGAGGTGTCTCACAAAGATTTTCAAAAAGATACCTTCAGGCTTTATAGGATGAAGCTTAGCATAACATACATGCATAGGACTCTGAACATTTGTGAAATTTGTCCCCTATGAATTTTTCTTACCTTTTATAAGAATAAAAGAAAGAAAAGAATGGAAGATCACCAGAAAGAGAATAAGATATATTAAGTAAAAGGAGCATATCCTGGTATGACTTACTGGGCAGAAGTGAGGGAGAAACTTCCAGGAACTATTGGAAAATTGTTCTTCCATAGCATGGAAAAGAAAGCAGAGGAGTATTGCCTTGAGTGAGTTTTCTGTCTTAAAGCTACATTAAATACTTCCACTTTCTAAGCTGTCAATGATACAATCAGTAATAGTCTCTTAAGGTAATAAACCACAAGGCACAAAAGCAGGGAGAGCAGGATTCCAAGGAGAGGCAGCTGGGTTTTGGTTTCTAGCTGAAGAAGGTCTGCTGTGCCCTGTAACAATAATTGGCCTTTTTCTCTGCTGCACCGCTTACATTCAGCAGCCTTGGGTAGATTACATCCGAGGGATGGCCAATGCGATCAAAACCCTTACGGACTTCATTTACCTCACAAGCATGGAAGAGGAAAAAGATCAGAAGGAATGAGCCTGTTTAGACTTAAGAAGCAGAGAACATATTTACCATTCTCCTCTTCAATATTTACAAATCACAGACACAAAATTTTGTTTTCCGTTGTCTTACTGTAACAATAATCTTTCAGTGTCTCCAGCTGAATAAAAAAGTGATGCCAAGGGACTGTCATCCACCTCTTTATCTTGTATAGCATTTCTCATACCTGCTCCCAGAGTGTAATAAGAAAGACCAGGAGCTTGAAGAGGTTGACAGACAATATGTTTTAATCGCTGTAAATTTACTTTGCAGATGCTGTCAGCTAAATCATTTTGTAACTTTGCACATACAGACACTTTCATCTCTATCTCCTTTTCTGAAGGACAGGCAAAAAGGTGCTTCTAGTGAATGACACTTCTCGCTGGGGAGACTGACATTTCAAATCATAGCTTCCCCTCAAAGTATCAGGTAGGCGGGAGGTCTCTCCACCTGAGGTTGTTAAAAGCAGCGCTAACTGCAGCATGGTGGATTGTGCTCCCTCTGATAGGCAATGCAGGGCATTGGCACAGGGGTCTACGACAGCCCTGCTCCTTTGAAATAGAGTAACAGCAACCACATTTTTTTGACTTGTGGGCTTTTTTAAAACATCTGGGCTCTGGCTGGAACCCCTCCCTCCCCCAATTTTTCTTATATTTGTATATATGTTTCTTCTTGTATCTGTAATATTCTTTCTAGTTTTCTCATTTCTGAAATATCATTATTTATACGATCACTAAAAAAGGAAAAAAAGATATTTATTTCAGGTCCTTAATACTAATGTGAAAAAACAAATGCTTGATCTGTGAGAAAATAATAATTATATTTTTCAAGTGGTTGAGCAGAGTTGGTAGTGCTTTGGTAATAAAGCAGTGAAGTCGCTGCTTTATTGAGAGAGCTATTGCATGACATTTTAATTCTGATTCACAAAACTTCAGGGTTTTGTTTTTTTTTTAGTGCATGATTGTGCAAAAAAAAAAAAAAATTCCTTTAAGCACCTACTGAGTAAGAATCACTAAAGAAAAGACATTCCAGTGCATTCTTTACTGTTCAACATGATCTGGAAATGCTTGTATCTCATCCTGGAAACAGAACAAATCAAAGAATGTGAAGAACAGGTGTGTTTGTTAAAAATGTCTGAAAGCTTCCATGACTTGTCTTGAAGAACCAGTTTTTGGAACTTTTGGTACCTCATATTGTTCTGAGACATTAGTTCTTGAGTGTTAAGGAGTCTGGTACCAAGGTAAATGGTGTATATGATATAGGAGGGCACAGATATATTTCTCATTGCAAGAGATTACGTCTTTCTGGATGCAGTGGCTGCCCCAACTGTTGTTTCAAATTGTGACATGTAGACCTCTGGAAGGAATGAAACAGAAAGCTGGTCAGTAAATAAACTTTGCTTTCATGACAGATTAATGAAAAAATTGTTAGTTTGGAAGCATGCTTTCATTGAAAAACTTTTTTTTGCAGTGGCAAGATACAGATATTTTGATTTTGTTTTTCAAGCTTTAAAGGAAAGGTAAAATAATTAGTGTTTGGAAAATGTGTTTTATTTTCTTTTTAGACAAGAGAAAAACTTCTGAGCATCTGCATGAACTTTGAAATAAACAGAAGTTTCTAGCTTTGAAAGTTGTATGAACAAGAGCTCTAAAAACTCAGTTATTACTTCAAAAGAGAATTCAGGTACGGGAGAGTGCTCAGGAGCTTACTAACCCTGAGATTAGTTCCACTGGTTAAAACTTAGTGGTCATAACACCAAGGTCACAGGTTCAATCCCCTGTATGGGCCATTCAGTTAAGAGTTGGACTCGATAATCCTCCCTTCCAACTCCGAATATTCTGTGATTCTGACTTAGTCCATTGCTCTAGATAGTATGTGAAGAAATCAGGCCTAGTGGTGGTAGCATTTCATCAGATTTAAGAGGCAGCAGCATGTTTTCAAGTCTGGGGATGTCATGGTATTCAATGGCTTATGTGAAAAATAAATCCAATAAGCTCCAGAGGTGCAGTAACTTGAAAATATATTCAAATAAATTATGAATTTAAATGTATTTGAATAAGCCATTTTGTTGAATAGGCAGTAGAAGTGCTGGTTTTCATGGCGAGGTATAAGAACAGATGTCATAAACATTAATTATTAGATGGAAAAAGTGTGAAAGTAAGAATTTCTAAAGCACTTGGCATTAACCCAGGTCAGTGGGCATTGAAGTTATTAGAAAATTCTTCCACTGTGTTCACTAGTTAGGCCAACACTGAGTGCTTTTAAATATCTCCTATAGTTTTATCTATTAGTGGTAACATTTATGAATCTTCAGTATAAACACACAGTACATTTCCAGTGAAAACCTTAATTTGAATAAAGAGCAATTCAGATTTTCCCATTTTACCCTTTTGGTAAAGGCTGGATAATTACAATAATTTAAAAAATTAGCAAGCTGAGCTTGTTCAAAATTAAAAAAAAAACAAACCTCTTTTTTGGTTATGAAAATGTTCCTTTAGTTTTTTTCTGCTTGTTTCTTCATTTTTTCACACAATCTTATCAAGTCTTATCAAGTCAAGATGTTTAACAGAAATACCAAAATACATTGATTAGTATAATGTTATGGCATCCCATAGCTTGTACATGTCATAAAATTTCTAGTATTTCATATGAAAAAGATAGTCTCTGACTAAAATATTTTAGGATGGACACCATCATTAAAGCAAATATTAGAGTGGAACCAAATGAAATTTTAAGTTGGCTTCAGTGTCCTTGATTAAAAACAAAACCAAAATCAAAAACAAACCCAAGAAAATTAATTTTTTAAATTTATTGGAGCCAAGAGTTGTGGCAAAAACCTGCAAGATTTGGCTTGCTCATTCATAGCTTTTTCTTTGCATACATGCTACTACAGCTTGTAGAAGTTTTATAAGTGAATGTGAGTGGCCAGGTAGACAGAGCCATGGAGATTATATAACGTAAGTTACAAGGCAAAAAAGATGTAGTGAGAATTATGATTCCTTTTCTTGGATACTTCTTTGTACCAGAACTGAAAATTTAGACTGGACATTAGGAAGCATTTCTTTACCTAGAGAGGTGGTCAAACAGTGGAACAGGCATCCTAGAGAGATCGTCAATGTCCCAAGCCTGTCAGTGTTTAAGAGGTATTTGGATGATACCCTTAAAAACATGCATTAACTTAGTGAATTCTAGGTCAGACAGGGAGACTAGATGATTATTGAAGGCCCCTTCCAACTTAAATAATCTATCCTAGTCTAGTCTGGTCTAGTCTATTCTACCAGAAGAGGTGTTTCAATTTTTCTGATGCGTTAATCAAACTTCTCAACTGGTCTGTTTGGGTGTTTATGTATTGAAGGTATTATATCTAACATACAGGAAATTTTATTTTAATAGTACAAATTGTTTATCAGAGCTTATCTAAAGGCTTTGCCACTTCAACTTTGCTAATAAGTTAATTAATACCTGCCGTTTTTAAAAGTCCATTAGGACAATTTCAGCCAAGCCCTGAAAATAATACTTTAACTCTATGAAGCAAACCAGGAAACATGCAGAGAAAGTTAGCCAGGAACTTATTCAAACAGAAAATGAATAATTTCTAAAGCTTTATGGGATGTCCAATTCACATACATTGTCCATGCCAATGGGTTATTGTTCCTACTCAGCTGGACAGCTCCCTGTATTTTAATTTAAAGGATAAAGAAACAGGTTGCAAGGAATTTTTTAAAGAAGAAAGGAACAAAAAACCAAATAAACAGAAAACTGAAAACAACCTGAGTACAAAAAAGTGGTCAGTAGTTGCATTTCAATTTTTCACAACACTGCTTGCAAAAAGAAGAAAAATATCCCAGGGCCAGCAAGTTTTGTTGTTTGTGGTGTGGATGGGATGACATTTTCGTGTCCGCTTGCTGAGTTGGTCTGACCTCATTTGGCCTCAAGACCTGGTCTTTCAGGATGCTGCATCCAGCATGGTGCTGTGATGTCACAGGTCCCTGTGAGGGAGGAATGCTTGCTGTTCCTGCTATGAAAAGGTAGTGCAAGTCCCACGGTCTCAATGTGCCTAGTCTCCGCAGGGGAAAAAGAAGGTGTAAAGAAGCAAAGTGGGGCTGACCTGCTGTGGGAAGTGTACAAGGATTAGTGCTGCTGACTGAGCCAGCACATTGCTGCTTGATGCTTAGATGCTGTCAGTGGATTTTCTCATTTCTGGGATTCAGATTGCTGCAGCTGATCATCAGTAATGAAGTCGAGGAATGAAATTGCTCCTGATCTCTGGTGATATGAATTCTACTAACACAGCATTTAAAGATACTACTCATAAGGCAAGGTAATTTTAGAGATGTCTCCTGCAGATACCCAGAATTGCAATGAAGCATTAATCCTTCCTCACGTCCTGAGTGCTTCCCACAGGGGCTCCAAAATTTTTTCATAAAGAGATAAAAAAAATTTATCTAGGAAGTTTGCCATGGAGTGATTTTTTTTTTTTTTTTTTCGATTTTAAAGTGGAAAAAAAATAAATCTTTTCAATCACTCAGAATCAGGATGTGGACCTTCCTGATGTCAATTAAAAGCAAATGATTATTGTCATTTCCTAAACAGAATGACTATTCTAGATAGCTGCTTCTTTCTTTGCCATACTAGGCCAAACCCACATTTCTTTGATTGCCATACCCAGGCAGCGTGTCACTCAGGCCATTCCCTCAATAGCTTTTCCAAAAATCAGCATTTCAAAGCCATATAAATTGTGACAGCTATGAGCTGTCTGATTTGACACAAAGAGGAGGTTGAATGGGGCAGATCCATATTACATCATGATGCCCTGTAGAAAGATAACTGAGATAGCTATGAGGGAAAATTGCAGTGTCCTTATGTGGTCTTCAAAACACAATTCTTGTGGTCAGAATAAATAGACATATAAAAATCTTTCAACTCCTCTTCCTTGGCTCACTCCTTTACAATGCAGTATCACTTTACATAATGCCTAGAAATTTTGTAATATGCAACAGTAGGAAATTTAAACAAATTACAGATTAAATAACCTAAATTTGTAACTGTAAACATGGCATAAAATACCTTTATTTTAATGTCTTTATTAATCTCACTCTATGAATTTCTGACAGTGAAATAATATCTAGAAAAAAAAAAGTCCATTCTGTTTCTGGCTCTTTGCTATGTCTTCCTCTTTAGACACATAGAAAAGCCTTGAAATGCAACTGGATGAGGTCCAACCAATGTTATTTGCTACTTATTCTTGTTTTCTGGCTCTTATCTGACCTGGGCTAGATCCATCATGCCTAATGTCTCAGGGCAATCAGGGAAACGGATGTGGCCAGCCAGGCTGAGGGGAGAAGGTGGGATCAGAAGAAGAGAAGGTGAAGGGGGTAATGTCCAGCTCTGCAGCTGCTTTTGCAGGGATGGGTCTGGAGCCATGCTCCAATGGGGATGATTCAGAAAACAGGAGCTCTGTCAGGAGCTTCTGAGGTAGAAACAGCGGCTTTGGTTCTACTTCTCAAACAAGCTGTAAGGAGGTGGTTTGGATTTGGTCCTATTTTTTTAAAAAAATTATTTTAGGTTTTGTTCCCTCCCCATCTCTGCTCCACCCCTGACAACTGCAACTGTGGAAAGCTGTGTTGGTTTTTGAGCAGTTCTAATTGTACAACTCACACCTTGTTAAAATACTGAATTCTTTCCCTTCTTGAACAAGTTTTTTTTCCCTGCCCTACACCCCTTCCTTGCCATCCACATGTTGAAAAGTTTCCTCTTATAATTCAGTGTTTAGCATAATAGCAATAGATTTTCCTGCTGTGTACTACAGTACTGGAAAACATTTAAATATTATCCACAAAGCTGACCCTTTTTATAATCACTTCTTCTCCTTAGTAACCCAAAATAATTCTTTAGTTGAGCCAACGAATATCCTTCTGTTTAAGTGCTTCCAAAAACACTTCAGTTATGTGCACATTAAGGTTTCCTCCATGCTTTCCTCTTCCATCCCTGTCATTCAGTGTTCCAGTCCAATGGTTTTTCCATTTCTGTTTCCAGTAAGCTCATTTTAAAGTTCCAAATCACTCCTTATATTCTCTAATAATTTCTTTCTTTTTTCATGTCATTATTCATATTAGGATATGCCACTATCTTTCAATTTGCAAGTTACATCCAAGTTTGGTTTTTTTTCACTCTATGGATCTGAAAGATGTAAAAAGTATACTTAGATTTCTGTAACCAATTTGCTAACTTTATTTTTTTCAAAACTGAGTATTTTTTCTCCTTTTCTTGATACAAAAATCAATAATTACCAAACGTAGAGCTGCTCAGAAGAGCAAGTCTGTTAACTTATTCTTCTCTATTCTGTATTCTATATTTTCCATGAATGAAAAATGGGGTATGCATAGCCTATCTTTTCTTAAATGTCAGTTTTCTAACTGGGCTGGAAAACAAAATTCATTTTTGAATGCATTCTTTTGCTATTTATGCTGCATCTTGAATGAATATGGATCAGTAACTCTAATAAATTAGTATTCAGGTTTCATTTCCAAACCAATTGGAAAGGACAATTACCATTTTCCTAGGTGAACAGGGGAGAATGGCTACTATATTACAGTGGATTTGTAAAGTCTGCTTTTCCATGAGGTATCCTGAAGGCATGACAAATATTTCAAACACTAAGGAACCATGACATTAACTGCTCTGAGAGTCAATTTTAACAATTAAGATCTTAGCTCAGAAAAAAAAAAAAATTAAGCAAATGCAGAAGACTGAGCCAAGCACAGAAGAGGGAAAGCTGGAAGAGCATTTCAAAATGAGAGAACCTCAAGGGAGGAGGACAGATAGGAGCATGATGGATTGCCCACCAGCAATAATAAATCATATGTACATGCTACATCTGTGAGAAAAGGCTAATGATTATATTTGTTTCAAAACCCAAAGGTCAAAGGAAATCTTGCCTCAGACCCTATCACTATTTTTTTTCTATGCCAAGTTTGGAAATAAAGTTTTATTTTTTTTCTAGGTACAGAAAAGAGCCCTATGCTAGAAGTGATGAGATGAGATAACTTGCTGCTTCCAGAAATGCTTGAGGTCAAAAGATTAAGCATTCTAGAAGAACCGAAGTGCTGCAAATTGGAAAAAAATGTTGCACTGGGTTGATAATGCAAGATCAGAACTCTTTACTTTTTTATGTACAAGGTTTTCCCTTCTACGAAACAGTAAGATGATCAGGTTTATAGTAGGCAGTATGGGAGTTTCAGGAGTTACCTGCTATGAATATATTATCCACTGTATTTAACATGTTTGTTTGTGAATGGACAATGAAGCATACAAAGCTGCTATTCAGAACTGTTCACAAAATAATGACCGAATAACTGAATATAAATCTTCTATCTGTGAAGATTTCACTTCATCTTGTCTGTTTTCAATATGTGATTGGTCACTTGCAACAGAAGTCCTTGTTAAGCTTCTTCGGCTGACATAAATATTTCTGTTATAGTGCAAGTAATAAAGAACTGAAGTTCTGCCTCAAAGGGCACTCAGTACTTTTAAAATTGGTAGTTATTTAGTGTTCATAGAATTAAACCTATCAATTCCATGTCCTTCAAAAGATAATAGTAACAATAATTATAATTATTACTACTACTATTACTAGTAGTACTACTACCACTACTACTGAGATGGTTCTTGAGTTTTGCCAAAAATATACATAGTCCCAGCACAAAAGGCTGGTAATTCTGGTATTCTAGTCTTCAGGGCTGTGCTGCTGAGGAGCAGTGTTATTTCTCAGCTAAAGTGTTAAAGAAAGGTAGGGTGGAAATTCCTTTACAGGGACAATGCTTTGGGCCCATTTTGTCCTTTTCCTGTTACTCTTCTCATTAGCAATCCTATGGGTTCACCACTCCACATCCCTGGCGGAGAACATGACACAACAATTGTTTCATGCTTACTGCATATCCCTACTTAACCCTTTAGTCCACAAGATGTCGTTTGGGGGAGATCCATAGTCTACACAACGCTGCTGAAACCAGGAGTGGTACTGGGAAGGGATATGCTTCCTACTTGCAAATGTTGAGAATTATTAGGTGGTGGAGCTCAGTGGAGTCATAATCACTGAAGGTGTGCAGCTGACTATCCATAACACATGCAGAATACGTTTTTTTAGTCATAAAATCAATCCTCAAAAATATGCAGTTCTACAGAAAATATTTGTGTAAGGTGTTCATTTTGTGCACTGCACTGCTTATGTTCCCCTCTTTCTTATGTCACTCACTGAAATTTTCCCTGAGATACAAATGTATTTTCTGCCATATTGACTTTGTAGAAATATATCTAAATGAAGGTTTGGGTTGGCTCTTTTTTTTTTTTTTTTTTTTTTTTTTTTTTTTTTTTTTTTTTTGCCTGAAGGAAGACTGATCTAAAATATTGGGCTTTGCTTTATAGCTGAGAATCACCTCATAGTCACAGCTGCTGGTTTACCATGCAGTGGTCCACTGAGGTACCAGCAGGAGTTCTGCAGAAACTGAGACCTTTGCTGTCCCGGGGTGGGGGATGCAGAAGTAGTACCACCGTGTTGTATGTTCAAATGCATGGAACAGATGGCTGGAGATACTCAGGACATTTGGGAAGGAAGAGTCATCCTTTGGATCAAGGCAGTCCGTTCTCTCTCACTGACTGAAACACAAGACAAAAATGAGGAAGTGTGTTCTATGTTTGCCAAATTCTATTTGATTAAATTGCTATACTTCTGTAAATTTTCTACCATGTCATATTGATAATAACAAAATAATGCTTCAGACGTTGTCTTATGAAAATGAATCAACTACTTCCAAGGAGGGAAGAGTTTCTAGCAGTTTCCTGAACTGTTTTTGAGTGGTTGTTCTGTCAGGTCACAATACCTTGATGCATTACATTTTAAAGCATCAGGCAGATTAGAGTTTATATCTATTTGAAAATAAGGCCCAACAATATCCTGGTACAGTTTTCTTCAGTTGTATATACTTATATATACTTGTAGGGTCAAAGTGCAGCTGAGATGGAGAAGCAGTCCCACAGATTATTTCTGCTATGCAGGCACGAGTCCTGCCTAAACAGATGATTTAGTAAGCAAAGTGGTTTTTTTTCTATCAGTACCTATTCAGGTGCTAGTGAAGACATTTGAGTAACTCCTCCACATTTTCTACTGGCTGAGCCATCAGACTGACATAGTCTGTGTGCTATAGAATGCAATTTTATGCCAGAATACTTATGTTAAAATATGATTCTGGAACAATAGTGGATATATAGATGAGCAAGCTCACCCAGCACAGATTTCTCATCTCCATTTTTTCTCTTATTTTATGTTTTTTTGCACATAGGAAGTCATCAAAGTTATATTTTTCCTGATTAACACATTCCTTCATCAACTATAATTGCAACCATTAAATTAGATTGCCTCCTGTTAATCTTCCACTACTTCAATCCTATTATGCAGAGAAATAATGTAAACTGTCAGAGTGAGAGGATGCAAGTACCAATCTTGAAACTGAAGAAAAATATTGTTTTAATAAAAAGCCTTTCCATCACAGTGAACCTTAAAGCAATATAGACATGGCATTTTCTGAAACCACAAGAAATATGCATAAAAAATTGGAAATATTTTCATTAACAGGAAGAAATAAACATCATATCAAAGCTGATGGCATTCTCTCATACATCATTTGTATAGCTCAACAGACAGCCTAGAATTAAAGGGACCCTCAGGCAAGGAATTGAAGAAGCAAATAGGAGCACTTGAAGTCTTAATTTATATCTCAATATAAAGTTTATAAGGCTAGATAAAAAAGTAGGTACTGGAAACATTAAGTCCCAACAGTCTGGCCAGTCTGATTAATATCTCTCTGAACAGAGCTCACATTAAGACAGTCCAGGAAAGACACAGCTGGGTTTAAAATGCACAACTGCCACCTTGGCACATAATGGAGGTGGAATACTTCCTCTGGAGCTAACTTATGTTAAAATACCATATTAATCTTGTAGTGAGCTTTAAGGATCTCATGATCTGAGCAAACATATTTGCTTTTGCAGTACTGAACATTCTATACATCCTCCTTTAACTTTTTTTAAGAATGTATCAAAAATTGATTAGAGCTTCAGCATGTTCAGAAAAATACTTCATTTTTAAAAGTTAAAATAAATTATAGAGTGTCCCTAATTTTCTAGTGTATAGATAAAACCAATGACCCCTGGACTGAATAATTGATCTTCAGTGCCACTGTAGTACATGGTCAATTAATTATTTTTTGATATCTGAGATAGTAAGGGAAAAAAGGCTTATTATTATCAGAATAAGTGGAATTATGTTAGCTTTGATATGAAGAGTAAAATAATCATATTTAGAGACAACCACAGCTTGCTTATTATCTTAATTTCTGTGATGACTTGGGAACGCTGTCATTGTTGGATCTTAAGAAATGGTTGTTCATTCAGAAAACATATGACTGGAGTGTCAAAAGAAAAAGAAAAAAAGGAAAAAGAACCAACAGAATATTTCCATAAATCCCTAGCTCATTCATTTTCATTCCAAGATTTCTCCATCAGTTTTTCAGAGGATAATTCTTTTTCTCCTGTAGGTTATCATGAAGGTATTCTCAGAATTCATTCAGGCTCCCATTTGTAACTATTATTATTACAATAAGTACTTTCCCTGCAACAACAAAGGTTCTCTTGGTATTTTTTTCAGGCTTATTCAGGCTATTTCAACTTCTGCAGTCCTTCTTTCCTTGGTGCAGCAACCTGGCAGTCCTCCAGCTGTGGCCAGTAGGGATTAGTTGCTGTCCTCAACCAGGACAATTATTTCTGTTTACAAAGGCGTTGAAAGATGCTTAAATGTACACTGTGTGTTTTTATGACCTTACTTTTCTGAAAGTAGTCACCCTCAGCACATTCTGCTGCTGAGAGCAGGGGGCAAAATTTACTCAGTGCTCCTGAATTTAGGAGAGGCCATGTTTCAAAGGAGGAGATCCTTGAGTCTTGGGCAGGGACACCTGGGAGACCAGGTCTCCATCTCTACTGTCTGGGCTGACCTTGCCAGCCAAGGATGTAGGGATTGGACTCATGCCTGTCGTCTGCTGTGTGAGGCTTTGATCACAGACATCTCTAGCTGGTTGTGAACAAAACTTACGTGACGTAAAATGTGACTGAGAGCATGAGGAAAGGATAGTCACTGTGTTGCCAGTGGGTGCAGGAATGATTTTAAGGATGAAAAGTAGCTTCTCCATGGAGATCTGTCCATTACAGAATGTATTATATGATGGCATGCACTCAAAGGTAAGGGAAGAGAAAACAGGACAATGGGAAGGATAACAAAGAGGGATTGGTGGGTGACAAGAAAAAGAGGCAAGAAAAGAAACATTGAAATGCAAAGCAAATATGGAAGTGCCCATGGGGAAGAAAGGATGGAAAGAAATGAGAGAAGAAAGCTCCACAAAGATGAAGGAAACTAAAGTGAAAATAAGCAAAGTGATACAGAGAACAAGAAAGTGTGAAAAAGTCGGAGCAAGTTGGTGCAGTCATTGGAAAGAGACGTAAGGAAACTAACCACCTATGCTCCTGTTGGGGTGGGCCATGAGGGGAGCTGGTACATTTGCCACGATCAGCACCCAGGAACCCCATAGATTAGACACAACAGCAGAATCCTTATGTTCTTCTGGGCATATCCTTGGACATTAATCCTTCCACCCTAAGATGACATAATAAAAAGCGAAAGTGCTGCCGAAAGTACACGAGCAAGTCAGTCCCTGCTGAGCTCCTTCCCTGTTTATGAATGTGATCTGTCACAAAGGGAAAGGCCAGCTGGCATCAGTGGGGTGAGGCACCGCTGACATCTGAGGAGACAACCCACTATCTCTAGTGCTGCCCTCAGATGACTTGCCTTTCTTACTCAATTTTCCATTACATTGTCACTCTGTCAGTAGCAATATCTGTGTAGCATGTAGATTTTTGACTGATGAGAAAAGGCTTGTCACAAGCAGAAATTCTCATGTCCTTGTCTCTGTCTGTCATATCTCTATATGAGATATATTTCTAAACTATCTACTTTGGGATCTAAGCAAAAGGTGTATTCTTAATACTATGAAATATTTTCTAAATCAGTTTGTGTGTGTGCTGGAATGTAGAGTGTGGAGACTAATTAAATTACAATTATCTCATCATTTTCATGGTAAAAGTTATTATATATTTGCAATCTAATTACAGAGCAGTTTAATGATAATTGAAAAGTTATTAGTGCATTGTAGAGTGAAACATTATAGGAAATCACTATTTTGTACAATTTGTCCATCATTGCTTGTCTAAAAAATACAATTATGAAATTGCTTGTATGATATTCTTAAAAATATTTTGCTACAAGGAGTTATTTGTTCAGATCTGAAAGAGTGTTTGAGTGCTTTCTTTCTCTCATCCTCA
Organism: Platyrinchus mystaceus; assembly: GCA_035041135.1. Taxonomy (NCBI): domain Eukaryota; kingdom Metazoa; phylum Chordata; class Aves; order Passeriformes; family Tyrannidae; genus Platyrinchus; species Platyrinchus mystaceus. The sequence continues at coordinate 35,063,185 of JAWWLV010000121.1, read as the reverse complement.
AACCTTTGCATTCAGTCATCCATCTACAAACTAGGAAAATTCTTCTGGTGGACAGACAGCTCTTCATCATGTCCTCAGGTGCTTTTTGAGATAAGATGGAAACGGAATGTAGAAGAGCATCTGTATTTTGGATGATAAGGTGATAAAACACAGTGACACAGTGATTAATAGCATGTCCAAGATATATACGGAGTAATTTTTCTTTGTTTCTTTAAAAGAAATGGAGCTTTGCACTTGAGGCTAAGCTTCGGACTGTTAATTGGGGATTGTCAGAATGAGAGGCAAGTGCAGTGAGATTACATAGTTGAAGTAGAACAAAATTTTTCCAAACAATGGATAACTGCATACCATTTACCTGTTATGCTTTGCATTAGGTTTCAAGAATTTTGAATAGCAGTGATCTTCATGGTCACAGTATTTGAGAGAGAACTGTGATCTACTGAAGAAACATTGGAGGAAAAGTGTAGATAGCAATTCTGTTATTTCTGCACTTGTTACATCTTTAGTACCTACCTCACACTGTTTCAGCTCAGCCTGTTTTGGAGTGAGGGCTAAGACCTGGCTCCTAATGGCCTTACTTCATATTGGGAAAGAGAGATGCTCCTGAAGCTATTCTGGTCTACACACAAACTGTAAATTTGGAAGTTGCCTTTGAACCATTGTTTTGCAATGGCAAATCAATGTGAATATGTGACAGAGACCCATTTTGTCAAAAAAAGAGGAAAAATGTCCTGAGTGAAGCCAGGATTCAGTCTCTTTACTACTGATGGATATTGAAAAGCAGAATGTAAAGCATCACCAGTGCCCATCAGTGGATCCTGCCAAACCTCTACTAGGAATGAACCCTGCACACCTGAGCAGCATGTCCTGCTCCCTAAAGAAGTGCCAACAGGTTTCAAAATAATGACACTGGTGTTGAGCAGACTGCAACATGTTTTTCTTTTCCATTGTTACCTACACGGGGGGGGGGGGGGGGGCCGGGACGGGCGGGGGATTAATGGGG
>JAWWLV010000121.1:35029210-35059047 GCA_035041135.1 Platyrinchus mystaceus | reverse complement strand
TGCAGGTCTGCTCCCTGTCATTCATGCCCAGGGACACTTCCATAGGGTGGTTATTCCTGTGGCTGGGAGCAGTGATGTCTGAGAGCCCCAGAGAGGCTGTTGGAGTTATATCTGCACTTGTGGGCAAAGCTGGGTTAGTACTAATCCTATCTCCTTACCACATCTAAAATGTACATGCTGTCTCTTTGCTTAGATGCATGTGTAAACATCTTCGTTAGATACTGTCAGAAAGGGATAATCAATCAGTCCTGGCAATTTTAGATTAATAAATCAATTTTGACTTGATGAGCAAATTTCAATTTTTCATGATGAATACTTCAGTGACATGAAATAAAAATGGAAAAAGAGCAGAAAGAGCTTCTCAGCAGTAAAACCCTAGCAAATGCAGATGTGATATAGAAATGAAAGCTGTTGCACAGCTTTCCTAACTGGCAGGTGTTATCACAGGCTTTAATAATTTTATTTTACTAAAATGTCTATTTATATGTGCAGTTGATTAGATGAAGCGGAAAGCACATTTACCGAATTTTCAAGTCAGGCATTTGATTTTAGAAAGCCAGAAGGTGCAAAAAATTTAGAAATTTTGTTGTCTAACTTTGGTGTTACGTGGTGATGACCAGCAATTTCATTTGGTGGTCCAGGCATGAAAACTTTCTTGAACTGTTAGAGAAATTCAGATGCAGCACAGAGTGAACTACTCTTGTCACCTGAAAAAAATTAGTGTGCTTCAAAATCACAAAGTTTAATTATTTCCAAATGTTATGAGACTTTTGTTGTTCATATTAAAAATTGTTTTGTAGGTATGACGTCCCATCCTGAGGGGAAGGGAGCCCTCAAGATTCATAGGTGTCCGTGGTCAAAAAGAAATGACAAAAGTCAGAGGGTCCTCAAAAACTTACAAAGTCTTATTAGTGAATTACACACTTGGCATGGAAATTGGTATGTTAGTTTATTTTCTAGTATATCTACACATGGAAGTGGATACCTCTGTATGGCCCCCCATTCCAGCCACATCCTGCTTTTTCTCACAGTGTATTTTCATCAACAATCCTTGACTGACTCTGTGGCTGTCCGGCTATCAGTGTTTCAGACATGCATTGAGCCCCTTATCTTCAGGGCTTTTATGATAGGAAAGACAAATTCCAAATAAATTTTTGATATTTATTAACACTGTATCTCTGGTCTATTTACAGATACATTGCTTCTTTGCAGCATGAATTGCATTAAAAACCATGATGCATTGCATCATAACAAGAATTCATACTGAATCCAAATCAGGAATGACTGACATAAAATAAACATTTTTCTTACAAGTCAGCATTTTTCTAAACTTGTACATTCTTATTGGACTCAGTGCTCAGGTCTCATTAGTAAGAAATGGAAAAGAGTCAATTTTGCTTCACTTAAAATTTGTTGCTTATTAATTCATGTTTCCAAGTCAGAATCTCAAAAAGTGCTCTACCAGAAATATACATTATTTTGATATGGCATGGACAAATTCTGCCCTTGGGTATGCATTTTTACCTTCTTGTGTAAGACAAGAATTTGATCCACAATTTACAATTAAGCAAAGCAAAGACAAAAAGTTAAACTTCTAGCTTGATATAGAGAGACATGAAGCAATTTTATTTTGAGCCAAATTAAGCATGCTTAATTCAAAATGTAATGCTGCCTTTTTCAAGATCAAAAAGCCTAGATTTTAGAGACATTTATGTTCTGTTTTTATGACATATCTTAATACTTCAGTCAGCTGGAAACCCAGGTGTAACACTCTTCTCTGTTGTGAAAGTTTCAGGCTGCTTCATGGATATCAAGTCTTAATGGCTAGATTTGATTATACCCTACAGTGGGTGGTTCACTGTTTCTCTTGGTGACAGTTTTGCACATGTGTATGGTCACAGCATCTATGAATTAATAGCTCATTCATGACCATGTTAAGTGCCAGGCTGCAAAGCTGTTGGGTCAATAATCTCTTCCTACATGATTTTACATTTGTTATACTTTTGGGTTTTTTTTTTTTTTTTAGAATATACGTTCATTTTACAGTACTTCATAAAAGGCAGAAGACATTTCCCTGGAGCGGGTTGCATGCATTGCATTGAATGAGGAATGACTCTTCAGGAAAGACTATACTGTAACGAGTTGAAAGAATGATGTGTAAATATTAAGAGGCTGAATTAAGATTTCAGCCTTAGTGGAGAACAACAGGGTCAGATAGCAGCTGAACGGAATACATATGCACACGGAGCCCCATCCTTCAGCCCTGACACACATCCACACATGGACATGTCCACAACCTAATTCAATGTAAATCATGTTATGACCACTGCAAGCACTCAGATGTATAGAAGTGCCCAGACCAGGAAATGAACTTCAGGTGCACACATTACATTTTTTAAAAATATTACTAATCTTTTTAAATTTTTATATTTTGTATTTTTTGACCCATTTATTCAACACATGGGATGCTTATTTGCTCCTGGGAAAATCAGACTTACCTGATAAAAGAGGATTTTTCTGCAGAAATTGGAAGATATATAATGAAGGTGTCAGGGAATTACAGGGTAGATATAGATGATCATTTCTGCCATGGACCTTTTTGTGTACTAGACAAGATTGTGTTGGTATCTTGGGACTGCCTGTACAGATGAAGAATAGGTTAATGACAATGAATAATAGTCATTGTCTTTGAATTTGGTTTTGGGTTGGGTTTTTTTGTGTTGGTGTAGTGGTATAGTGATGACATACAAGTGGGAAAATATGCACAGTTACATCACTTTGGAGTATATTGTAAGAAATACTACTTTCTGTGGGTGACCCAAGTCAGCAGGTGAGTGACTGACAAATTTAGTGAGAGAAATACAATGATGTCCTGTTTTCTCAGAATTAAAGGAATTTCTCTGATTATTAATAAAAGTGTCCTTATTGCTAGGAATTAATAGTGACTATTGATGATTCAGCAAAGTCTACAAGTGATATAACACCTCACCACTTTCACAGTCATTATCAGAACCAGTATAAGATATTATTGGAGATCAATATTTCAAACAGTATCTGCCAAATACAGGTATATTCTATAATATACAATCTAGGGGTACAATCAATGCCCTCATTCTGCTGGCCTCACTATTTCTGGTACAAGCCAGGGTATCATAGGTCTTCTTGGCCACACGGATGGCTCATATTCACTATGTTCCATAGTTCCTTGTAGGACTATAGCATCAGCTATTTCTACTGAATAATAGCTTCTCTCACACAGTCCTTTGCTTCATTTCTCTGCCATTTGCAGTTGTGTAAAGAAATATCTGAACATTTATTTTAATAATGCTTGCTTTAATTTAAACGTGATAGTACAGCTTTATTACTTCTGATCTATCCAGTTAGCTAGAAGGCTTTCCTGGATGTTGGGCTGATCCCTTATTTCTTTTCTCCTGCTAACACTCCTATATTTAAACTCAGTTGTCCTCATGAAAATCAGGCTTGAGATCTCTATCAGCGTTGTATCACATGCTGAAAGTGAACAAGCAAACAAACAAATAGACATAATGTTCAGTTTCCAAGGACACTTCTAGGTTTTTCGAAGGTTCCTAGGTGCCTTCAAATTGGAATGTTCTCTTTTTTTCTGTGGTTTTTCCCTCCTGCTTCAAGAGAAAGTTTCTGTGATAGGAAAGGAGAGGGACAGTGACAAGGAAGCAGAGGGACAGTGCTTTGCTTAGGAAAAGGAAAGATGTTTCCCAGTCACAGCCGGTCTCAGAGCTGATGTTCTCCCTTGGTATGGCATTTAAAGGAGCAACTACAGTTTAATCATTCCACCAACAAAGGTGGCTTTGCCCAAGTGTATCTTAACAGACTGGAGTATGAGAGGGAAGAGGGAGTTTTCTTGTGTACAAGTTTTTCCTTCTCATTTCTACAGTACTGTAGAACTCTTTTGACAAGCACACTCATAGAGAAGTTTGGGTTGGTATGGAACTCAGGCAGTCATCTCATCCCACACTAGACTCACAACAGAGCTAACTTCAGCCTCAGGTCAAGTCGATAGGAGATTATTTAATCTGAGATTTTAATACCTCCAAGGATGGAAATTTCACAGCCCCTCTGTGGATTTTTTCAGCAATCAGTTTGTCTAAGACCTAGACTAGGCTGGCTTTTTTCAGTGAAAATACAGATGTTGTTATGTGCCCCTGAAGTCCCATTTCACATATTCTATGGAATCCTCTGGTTAATTCCCATTTGCTACAGTATAAACCAGACTGACTTTTTCAGAGGACTCGGTGATTTTCTTCAATTTTGTCTCTGAAGAACAGGCAAAGCACGTTCATGCCAACTAGTATAAGTCACCTGAGGGAATCAAAATAGAGAGCTGCAGTGAGCCCATATCACATAGTTAATGGAAAAGAAGAGCATCTGTAGAAGGTATCTTTGCCCACCCAAACTTGACAGGTTTGAAACAAAAGGTTGTCTCAAAATAGAAAAGATGAAATATGTCATTAAAAAAAAATAAAACAAAGTGTTCCAACTTGAAGAACAACTTCTTTTCTATTGACAAAAAACATTTGCTACATTTACCTGAATTCACATATTCCATGAACTACATTTTCATCAAATGAGAGGTTTAAAATTTCTGTCCTGCCCAAATTATTTTTGTATAATTAGAGATGAGTTTTAAAAGTCTAAGGAAGTGATTTACCTGTCTGGATTTTACATTGGGAAGAAGTTTAATATAAATATTAGCTCATATTTAAGCAGATTATATTTAAGCAGGCAAACAGCTGGCGTGTTAGACAGAGGATGCTCCATTCCCACTCACTGTGCTACAGCCTGCCATGAAAAACTGACCTTCAGGCAAAGGGGCACTTTGGCTTCCAAGATGCTGGTGTGAGTGAAACAGGGGAGGAGGTGATGGGGGTCAGTCCAAAGTCTCAAAAAGATTGAAATATTTTTCTTTCTTCTCAGTGACCCATTCTACTCCATCTCAGCTGCACGGGAAGCATAAAGCATTTTACCAGAATGAAAATTTATATGCAAATAAGTTTCACATTGCCTTGAGAAACAGATTCAAATCCCTGAAGTGCCTGGAAGTCAGACCTTAGGATCAGGTCCCCAGTGGCTTTTAGTAGGTGAAATTCCTTGGACCTGGGCTAATGTTGCTAATGCTGTGATTCTCCACACTCATGCAGGAACGGATTAATTTTTTCCATAGTTCTGTAGCATTCACATCAGAAATGGTAGCCCAAGAAGAGTCAACACCATTCAGATGTGTTTATTGAATTTATATACAAATAGCAGCATTATTCCAGTATCTCTGTTTAGTTCTTCAGCGATAAAAAACCCTCAAAACTTTAGTAAATGATTATTCACTTGAAACTGTTTTTCCTGATTGACTCTAAGTCAATTGTACATAAGATTGGTTGCTTGAAATATGACAACAATACTCCTGGGCATTTTGGAAGATTGTTTTGGGAATTTTATTGAAAGAAAAATGACTGCTAGGAATTCTAAAACATGACAAGTCCTCTCCCCGAACAGATCAAATGACTGCAAAATTTTATGTCTCTCAAATGATGTAAACTATCCTTTGTCTAAATTATTTAAATAAACATTCTTTGAGTTTTTGCATGTCTACCTACATAAAGATTTTTGACCTTCAGAGTGCCCATGTTCACATGGTGATCCAGCTTCAGCTTGCATAATTTATGTAGAAAAGCTTCAAAATGAAGATTAAATGTGTATTACAACTATTTGGCTGATTCTGATTGTCGTGAACAAGTTTCAGGGGTTATAAAAATGAGAAGGTTTTGGTCATTACTCTGTTTCAGTGAAAAAAGAAAAACCAAACAAATACAACATTAAAAGTTATTTAGGTGAGGAAAAAAACCCAGAAAACATTACCAGGCCACTCTATAACACTTTCACGCACCATGTCTTGAAAATTGTTTATAATTCTAGTGCAGGGCTCTCAAAAGATTGTAGTAGAATTGCAAATAGCATTGTGAAGGGTGATGAGGATGATCACAGACGCTGGACAGACTCAACATGCAGAATGACTAACTAGACTTCTCTGACCGAAGAGAGATGAAGAGAGGTGGTGTGGCAGATCACTCTGAAACCACACACTGAGTGAAGAAGGCAAACAGAAAATGAAGCTGTATGGTGCCTGAGGTGCCTTAGTGCTTCAGGATCTGTAATGTTACAGATCAGCTATTTGCAGCCTTACAACCTTTCACTTGAGCTGCCTGGAGCAGTTTTCCATTGCATTCTTTTGCTCTTATGCTGGTGCCATTGGTCTCATACCCTCACAGCTGCAGACTCCAATGTTGTTTTGTAGGTTCTCTTGAGAAGCAAAAGCCACTGGCATGAGAAACATCCATGCTTAGCTCTCTTCAGTCTTGTTTTGCTGATTTTAGTTTATGATAGGGAAAACCAAGTGCAGTGGTTTTCAAACAGGTTACAGTCAATTAAATACTTGATAAACCTACACAGAAATACATGCGCATGGGGACTTAAAAGCTGATCAATAGGTATTTTTGATGACTCTGTAATATGCCTCAACCAGTGCTAACAGCTTGACAAACAGGAGCACCAATAGGGAGTTTAAGCCAATCCGCATGGAAAGTACATAGTGTTGGGGAAAAGAGCAGTGAGACTAGGGGAAAAACAATCAAGGGTACTAGAGGTAAAACAAAGGGAGACTCAGGAACATGAAAGTTAGCCAAAGTAATAAAGTGGGGAGGCAGGTGATGTAACTGAGGCTAGGTGCTTTCCATCATGTTCATAGCGTTAGGGAAGCTAGGAAAGACTTCAAAGACAGAAGGATGGAAAGGAGTAGATACAGATGGGAATGTCCCAAATAACTGGGAATGCACACACTGTGTTTTTGTTGTGAATTACAGTCATTTTAGTATCTTGTTAAATCCAGATCTGAAAAAGAGAGAAGCTGCAATATTGTGGCTGTGAGATGTCTTCTGTATCTAATATGTCCATCCACAGTTCAAGAGATGACATCCTTCACTTGCATCCTTAGTGATAATTGCATGTTAAAAGGACCATGGAAAATATTTTAAATCTAGATTCTAGAGTATCTTCAGGTTGAATGTGAATTTTGTGACAGTTTAACTTAATAGCACTGTAACAGGGACCTGTGTTTTCATGGGAACCAGACTGCACTTTTGACAAGTGTCCAGCCTGTTAAAACCAGCCAGATGAGCAATACCAGGACAGAGACAGCAGGGAATGTTTTCTTAATATATTTCCCTCTTCAGATAATGCAAAAGCTTAGCAGGCAGCTAACACTTTATTGTGTAAGGAAGCAGAAGTAAGCCAAAACCTGTTCTTCTCCTGATAATCTCACAAATCTACAGAGGATTTTAAAACTTAATAATTTCATTTAAAAATTAAATCAGCCTTTACTGTTAAAATGAGTCAGTCATCTATGATGAGAGGCTGCATTTCCTCCCTGGTTTCTTACCATTCAGTGTTTAAGTACTAGGGAGTCAGTACACCTCAGACACCCTGAGCATTATGAGGCATTTCAGAAGGACCCCGGTAATATGTCCATATTGACACAGCATTTGCAGGCTATATGTGTAGTTTCTCTGGAAAGATAGAGGGTAGGATTTTCAGATGGATGTCAGAGGCTTAAGAGTGAAAACTCAATTACTTTTACTGAGTTTCTCGCATTCCCTCTGTGTTTGTCTGGGTCATTACTGGGCAGAATGATCTGCAATTGTGTAAGTCAGATTTTATTAACACACAGCAGGAGCCATACATGCCAGTGAGGCTGGGGCATACAATGCATACCATTCTGTTGTGTGCCTTCCTTACATTTGACCAGTCTGTGGCAAGGGCAGTGGTTGACAGCAACACTGCGCTGAGAGATTGACAGAATAAAGCCAGTGTGAGAGTCAGGCAGGGAAAAATGCTGGAGATCTTACCCTGGCTGTCACTGTATTGAAATTAGGGGTTAAACTGTGAGATATTCGGGATAATTAGCATGAAACTGTGTCCCAAGAATCCTGGATTCTAATTGCTGTGAGGAAACACTGGAAAGTGAGTTGGAAAACTGTGAAAGTAAATGGGCTGCCCAGAGCCATTCAGATAGCATGATGGTGTGGATAAAGAGATGTCCCCTCTGAACCTTAGAGATCTGTCACGTTGTCTGCTTCACTGTATATTGGCGTTTCCAGAATAGACTGTAGCAGCCTGGGCAGTCTCTCTGGGGACACCTTATGAGTTTTGTTAGATACTGGTGGCTTTGGGTGTTTTCCTATATCAGTCAACATGCTCCATTTTGAGGGTCCTCATAAAAGAAATGGGAGCAAGGCCTTCAACATGCTAAAATTTTCTGAAAACTATATCATGATAAAGCATTCTGCTTTTTATTTGTTAAGACATATACAAATGTTTATACAGACACATTAAGTTAAAGATGTGCTTTAAAGATTTTTTTCCCCAAAACTGGTGAAATGCAGATATAATGATGGGGAGAGCAGGACTTTAAATATGCAGAGACCAAAAGAAGAGAAAATGGAATGAGGGGGCATGCTTCATGCCTTGGAGGCAACAGGAAAAATGTTTATGTGGTACTAATAGAAACAGTTTTCTTTTATGTTCAGGATACAAGCACTGTTGAAAGACGAAATGGAATAGGAGCCAAGGAGCCATATGTAACAAGAAACTCCCCTGACATCTCTTAGAGCAATGCTAAAAGGGAACATAATAGAAATACAATGTTTAGTAGAAACCATGAAATGCGGCAGAAGGATGTGAGATGAAATTAATGGAAACAGAAGTAATTCCAAAGTCTGCACAGAGAACATGCATAAATGGTCACAGAGTAGGTGATCTGGAAAACACTGAGTTGAAAATCTGGGGCATCTGGAATAACTAACTCAAACAAATGAATCTTCTATGTATATAAAAATCAAACAGTGCAAAGGGCACCAGATAGAATGATGCATAGTAAGGGATTCTCAGAAAGTTCAAAAGAGGTACACTGTTACATTGTTCAGCTGCTGTGGAATGTAGCTAGTTCAGAGGTTACACTATAATGTTAATTACTGTCTTATTTTCCTTGATTCCAAACCCCAATACTTATAAAAGCAGTGAATGTGAAGACAAATACGAGAAACTAAAGGCTGTTTTACCTGGGTAAAAATGGGGTTCATTGAAAACATAGTGTCATTTTGATAAAGTGAGGGAACATCTCAGGGATTAAAACTTTGATTTGTTTTGTTTTGTGCTTTTAGCCTGAAATTCAAGTGAAATGAGGCACAGTACATGCTTATCCACAAAGGCAGCACTCAAAGTTCAGTGAGGACAAAAAGCTAGCAGAATTTCAGAGTCCAGCTGCTCAGAGAGCACTGAAGGAAATGCATCTTAATTCCTCTCATTTTAGCACCCTTTATTTTTTTAAGCCAATCTTCTGTTTCAGACAACAAAAGGGACAAGATGCTTCAAGTAAAAGCAGTTTTTACCTTTTTTTTCTCTTTTTGGCTTACCTGGAAGAATAAGATCATTTTGTCAGGAAATCAAGTTACGAGATTTCCTGTAGATGTGAGGAGTTTATGTCATAAACAGTGACAGTCATTCTCAGAGACCCAGGGACAAAATGTCTCTCACTGCCAAAACAAAAACTATTGTCACTTCAGCTGAAGAAGTTGTCCTGTAAAGAAGTTATCAATGTAAAAAGCATCCTCTGCTCTTGGGAGCATGGCAGAATTAAAAAAGACTATGGTCATTTGTCTGAAATCATTCTATACTGTAAAATAACTGCCATCCTGCACCCCTCTCAGACCCTTCAGCAGCTCCTGCCGTCTTTTTTGGCTCACCCATCCATAAAACAGACCCATCCGAACTCTTTCTCTTTCTGGCCTGATATTGCATGCGTTATTTAAAATACTTGATTCCCCCTGTGCTGAGTAGGTTTGGGATTTGTTGCTGCCTTGTGGCATCATTGTACCTGGGACAAATCCTCCAAAATCTACTTCCAGTATAAATCTGGTGGACAGAGCAAGAAAACTGGATGTGGAAGACTCATCTGTTAGTAGTGATTACTTATATTCAAGAATTCTGTATTTATCCTTTGGCTTTATTGTGCAATTTTTTTCTTCGTTGTTTCCCAAAACTAGTGGGAGAGAGACTTCTTCCAAGTTTTTGAGAAGGAACATTTGGAGCTCTGCGAAATTTCCATAGGCAGAGACAGATCAACATGCAATGGAAAAGGGAGAAAACTTTAAAGGAAGGGTAAGTTTATAAACACATTGTTTGCACTTTAAAGTTTCTTATTTCTATTTCTTCAAGTGTTTTAATGTTGCTTCAGAATACTGAAGAAGTAAGATTTCTAGATAGGTAAGTATCGTTAACTTTTATTAGTAATGGTATTACTTTTTTGTTTACTTTAAAGATCACTAAAGTAAGTTTTTAAGACTTGTTTTAAACTGGTTTATGATTTTAAATTTTGCACATAGTTAGAACTCTCTGACAATCAATTCATGGTAAACCTAAAAAACTGTCACTTATTTCCATGGAGATTATAAGTCCTTGAGGTTACTGTGCCAAGATACACTTAAGCAAAACATTTTGGGTAATATAGCAAATAAACATAAGTCCCAAAATTACTGGATATTATGGTTCAACATCTATCCAAATTAAATAAGAATACTTTTCTACATCCTACTAGAGAGAGAATTGATTTGAAAAACCTGTATTAAGCCAATATATCTTCGAATATGACAAGGAGCTGCAAAAAGGTTGTCAATATTTTATGTTAGCTAAACCATTTTAAGAGCTCCTGAAATAGTGCTACTTTATTTCTAAGCTTCACCACAAAAAATTTCCAGCCTCCTTTTAATTTTGAGTTTGCATCAGTTTTTTGCAGCATAATGGCAATCAAGACATAATCAGCGGCTCAACTTATCTGCTGGAATCAGAAAATAACAGTTTTCTGTGGAATTCTATCATTCTTCTGCTAACACAAAAGCAATGATAATACACCTTGACCAGGAAACTAGAAACTCATATTGATAATAGCTGATAGTACACCAGATGATAGGTTTACAACCCTATGTGAAGCTAAAGCTTGACCAACTTCTGGAGTTAGAACTATACAGTAACATTTTGATTGTTGTCTTGTCAAGTAAATAACTGTGTTTGCCCAGGTAGGTGATCTATAGAGCATTTTTCTTGCAGTTTGAGGGCAGAAGAAAATGTCAACTCACTTGGAGGACTAGGAGGAGTATTCATTTATCAAATCTATCAGAGTCACTGGCAGAGATCCTTTCTTTTACTGAATGCATTTTTTTGGGAAGTTGAGAAAGAGTCCACAGTATGTTAATGAAGAGAGATTGGTTATATTGCTGTAAATTTTGGAACAAGTGGATTTATTCACACAATGAAAGATTAGTTCAAGAAAGACATTTGACTTAGGATGGATAAAAGAACTGGGCCTGGATTTCTTGATCGTTTTATCCTTAAATATTTTTTTGTTTGGTTGGTTTGTTTTTGGGTTTTTTTTTGTACTTATCTCACTTTTAATTCTGATCACAGAATGTTTGATTTTATTATATAATGGTAACTTTGAAATAACACAAAGTAAAGTACAGTTCTGAGTCTGAAATACCAGAGTACCAGGTACTGGAGTAACTATGTTACAGGTTTGATGAATCATTGAATCTCACTTTTCCGCTTCATTCCTTTATGAGATGTAGAATACATCTCATACAGCCTCACCATTTAAAATCTCCAGGTTTCTAATGTGATCTAGGCTCACTGAATAGTCAATGGAGAGAGGAAAGACATTTCCAAATGACAGTTGATTTCACCTACCTCCAGGATCTTATTCAAATCTCCTACTGGTGTGAAAACTTGGCCAGAGAGACCAAACAGACTACTGACTTAGTCTATAACTTTAGATTTTAAATATCTCAAGTTAAGTTATATGAATCCCATCATGAACTACTAGTTCATGCCATTCCTCACCATTCCTCTGGAAATTCTCAAATACCAGGTGAAATGCACTACACAATTCACACAATTAAGTTTTATAAACCATTTCTTAGAGAGAATTCAGATTGCTAAAGTGAGAAATGTCTTAGGTTGGAGCTGCATGTTTAAGCATATTTAAGAAAAGAATAGCACATAAGGAATATGATTTACTCACTGGTTTTGCTTAAAATTAGTTTGTATTATGGCAGACACCACATCTACTGTTTTCTCCTCGTGTCAGATGGATTCTGTGAATTTATTCTTAGAGCTGATGTGGACCTTTTAAAACCTATTTGTTCTCATTTTAAAAACAGGTTAGGATCAGATAATATCTTCTTATCAGTTCCCAAAATCTGTGCTTTAGCCCAAATATTAAGTTGGGTTGTGGAAAGAAATGCAGAGTAGTGGCTGTAGCCCATTACATACAATGAAGTGTTAAGAAGAGAATGTTGTTAATGAAGTATTAAAAACTATTTAAGAAAAGTTAGCAATCAGATTTTAGAAATGCAATATTTTTAATTAATTGAAAAAGTGAATGAAATTTTTTTGATGTTTGCTTCACTTAAAGAGCATTTTTAGCATTTACATTTCAACAGGCTACTATATCCTTTTCCTTTCCTATTTCCTTGTCAGACTTTGAGATTAAACGCATTAGCATACTCTATCTCTGGAAAGCAAAGGCGGCAGCTGTGTTTTGCAATAACTTCTTACTCTTGTTGAATTTCTTATTAGAAATTCCACAACTGCTTCCTAAATTTCATGTGTTAGCTGAGCCTTAGTGAGAGATAGGGGCAAATTCAATCAGAATTACAATTTTATAGTAGGCTTCCTTTATAGTTTAAAACAAGGTCCCAGGTATAAATACCTCTGGGTGTAAGGGTACATCCTATTCTGCAATAAGCATGTCAAGGTACTGATAATCTCTTTCAAAAAATAATCTCTTTCAAAAAATGTTTTTTCTTAGATGCCTGAGCTCTGGCAATTTTTCAGCAGCAGAGGCACTTTGGTCATAAAGGCATTTCAGAAAAACATACCTGTTGTCATACATCTGGCACAATAGGTTGTTTGTTACAGCAGCATCCACTAAGGGGTTGTATATGACCTCTGTCATCCTCACCCACACTAGAGTGGGCAGCCTGTGAGCGTGCTGTGTGAAAGGGTGCTAATGAGGCTGGATGAAATGCTGCTGAGACTGGTTAGGAAGGCTGAATGCTACCTAACATCCACTAGTAGGAACATGAGGTTGGTCATGGGGTCATATGGAAAACTCCAGAGAGACAATTCCCTCTCCCACAGGAGTCTTGAAGAAAGAGCTGAGGTTGTTGTCAAGGGCAGTAACACAGGAGCATTGCTCCATGTGGCTTAGACCTAACTACTGAAATGGACAATTTCTGCCAGCTGAGCTCACTGCATGTTATACTGTTACTGCAATGCTTCCTTTAAGGGGCAGAACCTGTGTTTCCTATTGGTGTTAGGGTGACCTGGCAAATGCAAAAAAACCCCATTTCGTCTTCTGAAGGCAGAAATTTCTAGCCCTGAAATCAAGCAATATCTCGTAGCAGCACTGAACTATGAGAAATTTTTCATTATTTTGGTGATATACATGAAAAACATTCTCCATACCCTCTCTGCTGATACTGCTAGGGATGAAGAACCATAGGAAACTTTTCTTCAAAGTGATGTTATACACAATAATACTCAAGGTCATAAAAAATTAGACATGGTGATTTTTTTGCCTATGTAGCTAGCTTTATTACAATATTAATGTGATAAGAGGCTATGCCTTTTTTTAGTAAATGGTGATGACCAGTAGGAAGTGATTCTTAACATGAATCATATAGCATATTATGTTCTCATGATATCCACACTACCAAGGTTTGGGGAGTTGTACATTGTGTTAACCATAGTCTGAGCTCCTAGACTGAAGCTCATTCCTGGTTGGTGCTACCGAAGTGCACTTCCAGAATAGGTTTTCCAGCTTAGCTCATCCAAATGGACTCCAGGTCTGCTCTCTGAAATTATTCCAATGAAAATGTGATAAATGAGAGAACTTTGGGAGATGTGCACCTTTTTTGAACTAAAACACTAAAGGAGATATACCAATAAGAAACCTGCAGATTTACTGTTCAGTGGAAGTCCTTGGCGTATTTTGAAACCAACTAAATCAGGAGAAATAAATGTGTTCCTTTTTGTATCATCATTTTTTTGGATCGTTTCTTCTACATATAAACTTCTAACTCAAAATCATCTTGCGATGTAACTGTTTCTAATCAGTCAAGTTACAGATGTGTAACTTAAGCAATAAACAGAATTTGGTTTAATTTGTCAAAAAAAGGTCTAAGTTTATGACAGACAAGGACCCACTTCTGAAACAGCAAAGATGTTTACCAAGTAGGAATGAAACACATTTGGAAAAACTGCAGTTTTATGCTGTACCACATACAGCATGAACTAAATATTACCCTGACCTCAATTCCATTAAGCCAAGTTCATTCTCTTACAGTGCTGCTGACTTCAGCTGACTTATTCTGAGGGTGACTTTAGGCTGATAACTTTGACAAAATACAATGGTATCTAGAGGGCTGTCATAGACATTTGGCTTTATTTTCAGAATTCAGGCTTAAAAAACCACTTACATTTAGTTTGTCAGTTTCTGCTAGAACAATACAGAACTATTCAGTATTCTATCATGAAATAGCAACTTACAGGGCTACAACTTAGTGCAGGATTTTTATGATATCAAAACTCATAGCAGAATGAAGGCGATATACATATGGTCCAGAAATTTGAAAGGCAAAAATATAACTGACTATTGTTATGTGTATGTTTTTCCTTTTGGTCTTATTTTCACTTCTGTGGGCAGTTTTTGTAGCTTCTTGAGCTTCTGCTGCAAACTAAAAACCCACAATTTATTTCACATTGTTTAACTCCTATTCAAATACCTCAACCTACAACCCCAAATAAATACCTCAAGTAAACCTCTCGTAACACCCGTGGATATATACATGGTCCAAAGACACACACAGAGCACACATCCCTCTAAGTTTTTTAGAACAATTTTCCACCATTAAATACTGAGAGAAAAGAAGGGATAAGAAAATAATGAAAAAAACCTTTTATCTTGTGAATTAATTTATCTGTGAATATAACTAAATTCTTTTGACATCTCACACAAATGCTCATTTTATTTTTACATTGGAATACATCTCCTATAATATTAATAATTTATATTATTAAAGGTAGACTCCACTGCCAGTAGTTTATATTAATTTATAAATGATAATAGGCCATATTTAAGGACAATGGAGTCAAATTTCCTATGGGAGAATTTGACACATTCTTGGAGAGGAGAAAAATGGAGAGAAAAATAGTACTGATGATAAGTAGGTTTTTCTTCCCGGTAGCCAAACTCTGAATGAATCCCCTTATTTTTCATTTTGCTTTTCTATTATTTCCAGCAAATCTTCACACATTTGGATCCCTTCAGAAATGTGCTCCTGACAGCTGCGAGCAGATAGCAGTGGAACTTATGTTGTTGTCATTTGTTCTGGCAACACATGTAGGTGTCGTCATAAAACAGGATGGCAGTTTGTTTATAGAAAAGCAAACTTGTGTTTGCATTTGATAGGCTGTATCAAGAATGTTGAAAGCTATTTTAATGCATGTAACATACTTAGAGATAATGTCCACTTAATAAATGACTAACCAACGTTTTGTTTCTGGAGACAAATAAACATTGGGGAGAGTTTACAAGGATGTTTCAGTATATATTATTCTTAATAATGGTACTGTGCAGATTGAATTAAAGCCAGCCTATTACTGTTAGGTACAGTGATATGTCATTGCACAGGAAGCAGTAATGTGCAGAGAAAGAGCTGTTGTACTCATCCTCAGGGGAACATTACAGATTTATGTCAATTATACCAGGTAAGAATCTCTCCCATGATGTATGGGTGTTACAGAGATATGAAAATGTTGCCCCTGGGCACAGAAGGCAGCATAGCTGTAGAAGCAATTTCCCCTTTACCTCCAGCTTCAAGGTGACATTTTTTCTGAAAAACTTTTGATAAAGAAGAAAACCCAAAAATTCATTTTCTCTACTAATTTCAGATCAGACCAGATCAGACTTCTTCCTCTAAAAACCAAGCTACTACGATCATTCTTCTTTTTCCATACTACTTCTTATCCTTTTCAGAATAGCAATAGACCCAAATGTAGCTTCAAATAGGTGATCCAGCATTGATTTACCCATTGTTATCAGTTGTACTCTAGTGTATGGCTATCCGTCCTTATGGGATGGCTCATGACTGATACAGTTGACCGATAATCAGCTGTGTGGTTGTCCAGATAAGAAAGGTTTTCAAATGGATAGTTATTTACACTGAAAATCTCCTTACCCTGTCCTGGCAAGAAAATTTGACTTGTACACTCACTAGAGCACCAGGGTGTTCAGAGAGTCTCTAAATGCCATATATGTGTTGTTTATGTTTTCTCTAAGAAGAGCAATGAGACAGTTGTCAGCTTGAATGCACCTCTACAGCTTTGCTTAGCTCTGATTTGTACATGAAATTTTATTAAGTATATTGTTGCATTGCTATTGAGCAGGAAATGGAGCATAACTCACAGAAAATGCTGAAGATTTTTGTGTCACGAGACATAGGATTCATCCCATTTGCAAACAGCAAAGACCATACACGTTAATTCAAATTTCATTTTCCCTCCCACCTGAAAACTGCAGAGTTTCAGAGAAGTGAATCACCTCATGAAAGAGAAGGCAGCCCTGATATTAACAACACAATTCTCAAAATTATAAAAGATGATTAATAACATTGCATTAACTGCTTTTATTATTATTAAGGTTAATTTTCTCACTGAAGGTCTATATATTTTTAAATGCCTGACAAGAAGTATTGCCTCAAATTGGAAAGATATACCCTACCAGGTTCAATCTGATTTTTTTCCACTTTTTTCAATGATGTCTCCTTGACAATAATTTTAAAATAACACCAAAACTAAAAAACGAAAAGCTATAAACTATATAAAGTATCTCTGATGGGAACTCTCAAACACAGAAACCTACATTATTTTTTATTTTGCTGCATATTCCAGCTAAATCAATAGAAATAATAATCTTTACTCAATTAATTTTTTATTTTTTTTTCAGTGGGCAAAACTATTTGTTTATTTTATGTAGAAATATGATAAAGAATAAAAAATTGATAGAAATACTTCATATTTTTATCTTTGTGTCTTCTTTTAAAAACTTATGTTCATAAATGTGAAGGACAAATGCATTACGTTGAGTGAGGCACAATTCATAAAGATGTTAAACATGGAGAATTAGATTTTCTGCTGAACCATGTCTATGGCTTGTTGTCCTCATTCCCCTGCAGAGACCAGCATATTTTTACCATGAGGTCTTGATCTGTATAAGCTGGGACCTTGCTTTAGCATGTGCAGTGTCACTGTGCTGATACCAGAGCATTTTCTGGGAGAGGGAGCAAAAGCTGTGTGTAGAAGAGTAAATCTAAATGCACAGTTTTGCACAAAGCTGTGACCAAAGAGCTGATTTTATAGTAAAAACAAATTTCCCCCTTCATTTTCATGGCCTCATCTTCTTTATTTCGTGTTTGACTCTTAGAATGCTCAGAAGGTTGGCTTATTCAATAAAAAATACCTGGTAGACTACGGTACTGAGTGGACACACAGCAAGAAGAGGCGAGTGCAGCCGATCAGCATTAGGGAGGTGAAAAACCAACCATGTCATAGCTTACTGGGATTTGTAATCTTTTGCATAAGCATTATAAAAAACAGTGATGGCTCAGGAGTCAGGGGAGTTAAAAATTCAGGGTCATGGATTCAAACATCTGTTCTGCAATGGCTTAACTGTAGGCATAAATTACTAACTGTAGACCTAAAACTTCAGAAAACTCAACTGAGATTTTTTCTTAGATTCCATTTCATAAATGAAAAGAGAAATAGTAATTTCTTGACTCCCGCATGAGGATATTGTAAGGCTAACTATATCAAAGGCACAGTCCATCATTTCTTTGAATGGAAATAACAATTGGATCTGGGTAAGATTTGGTCCTTTAATTTGGTCCTTACATTTGAGGAAATAGTAACACTTCCAGGATGCATGGACAAAGATATAAGTAATTAAGTACCTTAATTAACCAGATAAAAACTAACCATACCTTTGTGGTAATTATGAGAATACCATTACTTTCTAAAGAGTGAGAAAAGCTACAGCCTCTGTCCTTCTCTGGACGCTCTGTTCTCTGCATAGTTTCCCTGCTGGCTGCATGACTTAATATTGCTTTTTCCTTTTGTCCTGATTTGTCCCTTTGCAGGTAGTGGCTGAGAACAAAACTACTGCTCCCTCTCACTGTGACATTTCAGAAATGGCTCATCATGTTTCCATTTTCCTCATTTATCTTCATCTCCTCTCGTAACATCTGCCTAAATCTTTAAAACAACAACTGTTAAAACATATAGGGATGTTGTAGATGTGACAGAGATGCTTGTCTCTGATAATTTACTGTCTTTGGGATATGTTGGCTTGTTTTGTCTTCCAGGACCTAGGTATTTTAGTGAGATCTGTCTGGAAAATGAAATTCCAGAGAGAGGGTGTGTTTGAAACCAGTGGGGTGGGGACATTTATGCAAAGCTATTGCATAAGAAAAAAAAAAATCAAAACTAAACACAAAAAAGAAGACAGAGCCCTCTAGCAGTCCAAAAAACTAAGTTGGTCTTGGGCAGTAGCTAGTGTTTCTGCAATAGAAATGAAAGCTGACACTAAGTGCTGGCTCATGGTACATATAACAATTTCATTCTAAATCTTTATTTTCATTAATTCTGTCTTTTGGAAACTTTCATTTTTTAATAGTGGTTTTGTCTATGGTGTCTGTGTGATAGAAGGGTTTGAAAACACTGTGGAGAAACTTTCAAGAGTTCTTGATCTATATCAGCTTTCGGCAGGAGTGTTCACTCAAGAAAGCACATATAGAGTAATATTTTAAAAGAGAATAACACAGGGTGAACTCAAGTTGGAAGTTCACCATTGTACCTGAGAGACATGGGATGAGCAGCATCTGGGAGGCTGATTTACCATTCTTTCCACCAAGCTTACTGCTTTTCCACAAGATGCCTTAGGAGAGTCACATCTTTCCTTCCTTGTAAAGCCAAGCTGCTAATCCAGAGCCTCAGAAGTCATAGAGGCATTACTCTTTGCTAGAACTGGCCTGCATCATGAGCTAGTCTTCAAACACAAAATCATACAGATACATATAGGATGTTACTTCCTGAACCACTTAGTAATGTCCTACAGCAGAAGGAGAGATTCAGCAGCCCACATACTTTTTTCAGCAAAAAAAAAAGACTAGAAGTCTGACCAAGCAATTTTAGAGCTGTGAGAGCCTCTTTTTCTCTTTCCAAGGGAGTAGTGTGAATAGTCAAGAAATTAGGCCCATCTGGACTTTCTGTATGTGCATATATCCTTTCATCTGCTATGCTTTAAATTTCAACCAAAATCTTCAGCTTTGACTTGACAGTGCTCCTGTGAAACATCAAATGTATTTGCTTAACTTGGAGGAGGCTGGTAGCATAGTACTCATCTGGTTTGTATTTGAAGGCTAGTTTAAAACTTCTGGAGGCACTTTTGTCTCATCATGTATTCATATGTGAATAGTGAATTTTAATAATTCATTTTGAGCTTCTCCTGCAAAGGTATTACTGCAGCTCAGATTCTGTCCTCTTAATTACCTTCTCAGTCTGCACATCATGATACTTTGGTGGATGATAATTCTCTTGATCCATGTGAAAGTAATAAGAATGCTTTACCAAACAAGTTTTCAGATGTGGACACAGTTCTGGTCCAGGAGAGTCTGCATTTTGCAGATAATATTTTAACTTATGATAGTTCCTGGCATGGAGCTAAAGTGCCAGGGAAAAAATGCACTTATTAAAATGCTAACTGAGTGTCTCCTCTGAAGTAATGATAACATCATCAAATTTTAGAACCATTGGGGCAGCTAAAGCTAGAGAATTGATTGACTCTCTTGCAAAGTAGCTCTAATTCAACTAATTAGATGTTGAATGAGTGTTAAAGTTCAGCCAGAGTGATTAATTTCTTTTTCAGCAACTGTACCTTTCTCAGTTAAATTATCTGAAAGTTAAAATACACCATAGTCACGGATAAAAAACATGAAATTACTCTATGTTCGAATACGTATGTGTAAAATACTGCGCCTGGCTTTTCACAACAAATACAAAGCTTGATCATGCTGTTCCACATAGAAATCCCATGAAATAGGCAAATTTGCCCAACCAATTTCCCTGAAGTTTCCAAGATGCTAGGTTAGAGCTATATGCCACATGCTGGAAATAAGATCTTCAAATTTGTGGTCCTTAATCTCAGCCACAAAAATCTTGGCAGGTGTATGCCACAGTGGATGTCCACGGCTCTGCCTCCCTCCCCAGAATTGAGACACTCAATATTTGAGTCACCCCACCAATCCCTCTTTCCTGTGGCCCTAACAGAAGACAGTACAATGACAGCTGTCTCTAGCTCTTTATGGTGGTCCAGGCCAGGCAGAACTTAGCCCTTGGGCTGCAGTTTCACCAGGATTTTTTTGTAGGGAATCCTTTCTCAAACAGGTCCCTCCCATGGTTGTTTGTCCCTGTGCTGTACAACCACTTTGCTAGCACACGTTAGAGGGCTATGGGGAAAAAAAAAAACAAACCCCAAACTCAAGCTCAGGACACTAATTCAGTTGGAAATTAGCCAGTTTTTCCTGGCAAGATTACTTCTCAACTAGGTCTGTTCCCCAGTTCAGGTAATTGGGTGGCTGCATGAACTACAGTGCTGGCACCATGGAAGGAGCATTGTGGAGCTCCCTGGGTTCCTGCAGCTGGCACGGGGAGGCTTGCCAGGTACTGTCACTGCTCCAGGCACCTAATGAGGCAGAACACCATCAGCCATCCTTTTCTAATGGTTACTGAATTACACCTGGTACCAGACATAAAATAAACTATGGGAATAACTTGAGCGAAAAAATAGAACAACTAAAACACTCAGCAGAGCTTAAACTCCAGAAACATGGTTTAATCAGAGCTTCATATTGTATCTGCGAGCAGTGGCTGCCAGTGGAGTGGAAAAAATTCGGTGTCCTTATTCCCAACAATGGCTAGCACTGAAGGACATGACAGTTTTCAATTAACTCTGGAAGAGTGGGCGAACTATGAACCTGTAACAACACAATCGAGAAACACAGCGGTGTCTGCAGAGTACGTGTGTACTTACAATATGTTATTAGACAAAATGAAATCCTGGGAAGTGTTTAATTTTGCTGGCAGAAGGAGAGCTGAAATCTCACTGTTATGGAGAAGGAGAGCAATGAAGCCTCTAAAAAAAGACAAGAATGCTCCTAAATTCTGAGGGGCAAAATACCACAGACAGCACTGGGAGCCCTGGAATTTAGCCAGTAGCACAAAGGGATGATTGTCTCCAGATGGGCACTGAAGAAAGACAGACAGTGTCCTAACTCCACAGGTATGACAGAGAATGCAAAACACTTCAGAGGGAGACCTGGGGAGAAAGGCACACAGAGGTCAATGCTAGAGCCTGCAGAAAGCAGAGGGGTAGTGGTAAGACACTGGAAGCACTCAGAAAAAGACACATGAGTGAAGATGGAGGGCATTGCTTGGCATGTGTGCACTCACCAGCAGTGTGTGCACAGTAGAATCACAGAATCACAGAATCACAAAATCAGCTAGGTTGGAAAAGACCTCTGAGATCATCGAGTCCAACCTATGACACAACACCACCATGTCAACTAGAGCACAGCACTAAGTGACACATCCAGTCTTTTCCAGGGACAGTAACTCCACCACCTCCCTGGGGAGCCCATTCCATTGTCCAATCACTCTTTTTCTATAGAACTTCTTCCTAACGTCCAACCTGAACCTCTCCTGGCACAGCTTAACACTGTGTCCCCTTGTCCTTTCACTGGTTGCCTGAGAGAAGAGACTGACCTTCAGCTGGCTACAACCTCCTTTCAGGAGGTGTTGAAGGAGAGCATTAAAGCCAGAGGATTTAATCTCCAGAGAAGCAACTCACCTGATTTTTTTTTTTTTTTTAAGAAGTGGAGCCTTAATTATTTTTGTCTAGGTTGTACAAAGACTTATTAGTGAAGCAGCTACTGGGAATAGTGGAAGTCACAATAAAAAAAAACAGAGGCACTTGAAGGTAGAAAGGGTAGAGCTAAAAGTGACAGAGGGAGACTGTCACCAGTCAGTGGGTGTTTGAACTGTAAGTGTGTGAGCACTGAAAAATTTGTAATGAGATCAAGCTAAAACTATGTCAGCCCCTGTTCTACTATAGGCTGTCTGACTGGAAAGGAGGAGACCAAAAGACTAAACCAAATATGAAGAAGTCTTTTAGGAAGAAACAAGTTCAGCCAGGTCCAAAGTAGAGCTAAGAGTGCACAGAGATCCCAGTCACAGCTGTGGGACATTATCACAGACAATAGTGGAGGAGTATCAGTTTCCACAAGCTGAGGATGTGACCTGTATTATCTCCTAGACATTTGGTGAGGACTGGGAAAAAGTGGAGTGAAATAAATTAATGATGATAATTTGGAGAAATGGAAAACAATTATTAATGCCATTTTTTCTCAAAAGATTAAATATCAGGACACCACGGAGGGAGTATTTTAAGGCATTAACGTAATGCCACACAAAGTGCTCTACAGCACACGCTGTATTATTTTGCATACGTACTCTGAATTTCCACAGCAGAGTATTTAATACTTCTTTTTTTGGCTGGCCTGTTGTAAGGAACTAATTCTTGTCCAATGACCCTCACAGTGTCAAAAAGCTTTTTATGCTAATTATATAAAATCCACCATATTCTGCAAGTCTGTTTGCTTTCTCAATATCCCGGAATATTTAACCACACTTGATTCTTCCTTTAAGCTCAAATTCAGACTGAAAAGTCAATTTTTCATCATCCACCTCATTCATAAATATAAGTGATGAGCAAAAAAAAATTACAGAAGCATCAATGAAATATACACTTTTCAAAACCTGTCTGGTGAACTCTTGTTCTCCATCTTTTACCTATTTGGATCTTTGGCTTTGGATCTTTACTTTGTGAGCCTGTCCTCCATGACCATTTTTAAAAATATAAATAAAAAGTGACTGAGTAAAATTTGTACTGCTGAATTATGTGAAAAAAAAAATATTTATTTTAATGGCACTTCAGTAAATATAAGCACGAGGATATTTCTATACAAATATTTATAGTGTTGATTATATTATTCAGTTCATTCAGTCATATGTGAAAGTTTTCATTCAAATATTTTTAATTTGTAAGCATAAAAAAAGGTTTGAATCTGACAACCTCCTGGCAGAGGTGAGGCTGCTGCAGCTCCATGCCCCAGGTCCAACTAGTAGCAAAACTGATCCAGTAGGCACAAATACTTGGATGCAAGTGTGTAACACACATATATACACAAATTGAAACAGGCAGACACACAGAGCACTCACAGGAACATAGACAATACCAATGTCCTCATCTTCCTCCCTTCTTTGGCAGTTCTGGATGAAGCTCTGTAAGTGAGAATATATACATATATATGCATAGTATGTTCCTCCATTAGCTGCTCATCAGCCCTTAAGCTATACTGCCATTTGACAGTAGTATCATTTTGGTGTCTTATTAGAAATGTGAGATGGCAGAAATATCAATATTTGGTATAGGATCTGACACTACATTAAGGAGGACTGGACAATGGCAAGGGTAAATATATAGACCATAACGAAACAAAGACAAAACTAGGGACATGCAAAGGGCTGCATTTTAAAAAATGAGGAATGCTTTGCTCTTGGCAAAAGATATCAGTCACTTAGTGTGTACTCAAACCTGACCATTATTTCCCCATGTATTTGATGTCTTCATTATTGTTACTACAGAAAATTCTCAATGTCAGCAGAAATAAGTAATTACATGGTGGTTTCAGAAAAGAATGTATTCCACTGGGCTTTAAGCCTTTTGCCTGTGTCACCATCTGTATTTTAATCGGGGCCTTTGCCACAGAACTATTTCAGTTTTGTGCCACGACAGATTGAGAAATCTGAAGTAAACAGTCAGACCTACAGCTGTAATTTAAAACACAAGTGTGTGCTGGGGAGAAGTGGTTCATTGCCATTGTTCAGACAGGTCTCAGGCTCCATGAAAAATAAAGTGGGCTTGAAAATATAATTTTTAAAACAATCTCTTTAGGGTTCTCTCAGTTACAAGTCACTAAAACTGAGATAGCCGACGTTTTCTAAGGCTGTATGAGCTCTGTTGCTTTCTTATTCCCCTTCTCTCCCTGACTCCTGCAAAGCTTAACTGAGTTTCTTAGCTTTAGCTGTAGATGGGGAATTTGAGCAGAAAAGAAGCCATTATTCAAACAAGCCTGAGTGTGGCTAGTGTGAAATTGTTAGAGCTGATAATGTACAAGACACTTCTGAGGAGCAGGAAAATGAAAAGTGATTAGTCAGTAAACAAGGTTTGCTTTTGTCTGAGCCTATACGTTGGTATATTTTCAAGTTACCATTTTGCCTTACTAAAGTTCTCTCTCTTTGCTCTGATGCTGGAAAGACATAGACATCCCCTTGGAGGGTTGTGCCTTTCTCAAAGTGGACACTATGCAAAGGTGGAACAGCAGCAAAGCTGAACAGCTCTGATAGAAAGCCACCAGTTCATACTGCAGATCACATCTCTGACAGAGATTCCCTGCAGTGCTGTACAAATGCAAACAGGACAATAATTCTTGCAGCATCACTTTTAAAATACAAAAATGGAAGGGGTTTCATGTTTCTTGAAGTGGGCCTTCTTCACATTCCTCACTGGTGGTTGCAGACAGATGGCTTCCTCATCTGGTAGCACAAGGAATAGTTGACTTGGTCTTCTCAAGTGTTACCAGTGAATATCAGTGAAACTTTCCTGATGGAAGCTCAGGACTTCCCTAAATAATTGACTTGCCTAAAATTTAGTTTCCTTTTCATCCAATTGTTTTTATTGTCTCCTGGCAAAGGATGTTTGTACATATTTTGATTTCCTTCTCTGGAAAGCCTTAATCTTGCTTTCTTTGCTGGCCTAGTACAATCACAATGGTGGCATTGACCCAGGAATGACCATGGGGAAGAAAGTGTGTCTCCAAGAAAAACCACATCCAGGTTAATAAACCCTTTGGAAGAAAATTGTTGCCCAAAGCCACCTCTCATGCCCCAGAAGAGCTGTGCCACTGTGGCTGCCACACTTTGCTCCCTCCTCATCTCTCAGACAAATAAAAAAAAAATCAGCATTAGAAAGGGGCAGTACTTTACTCTTTTCAGATGAGAGTTGTGGACTTCTCAGTCATGCATGGGAGTGATAAAAAGGGTACTCTGTCTCTTACACAGCAGCACAAAACATATCACACAATGTAGTAGAACTTTTCTCATAGCCTATTCTAGTTTTTAAGATATTTCTTCCTTTTCTTTACACAAAACTCAAGTGAACTCCAAAGATAAGCATGTTTTCTTGGTCAAGCATTTCAGTTCTACTGTAGTTAAAAAGGCAAGGTACATTTGTTACTCATAACAGTGCAAAATCTGAGATACACAATACCAAGAGATAAGAAAATAAGGCTTTAAATATGTATGTTAACTATGGACATAAAAACCACCCCAGAATGGAACTGAAACCACTGATTTAGTCATAAAATGAAACTGTATATCTAAAATTTTTATACATTTTAATTATTTCAAGACAAAGTTGTGAGGACAAGTTTTATAGCTTTTAGGATCTACTGGGAAATTGGATAATGCATAAAAGAACCAGAAAATGAATGCTGCTGCATACAGTAATGAACAAAGCTGTATACTCAGGTAATAATAGGGAAGATTACGTTCACATTATAGATTAATGTTCTGTTAAGTAGTGATACAAGCTGGTTGTAATGTCATCACAAAAAGACAAAGACCTTTCCATCAAAAAAACCCCACTCTGATGATTATTTCTTTAGGTATAAAGGGACAGTTTTACTTCTGGTGCAACTCTATTGGAATTCTTTCTCATATATAATCTCCTAAAAAATTTTTGTGACATGACACAAACATTTTATTACATATCCTATCATGATACAATATGTATTAATAAATAGACTTCTGTGATGGCTCTACACAAAAATATCTACAAGATTTCTTTAACTGGCGATTCCTTTATCAATACTGAAAGCTGCACTTCTTTGATTTGAACTGACATCTTGGAAAAGAAAAAAATAAGACACTTATTAATTGATTAATAATTAAATAATTAAATATTTAATTAATATTTAAATTAATAATTAAATAATTAAATGAGACACCTTTAAGTGCCATCTATAAAGGCAAAATTTATAAAGGCATTGATGAAACTACTAAATCTGTACTGTACGTGAACTGGTGATTTTCTTGTACCCATGTTAAGGAGAGATAAACACTTCTTAGAGCTCTGTAATTTGAATTTACGTGTTGACATGGTTGCAAAATTGGCTTAAGGGTACTTTTACTCGTCAGTATGTGGAACAGGAAGGAGGGGATATCAATGAGGACAAGAAAAAATATGAAAGAAAAAAAAATCAGGTGATTACCATAATCATATGGCAACACGCCAAACTGCTTTCAGCTTGCTGAGGTGTTGTCCCACTTTATTTTCAGTTTATCTTGTAAACATTACATAAGAATAACTGTTTGCCTGGTTTTAATTTTTACACACTAAATCACATTACATTAGCTCAAGCAAAGTAAAAAAAGGTTGTAATTGAAGTATAGTTTTTTTAAGTCCATTAATATCCAGGAAACAATGTGTGGTAGCAACTCCAGGAAGTTTTGGTGGATTTTGGTCATGAATTTGGCCTTATTTTAAACTTATTAGAAAAGAGTAATGCAGCTGTGAGTGAGACCAGAAATGGATAACTGAACTGGTTTGGTAGGCAATACCAGTGAAACGTATAGTGCGACTCCAAACTTTTGTAAAACTTAAGCAGAGCAATGCTGTAAGGAATGACTAATGATGGGACAACAAAACAGGAGACAAACAGAGAAAGCTTGAACTAGCAACTTAGGAAAAACTCCTCAATATAGTATTTTTTTTTTCCACAGATTTATATGGAACTCAGTAACTTATTTCTGTAACTTTGACCTTGGAACCTTCATGTATTTTCACAACTTCTAATCATACATGATGGGGTTCACACAAGAGCATTAGTTCTCATAGGCTAAATGCTGGAAGCCAAATTTTCCTCTGCACGGAGGCAATTTCACATCACAACAGATATAAAAAGGGAGGAGAAGGCTTATAAGAAAGTGATGATATTTCTAAAGTTTTGCATTGATAGTCTCAAGAACAGTGCCCTGAAAGATGATTATTGTTGAGGCACTTCAGAGTGGAAAGCATGATTATGGCATGGAAATTGGTCCTTGGGCTAACAGAATGGGTGGCATGAGAATAAATACAATACAATATGACAGATATTTATTTTTTTAATTTTGTCTCTGCAAATTTGTATACAAGTAGTCCTCTAGGCACTTATTTTAGTTTTATAACACTGTTGTCACCACAGAATACTGGAAAGTTTTTGATCATTTATGCAATCAAAGTGCTATATATTTTTTTCCTAACCAAATTATATTTGTGTAAAGGTGAGAATATAGCTAATTGAAATTTAAAAGAATAATTGGTTTAAAAGACTTAGTGACTTGAATGGCTTTGGAATTTATCCACACAGACCAAGTAATTTTTATTTCATTTATGATAAGGAACAGTGCCATGACATGGTTAAAAACTATATCACAGCTTTGTTCAGACATGTGTCATTCCTATGCTTTTTGGTGAGAAAAGGAAGATGTTGAAATTCTTCTTTGGGTCAAGAAAAATATCAGTGGGAATTCAGAGGAAAAGGACTCTCCTCCTAAATTCTGAGATAGTGTCAGTTTGCACCTTAGAACACTATAAGATACAAATTCCAATCGGTATCCCTTATATCTACTTCCAAATTTTTTTGCAATGACTTTGTTTCTAGCACTGTATTGGACTTCAGGACGGTAAACCTTGAATAATTATACATTACCTAAAGACTTTTGTTTGTTGCTCAGTTAAATAGCAGTCTAAAATCACAAGGGAATAGGTTCTAGTAAGGGTTTTCTTTTCTTTTTTTTTTTTTTCTAAATAATTATTCACTGCTAGTTGAGAAAGTCACACAAATGTTCTCATTTTTATATCACTTTTTTATTAATAGAGTAACATACTTTAACAGTTAGAGCACCTGCCTAACTCTCATAATCAGTTTCTCCTTCATAAGTAATTTTGTAATGTCCCTGTTGTTTCAAGACAATCAATTTACTATCTGTTTCTCAAACTTATTGCAATTCTTGTTCAGAGAGGCTTCATATTCTTGTTTGTGACAGTCTTACTTAGAGGATATGGGGAAAAACTGTAGTACGTTCCAAAAAAAACTCCACCAAAAAACTGCAAAAATCAACACTCACAGCTTCCTTGGTAAGAATTTTCTTTGTCTCTGCAATTTGGGAACTCCCTGTACTATTGATGTCTATATTAGACAGAGTGCTACATATGCTACATATTTTTCTCTCACCCCACATCACACAGCTATTGTAAAGTGGTAGAAAGGGAAAAGCAGCATTGCAGGCACTACCAAAGGAATCTTGCTTCAGGGCAATGATAGACAAGGTACCTCTGCCAGTGCAGCCCTGGGAGAGGAAAGGCCTACCTTAAAGAGGGATCAGAAGGTATGGATACATTCAACAAGTTAGGATGCAGGCCAGAAGCAGAAATGAGCTTTCTGCCTCTTCCAGACTTGAAAACTCCTTGCAACATGGTGATGTGGGACAGGCAGTACTGGGAAGGGAAGAATGCTGCAAGATAAGTGGACAGCAGCAGTGATTCAAGAAGAATCTAGGAGGAAAAGTAAAAACTCCAGAACCAATATTTGGACTAAATGGAATTTCTTTAAACAGTGTTTTGAGGCATGTTGAGCGCCATGAAGGGACAAACTAATCTAACAAACTGGTATCCTTAAAATGAGATTCTCTCATGGCTGCTTGTTGTCAGAGCAGATGGTGCCTGTGTGCCAAAGGAGATGTTTTCTCAGCAGGAACTGCTTGAATGTAGAGGAACCAAACTTTTTCTGCAGTTTTAAACTCAGTAGTCAGTTATCAAGGATCTGGAACATTTGCGAGGTCAATCAGTGAAGTGATACAGATAATTTCCCACCGTTCAGGAAAGATACTAAGCAGTACCTCTGGGCCAGATTCCCTATAGGTAACAGAGCTGTCGTGAAAATGATTCTTGACCTCCTGGCATTTGATGATTTATAGGACAGTGGGGACTGTCCATCCAAACAGCAAACCCTCAGGTAGGAAGGAGGAAGGTCATGGGGACAGATAGGCGATGGTAGTGCACTGGGCTGGGAATAGATGTAGAGCTCAGCTGCTCAGCCACTCAGCCGAGAGCAAGATATGAGGACACATGGACAAAGACTGTCACTTCATAGCAAAAAACATTTGACAGCTGTCTTTTGTCTGACATAAATATTCTTTTCATAATATTTTCAAAATGATCCATACTTTGACTGAAGACAGTGAGAATTCCATTGCCTTCTGGTGTAGGACTTCTCATAGTTTCTCATTTCTTATTACCTGTTTGTCTGGCAGCTTTTAGCAAGTTCAAAAAGCAGTCCTATCTAATTCACATTTGTGGGAATGCCACACTTTGGGATTACCATATTGGGAATTATACAACTTTCCATCTCAGAGGATGCTTT
>JAWWLV010000121.1:35009822-35022271 GCA_035041135.1 Platyrinchus mystaceus | reverse complement strand
CTACTATTAAAATGTTTACTGAATAGAAATAGAGAAATCTTTTGAAGATGCTCAAAGGCTGAGATTTTCATAGAATAGTATAAGGTATTTCCTTATTGAGGAAGTGTGTTGAGGTGTGTTGAGTGTATCTTTGTGAGGGGCATGTCTAACACCACAAAGGCCAATGGATAGCCCAGATATTGGAACGCTTACATGCGTAGTTGAATACAGACACTTCCATTTTCCTAAAGGATGATCATGCTTATTTTTTTTTTTTTCTGACAAAACTAAAATTTTTCCTTTGGAAATGATTTCATGTTTGTAAGAGCATTATTCCTCTGGAAAACCTTTCTTGTAGAAAGTTCTCCAATCACGCTGAATGCTTATTTTCTGCCAATAAGTTTGATTTAAAACATTATTATTACAAAGTTTCCTGCTATGACTATTAACTGTAACAGCTTGATATAGAGTTTGAAGTTTGTTTAATTTTTATCCTTCTCAGCTTCAATTAAAGGAAAAGTGGAAGAAACCAAGGGAAATAAAAAAAAAAATTTTTTGAGAGTTGCAGTTTGATTTTTTGCCCCAGCATTATAGAAATTAGCCTATTCTTATGTAGTGTGAAAGGTCTTGAATCTTTTAAGCTCACTGAAGCTCAATCATGTTGTATATATGCACTTTCCACCTGTAATTTTAATTTCTCTTTCTCATAGCAATTTTTATTTTTGCTTTGAAGAATAACATACCGATGGGCTTTTAGATAGTCTTCATATCCAGAAGCTGTCTATGTCCAGAAGATCTAGATCCATGCCATGGCCTTCAGCACAGACTCTAGATGCCTGAGTGGGTGCTGAAGGCATTCTGAAAGTTTCAACTTAAACAGCACTTGGTTACTATAACATCAGCAGCATTTATATGACAGATAAAATTAACAAATAAATGAGAGGGCATTTCCCTGACAAGGGCATTTCTGATAGACATTTCCCCTCCCAGTTTCTCCCAGGTGCTTCTGGGACAAATCCTTCTCCATGTGGGGACCAGCTCTTGATAGTTCTTTACAAACCACAGGGCACCTCACATGCTGCCAACCTGCAGTGAAGAACAGCTGTGGGGCTATGAGATGGTGGACTTGCATACAGACATTTTTGTCTCCCAAACATTGCAGAGATGCCATACACAAAATTTTGTATAGTCAGGATTTGCAAATGTAAATAAGATTCGGATAAAAATAAATACTTTGCAGGGATTTAGCTGACTGGATAATCTCCTACAAGCTAAAGCTACACAGTAATAAAAATTGAATGGCACAGATATATTGGCAATAACTATACATTCAAAAGTTAGACCATCATGTTTTTTCCAGTCATTGAAATTCAAATATTCTGAACTGGGTTTTCACAAAGCATCATATGCCTGAAACAAATGGATGGTTCATTTTCAGCTTAATGAAGGTTAAAGCAAAAAAACCCATGAAATAAACTCCCTCTTTTCTTGTCAGCCTACAAAGTCACCCTCTGTTTCCTTTATCTATTAGTGAGAATATGGAGCTCAAATATTTCACAGTCATGCAACACGATATAGGGTGGAAAGAGAAAACTACAGGAGCCTTTCTCAAACTATGTTTACAAACAATTTATTTGCTGAGGCATAATCCCTGAGATTTCTTCATCTGACTGGAAAACATAAGCTAAACACAAAGTCTTTCACAAACAAATATTGTCATTTCTGCAAGTGTTAAGTTATGCTAAACACAAACAAGCAACTTTGTTTAGCAATTTTATGATATTATTTGAAAATATACAAGTTTTCTATGCTTCCAGTATAAAGTTAAAAATACTATGGCATGCCCGTTGGGGTGATAATGTCATTTATTAATAGACTTTATTGAGGTCATCCTTTGTATGTGAATTTATCCACTAAAATTTTCATTAAGGTTTTTAATTCGCTTTCTGTTAGGTACTAATGTTTTTTCATAGTTCCATCATTATGGAAATACTGTGTCAGTCAAACAGCAACTTAACAAAATTATTTTTTGTAACTACTCATTTTATAGAAATGCAGTTGAAAGGTTTTTGACAAAAAGAATATCATCATCTCAATGAGTAGATTTTACAATGTGGTCTTACTCGCTGATATGCACATTCAGTGAAATTACTGTTTCCTAAATGTAACTATGTGTCTTACTGGACTGAAGCCCAATCCAGTTCAAATTGCGGAGTAAATCAGCTAGGATTTCTGTCATTATATTGTCATTTG
Organism: Platyrinchus mystaceus; assembly: GCA_035041135.1. Classification (NCBI taxonomy): domain Eukaryota; kingdom Metazoa; phylum Chordata; class Aves; order Passeriformes; family Tyrannidae; genus Platyrinchus; species Platyrinchus mystaceus. The sequence continues at coordinate 35,020,039 of JAWWLV010000121.1, read as the reverse complement.
TAATAGCATGCACCATTGTTTCTTGAAGTTTATATCATATCAGATATCATACATATAAAAATTCAAAATTATACTGTTGAACATGGGCAGCCAAAATATTTTTATCAATATTCAACAACTTGTTTGCTAAAACGTGTTAATAAAACAAATTTAAATGTCTATAAGTAGAACTTCTTCTATTTAATTGTAATGGGGATTGTTCTCGAAACTAAGATCAGCAAATAGATTTCCTGGTGTTAGATCCTTCTGGCCATGTAGAATACCACTGACTTTGAAACCAGTTTATGTTTTCTATTCCAGGCTTAGGAACTTAAGGCAATTAAACTTGATTATTCTCTTTTCTACACTTCAAGAAGTAAACTCAATCTGGCATATCAGCAACACTTTTTGCCCCCCAGATATTAGGCTTTACAAAGAATAATTAACCCTGAAACTTGGAAGATTCATTAGTACCCAAACTGGCAAACTGTAAGCATATACAGGAGAAGAGAGTGCAAGTCATACGGAAAGTTTCTTAATAAGGACACTCTTGGCACAAATATGATTTAAAAGTTAAAACAAACAGAAATTAGACAGATCCTTTCTATCCTTTCTTATTAGACTGATCACATGAATCAATTGTAACCCTAGGCATTAGCCCTCTAGACATTTTAGGGAATACACAGTTTCATTGGATTTTTTTTTTAATAATTGCCACTGTTCCTGCTCTAAATATACAATAGAACATAGAGAACACATGCAAAATGGACTTTTATAATCACAAATCAAAGGAATTTCCTCTTGAACATTAACTTTGAAATCAATACCATACACAAAAAAATGATCAGATGTCACGTGTAGAGACTACAAAAGGTATGATCTTTGAAAATAACATAGCAAGGAAAAAATGTCTCTGGCTGAAGCTCTGAAGAGAACAAAAATCCTTTTGTTATACATTGTTAGAAAATTTGGTATGAAACTTCACCTTTGTTGTTGCACCATTTTATTTTACCGTAACTATCATTGTTCCTACTATAGTGTGTTTTATAGAACACTTCAGTATTTATTTTACAAGCTTTTTTGTTATACATTTATAATGATGCTGTAAGAGTCTTTGCTATTTACTACCTATTCCTGGAGCTTGGTGAGAAAATATTTTGCCATATTCTTTGTCCCATTACAAAAGAAATCCTTATTTTTTTATAGCATATCATAACATCTTGTCTCCACAGTACAGCAATAACATAGTCTTTGGAGAGACTTGTTAGAAATATGTGAAATATGTAAAACATATTCTGCTGGAGGCAGAACCTGCAAAGGGGGTAATACTCTGGACTGACTTGTGATCTGGTTCACATTTAGTTTCTTTAAACTCCCCTTCCCCTGTTCTGTAGTCCTAAATTACTTACCTGCTTGATTCTCACCCCAGGAAGCTTCACAAGTGTGTTCAGCCATTACATAACCACACAACCTAGTCATGCCAGCATAAAGCTGATGCTCCAAACTTCCAGGAAAGGCCAAATAAATTTCTACAGCTTGCTCATTGCTAGGGATACATACAGTAAATATTTTCCAGACAGTCACTGAATGGGTCTCACACAAGTCATTAAAAATGGGCTGGTCTCCATGTCAAAGCTGTTAATTTCAGTAGATAAAAGAGTTACATTAAATAACTACCATAGCAGAGGCTGATGACAGCCAGCACAACTGTTGACAGATATCCTGCAGCAAAATCCTAGGAAGGGTTTCTCCTTGAATTTTAAAACTTTGCAAATGTTTTGAATTTAAAAATGTTTAAAATGTTGTACCCATATGTATACATGGGCTTTCCAAATTAGTTTTAAGCACGTCACAGTTTGGAAAGCGGTGTAATATCTCCTATAAGACAATTGATATGACTGGAAGAAAAAAAAAAACAAATTTCTTTCTATGCACTGATGTTGACTCATAGAAGACCTTATGTGCTTGGCACATTGTGTGTGTTTTCCACATTTGTCATAATAAAAATATTGAGTCTTTTTAACATTAAAACCTTCCTTGCTTTAGATAGCCACAGATAGAAAAATATCTTTCATACTAACTTATCTTAAACTTAGTAAAAATATTCTATTTTTCAGAAAAGATGCAAAGGGATAGTTTCTTTCACAAGCTTTGTTTTATCATGGAGTGGAGCCACGGCTGGGAAGAGATACAGGAGGTGCTTTATTTGAGGACTGATTTTCGTCTTTATTTACTTATCTATGCATAATAAACTTGAAATACTTATCTCTGCTTGAAACCTGAAGCATCTACCTCAAATCAAGCCCCTGTGACAGTCATCTGTCTGACACCATACATTGCAATACCCTGGGATTTTGAAGTGCTTCTGAGTCTAATTCTTTGACAAGGAACAGAAAAGCCCTCAGGGTATGGCCACTGGGGACACTGAACTCCTCTGTGCTCACACAAGTGGTTTTTGGCTCTAGGGCTCCAGTAAGGGTTAAAGTGCAGTGTGTTTACTCCTTGTTCCGTTTAGATGCCAAAGTCTGTGGATTTGATGATATTAACTTTATTTATGCCGAAAAATACCTCTCAATGTAAGAAGATGTTATAGCATGCTGCTAAACTGTAACTAGGGCAACTACTTAATGGATGGATTTCCACAGAAGCCATGGAGAGTTAAGTGCCCAACTCTTCTATTTCAGAAGAGTTTCAAAATCACAGATAATAGGAACTTAGACCTAAATTCTAGGCTATCTTTGACAGTATGTAACGTATTATGGTTCCTTAGCACTTCAGTCTTCTGCTCATCTGTCTTTATGTGCAGCTGAAGTCTCATAATGTGAGAATGTGAAAGGCTGGTCATTATAGTAGGGGGTGGCTGCTGCGATCCTGCAGTGTCCAAACTGATAACAGTGATGGGTGCCTCTGCTGACTTCTGACAAAGCCATTGCAGCAATGATGATGGCTACAATGGCTTGTGCTACTTGAACATCTACCTAGGGAAACTTTGTGCTGTTACCATGGTTTCTGAAAGATACATTTTGTTTGTTTGTTTGTTTTTTTTTCTTTAGGACATATTCGTGGTACAAAAAAAGACTGCAAACTCTTCAGGACAACAACTGGCTTCATAGCCCATGTTTGAGCATAATATCTGATCATATGGGTTTAGCCTGTTAAAAATTATTAGTTGAAATTATACTTTTAGACAGGGTGAAAGACCAGTCTGAAAAACTAGAGGCCAGAACTACAGGGAACAAAGGCTCAAGTTCTTGCACTGAATGCATCCAGACTGAATTTCTTAGTCTTTTTAGGATTAATTGAGAGGCAGAAATGCAAGTTGGGCTAAAGGAGTAGATTCCCAGTCTTTTCAAAATAATTTGTATAGAAAAAATTCTTACAGAACAGTTTTCTAGATGGCATCTTGGAGCCAAAGGAATTAAGCCATTCTCCTTCAATAAGAAACAAACCCTACGTAACCATAAATAGATATTACTTGCCCAATGGCAGTTTGAGAGCTGTATTTCAACAGTTTTAGATGATTTTTTGGCAAAAAAATGTAGGCAGGCAGTCTATGGGCAAGTAGCAGTCACATTTTAAAGCAACAAAAAATTTATATACAGCATTCAGTACATGCATGGTACAAGTTGATGTGAACCAGTCACTTGCTAATAGTTTGATTTTAAATCCTTTCCTTTCTAATAAAAATGTTCAAACATAATGTGTGCCATGTTTTATCAAATCAGTCTGGATTATAGCAGCTCAGAGATATTACATCACTGTTGACATAACGTGATATGACCTGGCAGGCCTGAGATCACTTCATGTGGTTACATGCTTATCACAAGTATCATTTTGTATAGCTAAAGACTATGTTTAAATCATTTAAAGATTGTATTTGGTTTTTTTTTCTAACTGGAAAGGAGAGAAACAGGAAGAAAAAACATTTCAAATGTCTGCACATGCCAAGAGCAGAGAGTTTGTGGGGATAGCTGAAAGAAATGACATGCTACAGTGGGAAGAAGAGTGGGAAAAATCTATTTGATGAGATAGAACCAGAATCAAACCCGAGTCTTTACACTGCTACTCACCAGAGCTCATCCTGACCTGCACATATGCCATGAGCTGTTCGCTATCCAGAGCAGAGGGATTCTAAGCCCACCTGCTATGCACATGCTGAGACGCAGCTGCTCTCTAGGCAAGTGCTTGCACAGCAGCCCCAGGAGTTCAGTGCCATGTTCGAGTCCCTGGTACAACAAGGTAAAACAGCTATAATTAGCTCTGACACTTCTAGCCCTTGCTGCTGTCACATAGAGGACTTAAAAAGTCTAACACTATTGTCTTTCTGGATCAATCCTTGCCTTGCCCTCTGTAGCTTGGGAAATGCAGTAAGAGGTGTTAGCAAACAAAATGTTTACTGTCCAAAAGGCTAAATAGTTTTTAATTTCCTCCTTTTTCTGAGGGGTTTCAGTTTTGAGTTGTGATTGGTATTGTAATGAAGGGTTTTGATTCACCTGGAGGAGGAGATTTAACTGACCAAACTATAATGTTTTAGTCTCTGTCTGAAACAGTGATCTAGGCTAGTATTATGAAAACTGGTGAGAAAAAAGAATTTTTTGTGTGATTTATTTTATCTAATTCAGGTATCTGCCTGAATTTGAGAGGATTTATATCTCAAAATTGCCCACTTTTTCTGCCAAAATTTGAGTCTAGACAACCAGCTCTTATGTTGACCTCTGCATTTAGAAGTTTGAAGTTAGGTCAAGTAAGTCCCTTCCTTGGACTTTAAGAGGACTGAAATCTATATACATGAAACTCTAATGCACTCAATAACACAAGCATAAAGCAGAAAGTAGTTAGCAGTAAGACACCCATAGCTGTCAGCTAGGTAGTATGTTTCCTTTCTCTTCTGCAGACGTATAAATAATTAGAGTTTGCAACCAGGAGCTATCACAAGGTAGGGTAGTGCTTTTTCAGGTCCTCCGCAAGCAAACAACTCTTATGAATTCCATGGATCTTTCATCTGAACTGGGATCATGAAACTGTGATCAGTGTTTTTGTTTTGCCACAGGGTTTTACCCTTTGCCTGTAGTCAGTGACAAACTCAAAGGGATTTGCAATAGTTATTTTATAGCACCATTCTAGTAAAAATAGAACAGACTCCTGAAACTCTACATTCTGTTATTCCTTCAAATATGAATGCTAAATTAAATTGGTATTTTTATGGATTTAATTTTGGTGGTTTTTTTAATCTTGCCATCCCTTGTCTGAAGGTAGAAGTTGTGCTTTATTTGTTTGTCCTTAATTGAGAATTACAGTAGAATTCATGTGTGATGTTACTCTTAAAGCAGTGGAGCTTTACTGCACATGGATTTGTCTTTGTAATTAAAAAATGAGGCATATTAGTAGAAACCCTGTAACTGACGTCCAACTTCTATGTAAATAACTTTGTAGATAAGACTGGGTAAAAACAGTTTTGGTGGTGTCTCCAAATAGCAAGATTCCAGTATTTTACACAAATTATACTTGAGTTTTTAAGGGCAAAATGACATTGCAAGTTTAATATTTATGCCAAAGATGAGACAAATAACTATTCTTTTATTGATTAGTTACATGACTACAGAATTACTTATCATTAGGGTTCTGAGACTGAAGATGGACTTAAATTCAAAAGACTGGGGAAATTGTGTCTTAGGATGGGAAAAAAAGGTTACAAGTTAAAAAGAAACAAAAATAGGGTCATTATTTGTTCTCTAGGGATTGATTAAGTGTGTCAAAGGCAGTCAGCCAGCAATCTCTCAGTCTCTTCACTTCAGTGGGAGGTAATGAAATTTAATTAGTGAGAAGAGACAGCTTTCACACTAAGGAAAAGAGTGGAGAGAAAACAGGAACATCAGTGTGTGCAGAGAATAATGCTACCGTACATAGCAAGCCCTACTAAAACTGAATTAATAGCCAAAGCTGTTTGGCCTCTGCTCTTTATTGTAGGGCATTCTCATTTTAAATAAAACCCCCAAAAAATGAGCTAAAGCTATATGTCTGTTATTAATGGTATGAGGCTTAGTTCTGCTAGATCTGAAGACACAAGTACAACTCTGCTCCTTCACAATTATATAAATCCTTCCAAGTTCAGATTAAGCCATACTCAGATTTTTTTTCCCCATTAGAAGCAGTAGTTAGGTTTTTTGGGCTCTTTTCCTTTTTTTTTTTTTTTTTTCTTTTGGCTTTCCTATTTTATGAACTTATGTGCCCTGAAATTCAAATAAATAGGAGTTTAGAGTAACCACATTTTTATGTGCTTGGATGCCATTTAGAACCTCCAGGCAAGGTTTGCTAAAATGTGTATTGCTAATGTATCTACAAACGTTCATAGGGCTGGACTGCAGCAGAAGTGCTATAAGCCTATGCTCAAATTCCTTGCAATACTTGCTTCACTCAGGATTGAAATTCTCATTAAAAAGAGTTCCTGCAATTGCTGTTTGCAAGCAAGATCTTGGAAGAGTGACCGAAACATTCCTGAAGGGGTAATGCATGCCAGCAGTCCAGTGAGTCCCTTATTGACACCCAAAGATACCCCATAGGAGGAGGTGTCCCTCCAGCCCAGCTCAGCCAAGAACACTCAGCCAGCTCACCCAGCTCTGGATGGGCCAGAGGTCATAAAAATAGGAGTAGGTGTCAACTGCTGGCTTAACACCTGGGGAACTGTCTCAGTCAGCTGGGTTCCCATCTCAGCGCTCTCTCCAGGGAGCAGACCAACCCCACTGATCCCTGAGGGCAAGGGGAATGAATGGAGTCTGTGATTCTTCAAATGCATGTGCCTTCTAAAAAATCCAAATCTTAAAGTAATATCTGTGCACTGATGTTCTTTTCTTTCTTGTTTGTTCCTCAGATAATCTACCAAGTTCCACCTCTATCTTCTGGAAATGCAGACACTGTATAGATTTGTGTGTATGATGTCTTAGAAGCAAAACCAATTTGTTACAAATGTCCCAGTGTATTAAGTAACCATTAGGCTTTTTTCTTAATGCATAGAGTGAGAATAACCATCTTTCATTTCCTTCCTCTGCTTGTTTTATATTCATGTTTTTAAGCAGGGCTTTGAACCATTCTAAAGAATCTGTTATGGAGACATAACCAAATAAAACTTCAGGCAGAAAACTTAATTCAGGAAAACTACAGGGAGTATAAATTTTACTTACTATGTACAGCTTCTCTCAGTATATATCTAAAATTTCTTACTTTTTTGTAAAATCAGCTCATGTTGGCACCTTATTGAAATCTCTTATCTGGTTACTTGCATGCAGCAGAATTATTCAAAGCAACCCAGCCATTGATCAACACTACTAATTTCTCCAGAGAAAAAAAAATAAAAAAAGGCAAGTGGAAGTGAATAAAGAATAAAAGGGTAGAAGGTTCAAACCCATTAAAAAATCAGAGTAAAGACTAAGGGCTATCAGAGCTGCAAGGAATATGTGAGATAAGCTAAACAGAGGAAAAGAGTAATTTGGATTCTGCTGAATTTTCACACCCACACTAAGTACTACATTATATACTTCTGCCTTGGGCCTAATGAACCTCCAAGTGGTACTAAGGCTTTCTCAGAAGCCACGATCAAGCATAGTGTTAGAAAAAAGAAAAACTTCTAACTGTAATAACAACGAAAGATTTCAGAAATATGTGACAGTTGACATGCCAGAAAGGGAATGAAGGTGGAAAATGTAAGTTAATTGTTCCTCAAAGAAAGCAATTTCAGCTTAAAAAACACTTTTAATTTAATGTTATGCAGCTTGATCTTGAAATGAACTTAATATTTCATATTTCCCCAAAGATACTCAAGGATGTTTCAATTCTGATATCTCCAGAGAATATGAACTGAGTTGCAAAACATGATTATAAATGTAAGACAGAATACATAATCTGGGATTGTTACATCAACCTTAAAAATACTCTTGGAGAGAAGGAGGAAGGAAATAAGCTTTTTTTTAATTTAAAATAAATAACTAATGCTTTTTGGTATGGTCTAGAGACTCAGATATGCCACGTATGAATGAAGATAGCCTATTTCTTACTTCAGTCCTTTTAGAGGTGTTTTCTATAGGGGGACCACTTCGGATGATGAAGCCCCTAGATGTCTCATCCAGTAGCTTCCTATGCTGTAAGGTTGAATATATGTTTGCACTGCATAACACTTCAAATACGTCAGGAAGAATCAGTGTTTGAGAACAAACCAAGATAAGATGCTCCAATGCACACTGTTCACTCTTTGGAGAGAGCATGTGGGTATAGACAGCTCATTATATTGCTCCATGTGCAGCTGAGAAGCACTCTGATATTCCAGTGAGGGATGTGACATAAAAACAAAAACAGAATTCTACTAAAATGTACCTAGAAATATTACCAATGTTATAAACCTTCCTTCAGATTCCACAATGAGAAAGTCTATTAAAATGATTCTAAATCACCAATTTAAAAAAGTTTATATGAATGTTTACATTAGTACTGGTTTACAAAATGATCTGTGGTTTAAAATAACACCAACAATATTAGAAGGAGAACTCATGCACAATAATACAGCCAATTTGGATGTAGGTCTATAAAAGTTTCATGCTAACTTTAGGCAGGATAGCGGAAACCTATCAGGAATGCTTCATTGTTAATGAGAGGCTTCCTCTTGTGGTTTTGTTTTTGGTTTTATTGTTTTTTGTTTGTTTTTTTTTTAATGGCAGGAATTTTATGCCAGTATAAGAAAAGTTTGAATAAAATGTAGTCTATCCTCAGATGATGTTCTGTATAGAAACAAAATTAGAAACATGCTGTGTGCTTAATGTACATTTAAGACTTTAAGTATACGAATAGTCATGTCGAAATATTGCCTACACGCTTTCACATACTAACTTAGGACAGTAGAAGCCTATCAGAAATATTTCACTGTAAATGAAGAAAGGTTTTGTCTTTCTTTTTTTTATTATTTTTTATTTTTAACTAGTAGAGATTTTATGACAGAATGTTTCTAATTTTAGTTTTATACACTTTAATCTAAAGCTGTAGTATTAGAAACTTCTCGTTTACATATCTTCCCATCTCTGTATGGTGTTTTCAGCAAAACTGCAGAGCGGGACACTCAATAACGGAGAGTTTTTGTGAACTTTAATATTCTAGTTTATACATAGATCCTCAGCTCATGCAGCTGAGCAGAGCTCCGCTGATTTCAATTGTGTTATGCTCACACTGACTGCTAAGCCTCTTAAAGAAGCTACACTGTGGAAATAAGTCCTCCGCAGCTGACACTCTGCAGGATGGAGAATAAAACTGGTAATGCTTTTTCGGTTGTTTTTATTTATTTTTTTTTTTTCAGGACCAAAACTACTTCGAATTTTATAGGCCTTTTCTTGTAGAGTTGTGTCGGTTGTACCTGGACAACAGACATTCACTTAGTTGCCGTGCCTTATAGCATTGGAAAAACAAGGTGAAATTGAATTTATTTTTCTTGCTGGAATGTAGTGAAGCTGATATTCACTTAAGGAAGTCATTTTGGTGCAGGTTATGGTCTTCCAGTGGAAGGTGAAAGAAGGTGAAAGCAAACATAGCAAACAGAAGGTACAGAAGACATCCGATTCAAAAATGTCTCAAAATTCTAGACATCTAGGACACTGAAGTTCATTTCAATAGATGTTCACATGGATATATCTGTATTTAATCTAATAGCTAAATCAAATTTTCTGGGGAGTTTTCCTGTTAGATTGCCTTATGAGTGAAGTTGGCAAGGGTGAGATTATGTTAATGAGAAGGCAGTGATTAGTACAGTGAACTAACAGGTGGATTCCACACTGAGAAGGGTCCAACTCCATTTGGGGTGGCTAGAAATGTCTTGGAGGAACAGTGAGGATTTTACAATGAAAGAAGAGTGTCTATTTGCCCAACTGCATTCTTGTATGCTAGCTGGAACATGCTGGAGCAATTGTCTTTGAAGTGAGTACTGAACAGAAAAGTGAGAACTAGTAATTTCAGATCAATTACACAGGCCTGATGGTGTTTCCTTTGCAAGGATATCTACATAGTTGTTATGCTTGCAAAAAAACAGAATTGAAAATACAGGTGGAAAAGAGTTTATGTTAATTTTGTAGTATTGAGGGAACTGAGTTTTCTCTATAGACTTTCGGCTATAAGAGCTGTATTTCCTGGAGTAAAGTAAGTGGCCAGTCTTCGCGAACGAAGATCTGGGAAAGGTGTTTTTACCTTTCAAGCCTGCGCAATGGATT
>JAWWLV010000121.1:34990833-35002750 GCA_035041135.1 Platyrinchus mystaceus | reverse complement strand
GCCTTTTGGGGCACAAATCTTGGCATCACTGTGCACGAGTCATGAGCAATTTTTTTGTGTCACGAATATTATATAATTAGAAGAAGATTTTCATCATCTAGACTAACTGATGACGCTGTAATAACTCTATCTGAACTTCTGCAAAGCACCTGACACTGTCCTGCATGACATAAAATCATAGAATCATTAAAGTTAGAAAAGACCTTTATGATCCTCAAGTCCAACCATCAATCTAGAACCACCACCACATTCATCACTAAACCATGTCCTTAGGTGTAACATCCACATGGTTTTTTAAGAGTTCCAGGGCTCCTGACAGGCTTGAGATGTGGGCCTGTGAGAAACTCATGACATTCAACAGTGCCAAGCGTAAGGTCCCTGCATCTGTGTTGAGGCAATCCCAAGCACAAATACAGGCTTGGAGAAAAATGGGTTAGAGCAGCCCTGTGGAGATGGACTTGAGGGTTTTGATGGACAAGAAGCTCAACATCACCAGACAATATGCGCTTGCACCCCAGAAACCCAACTGTATCCTCTGCTACATCAAAAGAATTGTGGCCAGCAGGAGGTGATTCTCCCCCTCTGCTCTTGTAGGTCTCCATCTGCAGTAACACATTCGGTTCTTGGGTCCCCAACATAAGAAGGACACGGATCTGCTGGAGATATCAGAGAGAGAGCATGAAAGCCTCTCTGGAATGCAATGGGAGAGAACATCAAAACTGTCTTGAAAAGGATGTCTCTCTTTGGGTAGGAAAGCTTTTCCTAAGCAAATAACTCTGTCTCCTCATAGTAAAATCTTCTGTAAAAAGGGTCTCTACCTCTACAGTAGGTTTAGATTAGGTATTAGAAATAAATTCTTTTTATGAGGATAGTGAGATAGTTTCCCCAGAGAAGCTGTGGATGCCTCACCCCTGGAGGTGCCCAACACCAGGCTGAATGGGGCTTTGGTGGTCTAGTGGAACGTGTCCCTGCCTATGGCAGGGGTATTGGAACTAGGTGATCTTTAAGGTTCCTTTCAAACAAAATTGTTCTATAATTCTATGAGTCTAAAGTATTGCTGTGTTTAATCTGTCTAATACTTCCATCAATTTTTCTTGAACTACTAGCAATAGCGTTGTATATGAAAATAATTATGATTTTACCAAAAAAAACCCAAAAAACCCACAATATCTTCCCATTCTGTTGAAAGAATGACTCACTTGACTTCTGATTTTAATGGATACTTGAAAAATAGGTTTGATATGATATTATTATTTCTGGGATAACCGCAGAAAGTGAAGACACTTTTAAAACATGATATTTTAAGGCTGTTACCTGCTCCTTGGAGATCAAATTTCATGATAACTAAAGTTAAAATAGTTGATACATTTTCCTGTGTGTAACTATGGTGCAATAAAATGGAATGTGTAGGAGTTAATCTTTCTAAATAAAGCAGAGATAAAAGTGTGTTAAAGAAGGTTTTCTTTGGTAATGCTTTACTTGAATTTGTTTTTGGAAATACTACTAGAAACAGAATGAAATTTTGTTTTCTGAATGCTTCTGTAATAATGTTTCAGGCACTGCATATGAATGATATTCTTCATTTTATATATAAGAATTAGTTAACTAACAATATAAGCACAACCTATTTAAATAGATCTTTTATTAAATAAACTTCATGCCTAGAGGGGACTTTATTAATAAAATAGGATAACTAGGAAGTACTGATTTTATTTAATGAAAGCTCAGTTTCCATCAAATACCAAAATGTGCAGAGTTCTTTGATATTTATACAAATTATGCTGAGGCATATGGTGGCTAAATCTTCCCAGATGTGCTTTATTATTGGTTTCTAATGTAAGATTCTTTATTTAGGAAGACATGTGGGAATGTGTTTATTCATTCTGCCCAGGACAGAAGGGAATTTATGAATTAAATGAATATGCACTTCAATTTGGATCAGTCTATTGTGAAGAAGCCACTACTTCTAGTAAGGGGTTCAAACTAGAAATGTGTGACATAGTAAAAGGATGCTATGACCCAGGGCACAAGACAACCCCAAATCTGTAAATTGTGTTCATCAGCACAGAGTCTGAAGAAGTCATTTTTGGTCTTTTTCAAAAGGACAAGTTCACACAATATTAAAAGAATTGTGATCACACCTGCTCAGATGTGAAGACACTTTCAAGGCTCAGACCTAGCTCTCCAGGTCTTCTCTGCCCCCCAACTATGGCACTGCAATGTTGTACCTGGACCAAGAAAGGTAAACTTAACAAAACTGAAGGGAGAGCAAGATGAAGAACAACTGTAGAAGACACATAGAAGCAGCTGGAAACCTTGGATTTTACCTCCTGTGCCTAGGAAAATTGGTATTTTAGACATGATTTTTAGCATAAATGCACAAATAATATGTATTAAAGCACTGTTTTAACAGTACAATTGATACAATATTTAATTGTGATTATAGAAAGGGCCTCAGTACTGCTTTGGTTTAATCCTTTTCGAGAGTATTTCTAAGCCAGGAAAAACTCTCCAGTGGTACCCTGGGAATAGAGATGCACTGTGGGTTTGAAACTCTGTCAGCATTATTTATATGTCATTGTTCTTTTTGACTAGTATAAATTCCCTTGACTGAGACACAATAGGAAAAGGAAAACAAAATTCAGATGACATTAGCAAAGTTTGCTTTGATTTTTGAAATAAAAAGTAATATATAATCCCTGTTAGTTTCCTCTAGCCCAAGGTGTATCAGGCTCCTGTCTGTGACCTAAGATGAGAAAAAAATGCATTTCGTGGAAGTGCTTAGTCTGCAGCACTCCACCCCTGGAGAACACTAGTCCTGTTAATGTCGTATTCCCTCCATCCACACACACATACAGGCACAGACAGACACATATATCCTTCCTGCACTTTGCTCCCATTAATTCTCTTTCTGAAATCCTTGTTCAGTATTTGGACCTTAGTACAACTACTGACAATGTTCTTCATTTTTCCACCACTGGGATGGATCAGAAGAAGCTTTCTTCCTCCAAAAGCTCTTTGCTGGGTCGTCATGTAACTCTGCTGCTGAAAGAGCTGACTGGGTGTCTTCAGATGAAACACTAAGAAAAAGAGACTTGGAGTGCAAGGAGAAAAGGGTGGACCCCAGATGGACACAGTTCCAGAGAGCACTATGGGTCCTGTTTTAGGTCAAGACTTCAAGTGGAGACAGAAACTTTTAAACAAAACAAAACAACAAAAAGACCCCAACCAACCAACCAAACCGTCCCCCCAAAAACAAAAACAAATCCAAACCCAAAAATCAAAACCCAGTTAAAGATCAGGCACACGGACAGTCTGACAGGACAAATCTATGAACATTGAAATGTGAGGACAAAGAAAGAAGTCTGAAACTCACATATCTTAAAAGTGTTAAACCAAATCTAAGGACACCCATTTGGGCTATGTATTTCCCACAGAAAGCAAATTTCCTAAAACTTTTCTGCATGGGAATCTGGTAAATTTGCAACATGCTAGGTTACAGGAAGTAGACTTTTTACTCTCCTAAATTTTAATATGCTGGCTAATAAATTCTCTCTGGATTTTAAAGTGTATTTGTACATCTAACACTGCTAGTCCGGAGTGCCTAAGCATATGTAGAACATATATAGCAAATGATAAAGCTTACACCAGAAGAAAAATATATCAGTGACTGGGCCTTCAAATAACATAAATAACCCAAAATTTAAACAGAAATTACACCATAAAAATATTTCTCTTTTCTTTTTTTTTTTTTTTTTTTTTCCCCAGTGTGTTTTCATATGTAACAGAGAGAAACATACTACAGTACTGGTAATGACTGTGGTTGCACTATGACAATGAGAAGGGATTCCAGTTTAAGTTGCCATAGGTGCTGAGATTAACCTATCCATGCTGCATTCTCTTCTGCACTAGGTGACAGTAGCTTTATCTGATCATATAATTCTTGCTATGAGTAAAGCAAGTTTAATCAGCAAGCCCAATATAAAATGCCAGAGTTGTTCTAGTTCAATCATAATTGAAGAGCAGCAAAAGAGCACATTAGTGGTTCTTTCAATGCCCATTTCCAATCCGGTTGCCATAAGCCTTTCTACCAGGGTTGTCTCTCCACTTCTCTAATGATATTAGTTGTTTCATATAGAGTCTCTTCAACCCAATTGTGACTGTATTACTAGTTGTGTACTGCAAGCAGCAGACATTTTTATTCATCTTTTCACAGTCAGACTCACAAAGCAGTGCTCTTCAATAGCATTTTTCTTTCATCTTTAAAAACTAAGTCCCTAGAGAGCAGTATCAATTTACACCAGTGGTATATTTGGATCCAAGAGCCCAAACCCCAAAAATTCCAACAAAGAGCATGGTGAAAAGAAGCACCTCAGCTACTCAGCAATGACTGATCCATGTGCTGAAGGAATCCCTGAAGTCTGAAAATATAGCTGAGGTTCAGATCTTTAATTAGTACCATGGAGTCAGAGTGCCCTACTGTTCATGGAGAAGGGAACTGAAACTAAATCTTTCTGTTACTTTCTGGGGAAGCTAGGGCTTTAGGATCTTCCCTCTCTGTCACTTACTGCTCTCCTAAGGCATGCACAGTAGGATTTTTCAGCCTGCCAGTCAAATCCACTGCAAAATGATAAATTGTGTTCTCTGTGTTCAAGTGGAGAACTCACTGTACTTCAGCATTATCCTTTTCTTATTGATCCTAGGGTTGGTAATCTTGCCAAAGCCCTGGGAGAATGGAATGGACTTTGCCACATTGCAGAGGCTGGATGTAATACTGCTTACATCAAAGAACTGGTATATGTAAAGGAACTGCATTAAGGACATACAAGCTGCCTTCATTAGGACTGCTTCTAGATTTTGAGAATTTGCCTTTGCAACCCCAAATTTTTATCTTTAGATTGTATTTCTGTGTTCTGGGCCACGATCAGGCCAACCATATATTATTCCAGTGTTGCATTCCTAATAAAACCATGCCTCTACTTTCAGGAGGAGTCTGCTACCCCACGCATGCCTTCCTCAGGGCAGTGATGCTCAGCAGGCACTGGCTGCATGCTAAGAGACTTGTCTGTGCCACATAGAGCTGAATCCCCCACAGACCAAGGCAGGCAAACTCAGCTCCTGGCAAAATTTGTGCAGGAAGGTGCTGCTGCTCCTACTGCTCTGCCCAAGCTGGGAGCTTTTTGATCTGCAGGGGCTGCCATTTGAGAACAGTGAGCATCTGTCCAGGAGAGATGGTTTCTGACAGAGACCATACCCCTGGTTCACCTTCCCTCCTTCCCCAGTTCCCTCAGTCTCTCCTCACAAGAGAGATGCTCTAGAACCCTAACCATCTTTCTGGCCCTCTGCTAGACCCTTTCCAGTAGCTCCTTGTCTTTCTTGTACTGAAGAGTTCACAAGTGGACACAATACTCCACATGCGGCCTCAGTAACCTCAAATAGAGGGGCAGGAACACCTCCCTTCACATGCTGGCCACTCTTTTCCCCAGGCACCTCAGGACCTTCTTGCCTCAAGAGAACACTGCTGGCTCATGGTCAACTTGTGACCCACTAAAACTCCTAGGTCCTTCTCATCAGAACTGCTCTCTAGTAGGTCAATCCCAACCCTGCACCAGTCCTGGAGGTTATTCCTTCCCAGGTGCAGGACCCTACACTTGCCCTTGTTGAACCTCACTAGGTTTCTCTCTGCCCAACTCTCCTGCCTATCAAGGTCCTGCTGAATGGCAGTGCAGCCTTCAGGTCTATCAGCCACTCACTTCAGTTTCATTTTGGTTTGCATTTGCTTTGTTATTGTTGTTTTGAACTGGATTTTTATTTATTGTTCAGTGGTTTGTTATGTCATTTTTGTTTTTTCATTCATTCTGGGCAGAATGATGGGTTTTTTTACCTTAAATATATTCTCATAAGCAGAAACTTTATTTTGGCTGAAATATTTAAAAAAGAAAATATAACCAATACACAGTCTAGGACAGATACCAGAGATGGAAAGTTCAGCCTAAAACTGTAATTTGTATGAAGTTTTGAGCAACAGAAAACAGAATCATAAGAACTGGAAAGTGTCAATCAGCTCCTGTAATAGATACCATTGCCTGTATCTTCATTGTTTAGATCAGGGCATGCAGGATTGAAGGCAACACCTCAAAGTGCACCTCAAAGGTGATGTAGAGGTCCCAAAAATGGAACATCAAGCAAATGTCAAAAGTGTCTGTTCTTGCAGTTAAAGGACTCAGTTGAATCAGTCTATTTTTTTTCCCACAGTTTTCAGACACTGACCGGACTTTGGAAGATGAAGCAAAAAAGGGAGGTTGATGGTGTAGTTGGGGTCAATGGCTGCTGGAGTAGCCATTCTGGAGTAGTTCTGACCCAGGCTCTCACAAGTCAATGGCCACTGATATTCAACCTTTATTTTTCATCTGTAAAAGCAGACAAGCAGGAATGTCTTCTTTCCCTCCATTCCTGATCTAATCTTTGGAACAAAGAGACCAAACCAAATGCTACAGTCAGTGCTGGGTACAAAGAAATGAACGTGAGTACAGCAGTGTGAGGCATCAAAAAAGGAGACTTTGCCCCATGCTCCCCATTCCAGCTGGGCTTCAGAGGGCTGACAGTTCCTTGGGGCTCCAGGGGCTGTTTCTGAAGCTGTAAACACTGTCTTAAGCATAGAGTATTAGTAGGAGACTGAAAATGTTTTGAGTTTTGGTTCTGAAAATTAGCTTTGAATCTTATCCCTTTCAAATTAAGCTTTATATGTTAGGAAAGAAATCTTTTTAAGCTTCAGTATTTTAGCTTGTCAAATTACTGAAGAGCATTCAAGCTTATTTTTCCTTTTACTTTTGCTGTTCATAAAACGTTGCCTGTCTATAAGGACTGTTTCTATCCGGCGTTTTGAAGAATTTTGAAAGTAGAAATCATGTAAAAAAATATTTAAATACTAACAAAAATGTTATTATTTTTCAGAGACCATCTATGTTCTCTTTTATATTATCCTGCTCTTAACAAATTGACAGCATGGAATTTTGATCTGCCTTTTCTTAAGAGTAGGAAAGCTTCATCCTTTTATATTTTTTTCTATCTTCACCTTAGAAGAAGAAACTTCAAAAGGATCTGGTAATTCTGTTCTTTAAATTGAAAAGAAGTAATAACAAGAAATCTCATAAGAATGTTCAGTGAGAGAAGTTCCACCAGACACTGTTTTCAAACCATCAAAATTAATAAGTAAATAAAAAAAGAAGAAAATCATATTTTTTTATATCTTTCAGTTCTGAAAACACTACAGGATAATTTTACTGAGGTCAAAAATCTCTAATCAAAGTCTTTGTTTGGGAAAATCCTCACAAATAAAACAACCTTTTTTTTTCCCCAGTGACTACTGGTGTTACAATGTTGGAGTATTCTAAAATCAGTGAAAGTCCAGTTGTAAATATCACTACAGTGAGAGTATGTGCCACAACCAACATAACATTTTAACAACTGATAACCAAAAAAAGCTGTTTTTAAGTGAAGTTTTGCCTCTTAAAGAATTCTGTCTATATTCAGATATTAAAGATTATTGAAATAAAGAAGTTGATGGAAGCCTTAACCAAGGAGGCAAAGTTATATGTCCACAATGTCTCTGTTTTTATTTGGTGCAAAAAAAGACTAGTACAATGCTTTTTCAAATAAATAAAAATCTTTCACTCTTTATATAATTTTATTAGTGCCTTGAGTTTTTGATTTCTGTGAGGAGAAAATATGTAGTTAAACCTATTTCTATTTATTCTGTTAAATCTTTCTCTTTTTATATCATGATAGATTTAATCCTATATTATTGAATATATATTTTTCTCCTTTTGCTTTCCCTTTAAAGAAATATTATGTACCTTCTTCTTTGCTTTCTGCAGTTAGTGCTGATCTATTTCAAAGTACAAATTATTTTCATTATGAGCAATCAAGACTCCATTTATTTGCCTTTTCACTCGAGTTATATAGCTGTCATTTCCAGGTAGTATCTTTAATGTAACTAGCTTGAAACCTCTCTTTGCTAAGAAGGCTTGAAATTCACAGTGGGTTTCTGTTTTCTCCTGAGACAGTCATGATGAGTAGTGAAGAGGCCCATCAGTTCATGCCAAAAAGCACTCCCCAGGAAGCCTTCTGCTCTGAATTTTTCTAGGTAGAAATTGAAGTATTCAGTGTTGAAAACTAACTGACTTCCTATTCATCTGCCTGAAAACCCACAACATGAAATTATGCACTGAAAGATGGGGTGATCTATTACACTGTCTGTTACTGGCCCCTGCAACCACTACTCCACGTATTCGGGATCATGAGTTAAAGAAGTCTCAGGGATGCTCCTGAGAGAATCTCCCCCAGGGTACAAATGTGTCCGCTGGTCCCAATAGCAACCTCCAGTGCCTTCTGATTAGAAAGTCAGCTTGAGATGTACTTGGTCAGGCGGAAACATCTGTGCAGATACAAAGTGCAGGACGATGAAACTTTAGAATCCTTTTAAACTGCATTTGGTAAGAAACATCAATTAATATATCAAAGGCTCACAGGAAGCAGTATCACAAAAGCTGTGGAGATGAAAAAGATAGGTACTGGTGAATTTTTACTATCACACTGACAAGGAAGGACGCTTTCTGCAGCAAGTTCTCCAAAACCTTATCATGATTGCTCTTATGTTGGCTAGGCTGCTATTTCTCAATCCAATCAAACCGCTTTATTGAGGTAATTTTCACAAAATCTAGTTTTAAACAATATTTTACTGGATTTCATTTTGCAGCTTGCTGTAGCATCTTGTGTAATTGTTTACTTTGTTTTTACTCTAGTTTTACATTTGTCAGGTCTTACAAAGTTAAGCAAGGTTTGGCTATTTTATGCATTCATTTTCCCTCTTAAATCACCTTTATTTATGACATGATGAACTTTCATAATATTATTTTTTCTGGCAGTAATAAAATAACTTAGGCACTAGCAAAAATAAGAAGAATACACTTGAGAAGAAAAATACAATAGAAAAAAAATTATTTTACCATAGACAATGTCTTCCAAAGTGCCAAAATTTTTGAAGTCTCAGTGTGTTGCTTTTTGAAAATCAGGGTCCAAATTCAAAAGCCAAGATAACAGTTACTGGTTGCTTTTAAAAATATACTCTACTATTTTATAAGTGGAAGACCCATAAGTGATAAAACAATGTTGCTATTGCTTAAGGTGTTAAGGCTTGTAACTTAAGGCTCATGGTAAGGTAAAAGATCTAGTGTTGCAAATATCTATTTTTTATTATTATTTTGGCAGATTAATCCACTTTAGCTTTTCTATTTAATCTTTCCCATCTTTGTATCTTTTTTGTTGAACAAAAGAAAGAGCAAATTGCTATCTTAATTCATTCCTGTAGCTGCATTCACTACACTAATTTTGAGCTCTATTCAGAAAAAAAAAAAAAAGACAGAAGAGCAAGACAAAAAAAAAAAAAAATTGTTGACTGAATTACAAAGAAGAGTGGCCTTGAGAGCATGAACTTTGCCTGAGCTATAATGGGTGCAGTAGTGTATAAAATTTAAACTTTTCTCTGTGGATGAATGTCAACAGTGGTTTGCTCTTTTCACAAATGATCAAGTAAGTACAATGCTGAATATACAGAAAACCTTTAAAAAGTACCCTTTTTCTTTCCCAGAATATCCATCAAACACATCCACAGTGATGACAGTTTTCCACTTGCCTTTACTTGTATAATGTTGTGATGTTCAGAGAAGACCTGACAGACTAAGTTCACTCACTTGCACTTAAGTTGTAAAGAGGATAGATCACCAATACTCTCTTTGGGAACCTATATTTTTGAGATTTTCCAGTTGAGTTATCTTTCAAAAACAAATGTGCTGCAAATTAGTACAGATCGAGGGGAAAAAACATCACTGAAGAAATTTTAGTTTTGAAGAGTCAACTTGTCAAAACCCAT
The DNA here is from genome assembly GCA_035041135.1 of Platyrinchus mystaceus. Taxonomy (NCBI): domain Eukaryota; kingdom Metazoa; phylum Chordata; class Aves; order Passeriformes; family Tyrannidae; genus Platyrinchus; species Platyrinchus mystaceus. The sequence continues at coordinate 34,992,819 of JAWWLV010000121.1, read as the reverse complement.
GCCAAATTATATCGATTCTGATGGATCTTCTGACCAAAAACACTTTTAAATATTTTCTCTTTTCTGTTGAGCCTCCCCCCCCCCCCCCTTGGACAGTCAGTTATGGGACCTCTGCAGCTGTGGAGCTGTGAGACAGCCTGTTTGTGCTGCCTTCTTGGATTTGGGGTCCATGAGGCTGCCAGGACCATCCTATGGAACAAGATGCTGGGAGCTAGGGCATCATAGGAAGAAAGAATGAAGGGGAAAAGGGTGTTTCTGAATTTTCAGGTGCTTTCTCATGGACCTGTGAGCCAAAAACTCTGGGCACTTCATCCATGTCCTGAGGGGTTCACAGCACTGCAGCAGCGGCTGCCTCCAGTGGGATATTAAGTCAGCTTTGCCAAAGCTGGATTGAATTCATATCATCCAAATACCAACATTTCCAGTCTGTGAAGTCAGCCTCACATCTCCCCATGCTGTGGGGCTAGGGAATAAAAGCCAGAAAGGCTTGTATCCTGCTCTCTTGGGAACTCATCTTCTGCCTAAATTTGAGATTACTGTTGCCAGCAACAAAGAAAGAGATAGAGGCCTATTCAACTAGCTGCTTTGTTTTTTTCCCTTCTTTTTAAGTGAACAAAAAAGCATTTTTGAGAGTTTCCCTCTTTGACTGCTTCTTTTGTATGTGAATTCTTCACTTTATCTGTGGACCAGAACACATGATTTCCAGGCTATTGGGACACAGTCCTCAGGGAGCAAAGGCAGAAGGGGTACTGACCACACAATGAGGCCAGTTATCACTGCACTAGGATGGCAGAAGGATGCATGCTGGTGCATTAGTAGTTAGATTTGAAATACCTGCTATTATTCTTCTCACTTCCCACAGTCTTTCAAAGACAAGATAACACATGGTGTCAAGGTTGCTTATTTAATACTCCTCTCTCATTACTGTCCCATCTTCCTGTAATATGTTTATGAGAACAAGTTTCTTCCCTTAACAAAAGCAGACTAGAAAGAAATGCAAGTGGATGTAACTGAAAGCTTTACACAGAATCGTACCAGAATGAAATTCTAGGACACATTTGTACTTGCCACAGTATATATTCCGTGTTTCTTTTCCAGTAGGAGAAGAAGCGTCCCTTTGATTTGTGACCTGGAAACATTTTATGTACATACATATTTAAAATACATTATTTAAAATTAGGGTAAATACTTACATTGTTAACAGTGATATTAAAATTCCATTCAATGCAAAATTAGAGTTTTATCTATTGTATTATTTACGATTCTAAAAACAAATTTTTCAATATTTTTCTTAAAAGAAAAAAAAAAAGAGAAAAAGAAAGAAAAAGAATATGGTACCAAATTTGGTACCAAATTTCTCTATCCCATACACTTATGAATTTTGCAATAGCCAAATACCTTAAATGATTGAAGACTATTCCATGAACAGTTATCTAGAAAGGTGAAGAGTCTCACTATTTCACAAACAAAAAAAATCAGCACTAAGGTTTTAAATGCATTTCAAAAGTTTGTTTAGTTGGATGAATTTATCCAGCTCTAATTAGCACTGTGATATAGAGAGACTTGATCACTCTCAGTGGAAAAAGACTGAACTTTTTATTTCCACTTAAATCAGATAGGATACAAAACTTGCTTCTTCATATCTTGTGATGAAAGTTACAAAGCTATTAATGCTAAAATTGGATACAGTCTTATTAAACCATGCAGCCAGGTGTCTGGATGGCAAGTAACCTCTTTCTGTGACAGAAAGAGAAAATATGAAAGAAAATCGTGTTGTTCAAACTTTTATTTATTCCTTGCAGATAAAGGACTACCTGGCAAGTGCAGAACTCTGCTTTCTTTGTGTGCTTTACACCTTTGTTGGTTGTACCACACGTATAGGGAATATCGCTTGTACATGCTGTGTTTATTGCCAATGTTAAAACATCTACAACTGGGGGAAAGTAGTGGCATAAGAGAATAATGTTAGAAAGATAAATTGCTAAT
>JAWWLV010000121.1:34960194-34977429 GCA_035041135.1 Platyrinchus mystaceus | reverse complement strand
AGCCCACCCTTTAATCCTAAGGGTCATCTGCCGGGCCAAGCAGGCTTGGACAATGGCAGTGAGGTCCTCAGGACGTATTTTTGTTTAGAGTGACCTTCTCTTAGACGGATGGCCTTAGGGGCTGACAAGCTCCATCTACCCGGGGGTGTCCCTGAAGCAGGACCGGGAATTGAACCTGCATCCTCGGCGGTGAGAGTGCCGCACCTTAACCGCTAGGCCACCAGGGGACCCCTCTCCAATATACTGCCTTTATATATGTATATACATATATTCAAAGAAACATTTCTTGAGCGATTTCTACAGTTCCCCTGTGAATTAGGTACTCTGGCACTCTCACTGACACACTCAGCTCTGCCAACTCTGCCACTTAGAACCTCCCTTATGAAAAAGTACAGTCTAGTGCTTATTTTTTTTACTAAGGTGACATTCCTCCAGCTTCATTCAGCTGTACCTCCACAGCTGCCTTGTGTATGAGTGTCTCATGTATGTGGAAATGTATGCAGAAAATTAGGTGGATAATTTTCAAAACCATTGGACTGATGAAGAGTTTTTATAGAGCAAATCAGGGACTAGGATGTCACTATCTTAACTTGGTTCTGTCTCTGCAAAGAAGCCATTGTGTGATGTCTCTGTTCTACCTCCTTCTTCACCTATTGTTAGATATTTAAGGAGTGTCTTTATACTACATAATAAGGCCTCCCAACCCTGCAATTTCTATTAGAAAGAGAAATAATGGCAAAGAGTCTTTAAGAGACCACCTGACAACACAATCTTTGCGCATTTGAGGCCTGAAGAACTTGCTGTCCAGTGATCTCCCTTTCACACCTACTAGGTTCTTCTGTTGGACTAAGACACTTGATGAGACTCAGTCAGATCACTCTTACAAAAGAAAAGCTGTGAGGACTATTTTGTGTTAGTCAGTGTTTTATACTAGCAGAAGTTAGATCAAAGATAATTTTGGTATACTTCGAAATACATTGAATACCCTTTGAAAAATATAGTATACTTTGAAATAAAGAGTTTAATCATACTTTTTGTTTCTAAGTTTGCATCAAACATTAATGCAAAAGTTATAAACTGTCTTTGTGTTGTTAATATACTCCTGTTAGTTCAGGAGCAGTGCCACTTTTGATTTCACTAGTCTGAACACTTGCTGTTGAAGGCCAAAAACGGATTTAAGAAAAATATCAGGGGGAAAAAAGGGTAGGTCTGCTTTTAAACTGACACCTACTAGAAGACACATCAAAAATCAAGAGAAATAGTCTTGCTAATTTCTCTACACATTGGCTAAGTTGTTTGAATTTAGAGAATTTTTCAATATGAGATGCTAATTGTGTCTAATACACTGTATTTTTTGTGTGTTTGTGTGTTTGTCTTTTAGATTTCTTTTTAATGAAAGCATAATGTGGATGTAGGTGTAAAAAGAAGATATGAAGGATTGCAAGACTATCTTATTGTAAGATTTTAAACTATTTACCACAGGAGCTAAGAAACTACACCCGGACATATTAAGAATAATGTGCCAATGTACACACTTCAAGTAATGTTATACAACTAAAAGTGTGCATGATGTGAACATATAAGAATAGGATTCGCACTTTAGAACCCATAATGTAGGCTCACCATCAGAGATGAGGAGTGAACTACCCTACCCCTTTCCTCAAACTTGGTACTTCTCTGGAAGCTCATCCTATGTCAAGAAGATTTAGCTCTCATTAACATCAGCAAACCTCTAGTAACAGACATTAAAAATTAATTAAAAACTCCCACCAAACTCAAAACACTCTTGTATCTCCTCTGCCGTATCTCATCTTAAACAAGTCTTCATAATTCAACACCAGATTCTACCTTTTCAACAGTCTTCAAAGGAAAAATACAGAAGATGAAGAATTGTTTTAATCCTTGGACTTGCTTTTGCTCCCTGCAATGACTTCCTAGGGAGGTTAGCCACATGTGTGGAGAAATGATGATTTCAGTGGAGGATACTCAGAAAGTAAATTAAAACCCTAACTGTGCTTTCATTCTTTGTACTGTGCTGCTTATATCTATCCCATGATTAACATCCTCCAGCCCCAAACACAAATCTGGAAACATCATTGCCATCCTTAGGCAACCACACAGAATATGATGAATCTGGCAAGTTCTCAAGGAAGTGTCCAGTCCTGTCAGACAGAAATGTCACTAAGGGGTACTTCCAACTGCCTCATGATCATAGAACTCATTAGAAATTAATGTGTTCTAAGGATAATTTTTCCCTTATGAAAAGAGACAACCAAAGTACTATCCTATCTGAATATTTTACAGGTGTATCTTTCCCTCATTGTGAAGAGAATCAATTTAAAAATTCAACGATATTTTGTGAGACAACCCTATGCATTGCTCTAGGATTCCTCCTGCCTTTTTAAGAAGAGCAGGGAGTAGGTGGGCAAGTACCTTCAGAAAGCTCATGGAGGCCCAGGACACAAGGCTAGGCAGCCAGTTTAGCTCTGTGGGCAGCAATTTCTAGAAGAAAAATAAGATCCTTTAAATGCTAGATCTACTGTAGCAAGCATCTCATAGTAGCTTCTGAGAGCACTTTGTCAAGTTTGGTTTGTGGTTAAGCTCTCCTTGGTCTGGTGCTGATTGGTGCTAAGATCTGAGTCTTCACTCATATCTTTAACATTCAGATTCCAGGGCTTTGGTGAATGTCTTCCAGGAAGTCAAAAACATGAATGTCCTTTGTACAGAGCAAAATAACCCAAATGAATACAAATGGAAGTATATTTAAAAATATATAGAAAGTTTTCTTTACACGTGTGCAGATACCTGGATTGTCCTGTTGAAAAATTGTCCATCTCTGCAAGTGTTAAATCTAGGCTTGGTCCTGAATACCTCACATTTGGGAAAAGAAACAAGGTTTCTTCCCTCTCTGTACCTGTCTGGTTCCTTGGTATTCACCCAGCAGGCAAGAAATCCACAGTTTAATTTTCCTTGCCTTTTTCCACCTTCTTTGTTCCTCCGGATGCTGTCTGTTAATGATAATGGAAAAGCTCTGTTTTCAACAGCCAGTGAAGCTGATCACATATGAGCATGATCCCGGGAAGCCAAACCTTGATACGGCTCCTAAGAGGTGAAAGGGGGAGCAAAGGAGAGCAAGTTCGCTTGTACTCCCCCTCCATGGGTAATTCTTTCCAGGACAGTTTCAGCTGAAGTTAGCACTCCCATCACATAATAGCTACACAGCAATTTCTTCTGATCTAATGTACATAAAGCCCCTGAGCATAGTACTGCTGATTCCTCCTCTTTTCAGAGACAACTATCATTATCTATTTGCCTATATGATCCCTATATCATTGCTCTGCTTCATTACTCATTTTACAGTTAGATTTCAAAAGAGAAAGCCTGTTAATAGATCTTAATCTAATGAATCATTCAAGTCATCCAGACACTTGGCTGCTGGATCTTTTCTCGTGCTCACCATTTTTCATGGTAATATTTTATATGTTAAGGTATTTTGGTCCTTGAATCATAAAAGGTTGCTAAGCAATGTATGTATTTACCCCAGAGGAAAGGGATACTGCTTTAAAATATTCCTTAGTTTAAAATGTTCTTGTATTTAAGAAAGAAGAGTGAATAAACAAAAAACCTCTCTTTCCATCTGGTAAGAAAAATTATATTTGATGGCCTATGATTTATTCTTTCAGCAAAGATCCTATTTCTTTGCTTATGTGTTAGTTTGGTCTAATACCTATAGAAGAATTATTTCCTCAGACTGGAATGTATTTGCAGATTAGAAATACAACTAACTGCTTCATCTACCTTTCTTCTCCCTCCTTTTCTCTTAAGGATACATAATGAAAAAATAAATTTCTCTCATATTGCATTTTATCATACAGAATCCAAGCAACAGGATTGAGCTTCCTATAATCTTAAATATCCAGTACTCAGTTATTTTTCAGATTTTTAAAAATGCAGTATATCATCCCATATTGGTGTCTGCATTACGAAAGCCTGAAGCGCCTCTGGACACAGCTTTTTAAGCAGTGAGGTCATTCACTATTTAGAAGAATCAGACCCAGTGATACATTGGAAGGCATTTTTCTGTGTCATTCAGTGGATGTTTTGTTCGTTTCACTCTTGCTATCTTTGCTCTGTCTCATCCTCTGAGATTCTGTATCCACTTAAGAACCACAGGAACATTTCTTTTTAGCAATTTTTTTAAAAAATCTATAGCTGATGAGCAAGAAAGTAGTAATATATGTATATAGAGTTACTAACAAATGCAAAAAATAAAAAAGACTTTATGAGAAACAAATAGCTCCCTATGTTACTAGACTGAATGTGCTGCAGATTTTGTGGAAGCAGGATGTCTTTCAAAGAGCACTGGCATTGGGTCTCACTGCTGTTTCCACTTTTTTCAAACCTGAGAACTGCAAGAATGACAGTGAAATAAAACAAAGGACCCATTTGTCATTGTCTCCACTCATAACTTTGCTAAAGCTGCAGGGGATGATATGGTGCAGGGAGTCCTACAGCTGTGAAAGCAAGCTTGTCGAGCTTGGCAAAACTGGCATACAGGAGGTACCTGTGGGGTGTTTCTGGTCTTGTGAAGCTTCTTGAGCCATTTACAACCATTTTAAAATATCATTTGGAAGTTTCTTGAAAAATAAATTATCTTTCCTGAGCAAATGAGGATGTGGGGAGTAAGGAAAGAGTGGTATTTGATATTTTTCTGCAGAATATTTCCATATGGAAGGAGCTTTATTATAAAAAAAAAAAATTCTTCATTCAAAACCTTTTGTCCAGCTTCAATGATTGTCTGATGTGCTACTATCAGACTTAATACTATATGTGAGTCTAAAATCCAGCATGTGTATCAAGGTCATGGGAATTAACATTTGGGGTCAGCTCTAAAGCTTCCGGTACCTCAGTACTTGTTAGCAGTGTTCCAATGAGGAAGAAATATGCTGCCTGTTTGTGTGTTGGATCCCAAACATGGCACACAGGTCAAAATTGAGATGTAAAATTCAGACTGAAATTGGCCTGTGGTTGCTAATTGACTGTGCTTATTGAAATACCTGCTTCTGTACTCTTTTCCAGAAGATCCAATTCTTTTCCAGAAGATCCAATCATGGTATTTCTTCTAACCAAGGGCAATCTCCTGTCTGCTTTTTTAACAAGTGTGAAGTTTGGCATGGAGGAGATGATGAGTTTATTGTCTTCTATTTTCTTTCCAGCTCCTTTTTCCTCAGGAAGAGATGAGGCCATAAAGGTGTGGGGCAGTTAATGTACCCAATCTCTGCATATCTCAGAAGCCTCAGAGGGATTATACCTCTGATTGTATCTCCAGTCTATGCAGCCTTGTTACTGATAGTATCCAGAAAATACAATGTTAATGTAAAAAAGGAAAAACAGAAAACCAGCAGCAAAACAAATACTTTCCTGATTATTTTTTTTTTCCAAAGTAAGTTGAGGATCACATTCTATTCTGTTTCATCAGAAGAAATCTACTTCCTCAGTGATTCCTTATCCCCTCAAAAATGGAGTTGCTGTGTGACTGAGAAAAGAATCTGGACTTCTCTGACTAGCAGATACTTTATATTTCAGTGGAGTTGTTAATTCCCTTGGGGACAGGGCAGTTGATTGGCTGAATTAAATTTACAGAGGCAAAGAGAATTTTACATTGATTATGACCTAGGTCTATAATAGAGTTTGATCTCTGTTTTTCCTTGTTCATTTGCACAAATCTGCAACAATTATAAATACTGTGTTAAATCTACCAGGCAGAGTTTAGAACATTAGCTACTTTCAAAACTATTTTCAAAAGTGAAATAAATTTATCTTGGTTTTCCTACTATGCATTTCAAAGTACTATTTATTTTTCAATCATTACAGTAAATTGTTTACCTTTATTGTCTGATTTTTTTTTCTAAAGTTCTTGAGTTTTAACTAGATAAATTAGAATCAAAATTAACTTTTTTCAATAGTTCTGTAACTTGATTTCCTAAGCGTCATACATGGCCATTTTTTCTCTGTGTGTGGACTTGAAAGTAGGATGGCCACAAAAAAAAAAAAAAACCAAACAAAGAACAACTTTTTAAGCTACTAGTCAGAGTTAACCAAATTTGATATAGTACTGAGATCCCAAAACTGCACAGTAGTTTGTGGAAAGCTCTGTGAGGAAAGGCACAAAGCTATGTCTATGGGAAGTGTCTGCTATTACATTAAACATTGGTGCACTCACAATAGCAACAACCAACAGGAAATCCCAATGGTCTCTGTAAATTTTGCTATCCATGAAGGTTTGAATTTCCCTCTTATTCTTCCTTACAGAATATGTCTGCTTGTAGATGTTTCCAGTGTAAAACCCATGCACCAAAACAGTCAGATTGTGCCAGTTATCCCCATAACTCAGTGCAATCTACATATAAGTTATTCATGAGACCTTACAGCATTACTGTGAGTAGGGTCAAATGAAATCAGAAAGCCCCGCTCCAATAAACATTATGGCAAAATTCCCTCTTGCATTAATCATGCCATCATTTTGTCCCCAGAGAGAGAAGGGTAAAATTTCAGTGAACATTTGCAGGAAGATTAGTCTGTAATCCCCTCTGAGGGAATGGGACTGATTGCTGCTACCGTGCACGTTTTTAAATTAAGCTACTTGTTCTAAGGAGAAAGTAAGGCATGGGACCATCCCAGTGTACAGTAAAAAAGCCAGATTTTGTTCCTAGTTTAGTAAGAAGTCAGAATTAATTTGGAGGAACTGTTCTGCAGTATAAATAGGACCAGCCACTGGGTCGCACTGATCACTCTTACATTGGTGTAGCATTTTATGAAAAGGACAATTGTGCTGGGTTGTGCAACACAGAAAAACTCACCAGCCTCCTTTGGGGGAGCAAAAGAGAACATGTGGAAATGACAAAGAACAAGTAACTGCACTTTAATTACAACTATACAGTATTTTCAGCAGCTGAGGGCATATCCTGTTGTGAGTTACATACAACAAAGTGCAAGCATATTTTGGGTATCATGGAAATGTGGAGAAGGAATGAAATGCATCAGGAATGTGATTAATTGCTTTTGGATGGGATGGACTACTCATTTAAAATTAAAACCTCTTTTCAGGTAACAAGACAAATAGACACTAACGAGTTGCACTGTACTCAGCAAGCCAAAACACGTTAACAACATTAGCAGAGGTCAAGAGAAAAAGCTGTGGAGGGCTTCAATCTCATTAACAAGAGAATGGATAAAGGCCAGAAAGAGCAGTTTCAATATGTCTTAGAAAGAGAGATATGCTATTTTGATAATCCCCATCAACAGAAAATACATATGGACATGAAGCAATATAGTGAATAAATTAAGATGAATGTCTCTTAAAATCTCAAGCGGATGTATATGTGTGTATGAAATATACAGACACGGTGGGCATCTCATTAGGAACTTGCATCCAAAGGGACCCTCTACCATCTTGTCAAACATCTTGCTGTTACCTGCAACCAAACTAATTTCTTTTGCAATCTGCTCAAATGTTATCTTAAAATTAGATAATTAATCTCTTGTCCTCCATGAACATGGAAAAGTTACTCCAAGGCAGCTGAGTCCAGGCAGAACTGTTCCAGTATTCAGAAAGGGTCTTAGTCTAGTTTCCAGCCTAAATTTATTCCTGAGCCTTTGGTGGCCATTTGTCAAACAACAGACTTCAGCTTAAATCATTTCTGTCTTCTTGATTTTTCCTGTAAGGCACTTAGATCTTCTCTCATCCTTAGTTTTGCTAGCAAAATAGTGCAAATATCCCAATTTAGGCTGTATACATGTCGTTATCCACATCTCTCCCTACAACCTCCCTAGTTCTTCTCTTTCTTGTACTGCTCAGCTTTCTAAGGCTTTTGCCTCTGTCAGTCACATTGTGATTAGAGACAGGAAATTTTGTCATACCTGAAGCTGTGGAGTTCCTGGGCTACTCAGAAAACACAGACTAAAGCAAACTTTGTAAGCTACTGCCAAACCACACCTTCAAGTGACAGCCAGACAAGACTCTAAGCAACAGAAAAACAAAAACAATCACTTATCTCAAGGAGTAAGGGCTATTCTTCTCTAAGAAAAATGTCCTATGCATACTCTTCTGTTCAGTGTTTCCAGGGATCCCCCGAGTCCTGCTGAGATTTGGTATGAATTGCATCACAGATAATGTCTTTCAGAAATGTTGTGGAAAGTCTGCCTTGGTAAAGAGGCTTTACAGTTTTGCAATATTTATAGATGGTTCTTTAAAGAATTATTGATGTGACTTTGTGCTTCACTATTAATCAGGATAGTTCACAGAATGGGTGTTACAAAATAATTTTAAATTCTCTATTAGTTCCTACAATTAGAAATAATCTGATCTTTGACTCTGTTCAAAATCTACATTTAAAAAAAAAAAAAAGAAAGAAAAACCAAACCGAAAATCAATAGAACCATTTGGACAAGGGTTTCTGACGTTAGAATTTTAAATTGAAATACTTAGTTACTTCTTTGTCAAAATATGTCTTTCTATTTTTGTATTGACAGTCTCTCTCTTTTTTTTTCTTTAATGCAATCAATGCAAAAAAAATTGAAGAAAAATTAATTTAATTAAAAAAAGTAATTTTTTTTTTAAAGTAAATTTCTCAAACACCCTAGCTTAGGTATACTATGCCTTATATGATGTTTAATCAACTACTGCTTAATAGTTAAAAGTAAAGTTATTAACTTTTAATATTAAACCTATTACTGAAGTATACAAATTTGAGAAAATAGATAAGGCCAAGATGTGATATACATATAAAAAATTTTGGTCTAATCTTATTCTTGTATTGACAAGAGTATATTTGCTTTCTCTTTCAAGCTGTACTTACTTATGTAATTTGATTTGAAAAGTGGATGTTCTCCCCAGCATTTGTTCAGATATATATTGCTACAGAAAGATGGGGGGTCCTGTGGTAAAATTAAAATTAAATTCACCCACTTTAAATCTGAAGAAATTCTTCAAAAACTCAGGGGACTGACTATTACATTAGTAGATAAAGGAATCTGTTGAGAACAGTTAAGTTAAATATATGCTACTTACCTTAAAAGTGTAAACTCCTCTTTTTATCTTACATTTCTACTGGTGCGAGGTTACAGATTATTTCAGTTAAGTGTTTTGAACCACAAGGGCTGAAACTGAGCCCCTAACACTGATTAGGGATCTTCCTTAGACACCTTTTATGATTTTTCTAAAGGCAAAAGACAAGAGGACTACTTTAATGATAACTGTGTGTCTTAACTACCTTATAATTCTGTTGTAGCAATTTAATACTTATTGCTTCTATCTCCTGTTGGAAAATGTGCTGCCTGAGGCCCATGGTTCATCCCAAACAGCACCAGCCTAACTTGCTGACATTTCCCAATGTGCTGTGAATGACTATTTTGCTTCATTAGCACTCAAGAGCTCATCACTTTTCTTAGCTGAGCCAGCTGATGACTCTGTTTGCTGAACATTTTTAAATCCATCTGGTAAAACAAAGTTGACAACTCCTTTTTGAGTCACTTGCTATGTATAATAAAGCCTGAATTATGCCCTATTTACCTTCACTGGGTGAAGAGATACATGAGGACAAAATTTGGCCCTGAAAACAAACGAAGTCTTTGAGGGGAAAAGCTGTCTACTCTTGTTTAGCCTCATATAGGGTGGTGACAAGGTGCTGCTCCACAGTCCTGCTCCTATCACTCCTCAGCAGACCAGCTCATTTGCAACCAAGGAGAGTATAACCCCTGCCACTGCTGTGAGGTTAAGATTAAACATGAAGTAAATGCAGCTTCAGGTTGCTGGCCTCAGGGAAGCTACAGAGGTGTAAATGACAACAAGACTTGTTCCTCACAACTCAGGAAGAGTCTTGTACAGAGGCACTGTCAACAAGATTTTGGCTTAAGTATTGGCAGAGTTGTCAAGATAATGTTCATCATCCATTCTTCTCCTGTCACCGCTCAACAGCAGAGTTATTTCAAGTGCTTTGTAACCTCCACTGCTGCTGTGAGACCACTATTTACATCTGAAGTAAACAGGGCTTTGTGAGCCTCAGTGGGTTTCAACAGGGCATCACTGAGAACCAAAACATGGCTGGTAGTGTGAACTGTCAGTATGAACTTCTCAAGTCCATCATGCCTCTTTGCAGAATCCCTAACTCTGCTTCAAAGCCAGTGAGGCAGCTGAAAGAAGTGCATGCAAGGTCTTTTTTCATTAGACTGTTTTATCCTTTGTGTCGCTACATCAAATACTCTTGCACTCACGGCAAGTGAAGTCAGAGGCAGAAAGAAAAGTCGTGATTATTATTATAATTTTGATATAAGGATAATTCTGCCTTTTGTTGCTTATTTTGTAAACCTACATAAAATTAGTGTTTTATTCCACTACCAGTATCAAAAAATTGGTAAAACATAACAATGAGTTTGGTAGGGAAAGGAAAGAGAAATTCATACCACTTCACCTGGATTTTTCACTTGCACTTCCCAGGGAGATGCAGGAAGAAAGCAGAAGTGTTTTATGAGTTCCTGAAATGGGAATTTACACAACACAGAAATATTTCCAGAAAACATGACAGCTGAAAATTCTGTATTTAGAAAATTCCAGTCTTCCTCACTGCCATCTGGATTCTGAATGCAGTGGAAAACTATGTATTGAAGATGAAAATGATATAGTTTACCAAATGAACCAGGAGCTGTGGATTAAACTACACAGATACCGTGTCTTTTTTCAGATTGTCTTTTTCTATATGCTCTATATTGCCTAAAGTATTGAACATTTGCAATTTATACTGAAAATGAAATTGTTTCAGGGCTCAGGGATAGAAACACAGGCTGAATCAAAGCTATGATGTTTAAATGAACCAGTGGGGGACTTGATTTGCTGATTGGATGCACCTAACTGTTGAGAGCATGCTGTAAGCTTTCTAAAACCAGACTGTGTAAAATCCACTTTGTATTAATCACACAAAGGTGAAGACAAAATGGAGACAAAGGGAAAAGGATCTTTATTGCTAGGAACAGCCAGCTTATATATGGTAGACATGGAAAGCAGGGAATTTGGGAGAATTCAAGGAGATATAAGTCTATAATTGGTTAAACTAGGTAGAAACACATCCAAATATGGTTAAGGGAGATACAAAAAGGGGAAAGCTATAAATTTTAAGTATCACTAACAATGAATAAAAGCGTTATAATCAATTTATAGGAAAAGGTGTTAATTCTAATCTGGCTGTAGATTACATCTGAAGTAAGATTCTTTCTAACATCATTGTTAATAACTTGAATAAACATAACACTTTTATAACATAAAAAGGCAGTCTCTGAGGTAGGTTTGTCTGGTGTCAGGAGTTCAACTGCATTTCAAAGCTGTCTTTCTCTTCAGTCCTCTCTTTCTTGAGAGATTTTTCTCCACCAGGTATATGCGTCTCTCGGTAAACTTCCTACACCTAACAAGTGGCAGTAAGAATCAATAAAGTCATATTATTGTTCTTTGTTTGAAAGAAATAATAATAACTCTAGATTTTTTTTAATGAGTTTTTTATCAGGCAATGTAAGTTCTTACCCTGGGTTAGCTGGTCGAAACTTTATGAAAAACATTGGTTATTGAGTATGTGCCTGAATCCAAATAGAGGTTTGAAACACTGCCCTGGGCCAAGGGACCTGAATAGCTGGAGTGAATTATTTAGTTTGATCTTTTTTTTTTTCCATGAGTTTTATATTTTCAGCTGTTTAGCATCTTCTGGTTTCAGGGAACAGTGCTATTTTTTCTGCACAGTGCAGGAGATATTGATCTAAAATAAGTGGCGCATCCAGCGTAATATGGTGAACTAAAAATTTGCCCCTCCATAAACAAGTGCACCAAAAACCACTTGGAAATGGTCACTTAAGGCATGCATCTGAGCATCACTAGATTTAAATGAGAGTTATTAGGCTGTTGCTCGGTTTGCTGTATGTTTGCAATAAAGTCTTGTTCTTCCTAGCATGTATACAAATATGAGAGAAACAGAGAAAATACATTGGATTATAAATCCACCTCCAGATTTTCTCTTCTGAGCTGTACTAGCAAATAAGGCATACACTGCAACTACCTGAAAGGACACTGTAGCCAGATGGGTGTCGATCTCTTCTCCCAAGCAACCAGCAGTAGGACAAGAGGGCACGGTGGGAGGGGAGATTTAGGTTGAATTAGGAAAAAATTTTTTACAGATAATCAGGCATTGGAATGGGCTGCCCAGGGAGATGGTAGATTCACAGTCCCTGGAGGTTTTTAAGATGAGACTGAATGTGGCACTTAGTGCCATGGTCTAGTAACCACGGTGGTGTTGGATCAAGGGTTGGACTTGATGATCTCAGAGGTCTTTTCCAACCTGGTCGATTCTATGATTCTATTACATCAGTTAAAAAAGATAAGTTGCTTCTAACCCTTCATTTAATTTTGTAATGTCAACAACAAATATTTCAGACAAAAACATATATCGGTGGCTCTCTGTTTAGGTGTAACAAAGCCTAAAATACAGATGCCTGGTCTCAGTGGGCCAGTCTGAACTGCCTGAGCTGATCACTTGGATTCCCAATGCACTTAGCAGATAGAGTAGGGTTGCCCTGAAACATAATCCAAGAAGATTGTGCTGAGCAGCCAGCCATCTAGTATCAGTCCTTAGTTTGCAAGCACATGAGAGAGAATGAAATCACCACTGTGTCTTAGTTTGTGAATAAACAGACATAACATTGGAACCAGCTTGAGACACTCTCCTATGAAGACAGGCTGAGAGAGTTGGGGTGGTTTACTATGGAGAAGAGAAGGCTCGGGGAAAACTCCATAGCACATTCCAGTACCTGAAGAGGCCTACAAGAGAGCCGGAGAGTGACTTTTTACAAGGGCATGTAGTGATAGGACAAGGAGGAACAGCTTTAAGCTGAAGAAGGCTAAATTTAGATTAGATATTAGGAAGAAATTCTTTACTGTGAGGATGATGAGACACTGGAACACGTTGCCAGAGAAGTTGCGTATGTCCCCTCCCTGGAAGTATCCAAGACCAGGTTGGATGGGGTTCAGGTTGTAGAAGGTTGTTTGGAACTAGCTGATCTTTAAGGACCCTTCCAAACCAAACCATTCTATGATGATTCTTTTATTTAGACAGAGGGCTACCTGACCTCCAGAACACATCAAATCTTGGCTTGAATTTAGGGCCTATGTGTTACAGGCAGACTACAATTGACTCTACGTGAATAGCTACATGTAGATGCCTAGAAAAGTTTCCTGCCAATTTTCAGGCATTACACTTATGCAGTGTTAGCCTGTCAACTTCCTTCATCATTCTCTTAAACATAGCAAAATGTATCACATTTGGATTTTGTCAGTCAGCTTTTTCCAAAATTTTTGCTTGAAATGCTTTCGAAAGGGAAAATTAGTCAGAGCTCTTGACTCTTTCCTAAGGTTTTCCATTCCAGAGAGAAAAAATTTTGATTAAATATGAACAACTTATTTGGATTTTGATAAAAGTGCCTCAACAACTGCATGTTAGCACTGTAATTATGGTATAAATCCCCTCACATCATGTTTATATTTTCAATATTTCAACAGCACAGGCAAGACCACCTATCCTACTATTATGTTTGTATCGTTGACAGGACATGAATGTCATGTGATTGAGATCTGATTTGTGCCAGATGTGATTTCATTTGAAGTGTTCATACAGAGTCAGGTCTGCCAGTATATTTTATAGCTACACAGTTTCTAACTATCTGTGATGACAAAAAACCACTTCATAACACAACTTTCAGGCAATTTGCAAGCTTAAAAAAATTATCTTCTAGGATAAGCACTTAAGCAAACCATTTATGCGCAGTTAAAAACAGACTCTCTGGCAGCTGATCTGATTTACTGTTAAAGTAGAAGTTCAGAAACATTAGTGAGGAAAGACAGTGTTTTTTCTATAACTGCAATCCCACTATGATACAAAAGTACTCTTCTGGGACAGCTTGCAATTCAAACCCACATATTTCTTGACTTTTGTCTTCATAAATTTCCTCTTCTGTTTTTCAGTACTTTTGAAAATTCAGTGGAGAAAAAAAAAAAAAAGGTGTGTTTGATCGACATGATGGTCCCTATTAAATTGGTGATATTTGTGCTTCTCCCGTGTCAGTGTAAAACACATCATGGCTTCATTAAGACTGAAATTTAATTTCCTAACATGCATTCTTTATAAAACTGCATTTGCCAGTTGTACTCTACATATTTGGTTTACTTTCAAGATTACACTAGTGTAAAAGATATACACAAGAAAGACATTGACCTGTTGGAACAAGTCCAGAGGAGAACCACCTAGTTGGTCAGAGGTCTGGATCACCTCTCCTATGAAGACAAGACGACAGAGTGGGGCTCTTTAGCCTGGAGAAAACAAGGCTTTGGGGAGATTTTATAAAAACTTCCAGTATGTAAATGGGGCTTACAAGAAAGCTGGACAGGCACTTTTTACAAGAGCATGTAGTGATAGGACAAGGGGAAATTACTTTAATCTGAAAGAGGGTAGATTTATATTATAAATTAGGAAGAAATTCTTCACTATAAGGGTGGTGAGGGTACTGGAACAGGTTGCCCAGAGATGTTGTGGATTCATGCTTTCATGGAAGTGTTCAAAACCAGGATGGATGAGGCTCTGAGGAATCTGGTCTAGTGAAAAGTACCCTGCCGATGGTAGGGGATTTGGAACTAGATAATGTTTAATGTTTCAACTCTAAACATTCTAAGATTCTATGATTCCATTCTATGATATTCCATGTACCTAGGCTGGATAATTTCTTCAAAGACAATAAAATACTTCAAACCAGTGTGAGCTAGTAAGAGTTGTAAAAAAAGTCATGCTCTTGGCTGAAACAAGTCAGAGTGTATTCAATGACATCAGTGTAGTTTGGCTGATTTTTTTTTTTTGCAGTTAGTTGTCTCACCTATAGAGAATAACAATGGAGAGTAGCTTGTGGCAATTTCCTGTATAGGGTATATATGAGCAACTGACATGACTGTGCCTGTCTGCTTAAACCAATTTGCATTAATATTCCCTTATTTTCTTCCAGCTTTGATCTGTTTTTTGTTGTCGTTTTCAGGGGTTTGTTTGTTTGTTTCATGTTTCCCACTAATCCCCAGCATAAGCATTTACAAAAGCCCATCTTTTTCTGGTTTTATATCTACTTACACCATGTAGTGACAATACTTGGGCTTTCCTTCATATTCAGGAAAACTCTTTTGCTATTAATTTTGCAGAAGTTAATGTCTGCTAAGATGTATAGTTCCTGTCCAGCTGTTCCCTTTCGGCAATGGGGTAGATCAAAAAGTGTATTTCATAAAATGAACTCTTGAGAAGCCTCAGTTTGCATTATGTCATAAGCATTATGATGTAAGCTAAGCATAAGAGTGGAGTTAAAAAATGAAATGGACTTTTACAATACCCCACAGCATTAGATTTTCAGCTGAGACTTCAGTGAAAACACCTTTGAAGTCTAATTACCTGAGTTGCTAGGTTGATGTAGGGTGATATAAGAATAGCACTGCAATTCCATCAACAAAAATTTCACAAAATAATGATAGTTGAGTGTTCTGGGTTTATATTTGCCACTTTAGTCTCAACAAAGCATGAAAATCTGTCGTGTCAATAATGCAAGACGATTATGTTATCTGCTTCTGAAGTTATTAATCTTTCTTGCAGTATGCCTTGTTAAATCAGTCAACACAATCTTTTCACTTACAGAATTTTTGTTGCCAAATAAAATCTGGTAATGCACATTGACAAATCATTTTTCCATTTAAGATAATGCAATTAAAGTTGATTTCCCATTAAATTATACTCCTTTTCAAAAATCAGCAAGAAAAGCCCTTTGGGTTCAGACTTTAATTATTTAAATGCTTATAAAATATACAGCTTGTGAGGTCTGGATGAGCAAATAAATTGAGGGAATGCTGAGCCCAGGCATTTCAAAACTTTTAAGCATTTAGAACAGCTACTAGTTAAATCTGGAAAGAACTTATAAAAAGATAGGTAATGCCAGAGGGAGGTGTGAGAAACAAGGAATCGTCATCTAATTTTATTACTTATAAATTTAGTTTGTTAAAAACTATGGGGAAAAGGTAATTAATTTCACATTTAATATTGTTGATTCTATAAAGCAATGAGGAATTATGTAGGATAATCAGGAACAAGTTTATACTGATGTTAACCAAGACAAGTTTCATAATGACTATGAGGTTTTTAGCCAGTTTTAGTGTGTCATTGGCTTCATGAGTGGTAAACTATGCATATGCAAATCAGTGTCTGAAAGCACAAATTCTTAGGTGTGGTTGGTGAATGAAACTCCTCTGAAGAATGAAGACCTTAATCTGAAACCTGACCTCAGTGATAAAGTTATTCCTAGATCTGGATCCAAGTATATGATTTTGTATTCCTTGTCTCTTTTCTACTTGCTGTTAGGTCTATTTGTCTTTCTGTTCCTATTGTTTTGCTCTCCACTGCAGACATTCCCTAAGCCTACCTTAGGGCTGCTTGAGTTTGAAACAGATAACTTAGGTGTTCAGCAAGCCTCCACACATCTCTCATACTGATTCCTGAGCAGATAGTCTCCAAAGTTAAAACGTTTTTCTCCTTGTCAGCAGTCCATCACATTTCACTGTGATAGGACTTATTATTCCTGTATAAAGAGCTAAAGAAATTAATTTTAATTTTCCTTTCACAGAGGCAATAGGGGGGAAATATGATAGTGTTATATGTAGGGTAATTCAGATAATTTGGTAAGAGAGGAATTCCCTGAATTTTGCTCTTATCACCCAGGAATCAATCAGGTCTAAAACAAAGCTGTACAACACATACATCGTGTCTTGGTGCTTTACCGAGAACATGAGACTTGGCTTGGTGATCCCAGCTCTGAAGAGGCACCTTCACCAAATATGAACCAGCTCCAGGCTGAGGCCCAGCCTGACACCCAAGATGTGAGGAGAGAAGCACGCTGGACTTCAAAATGCCTCTGTGGAGACAGACAGTTTTGGATGCGACGGGGGATTCCCAATTCACTGACCAGGGAAATGACTATCAGTGGATGTCTTTACATATTCTTGTCGTAGGTTTGCCAACCAGCCCCTCCCCCGGGGCTGAAAATAATTTTTCCAGGTGGATTTCCAGAGCAAAGCCAATCAAAAATTTTAGTAACGCCTCTGCCAATTACATATTTAAGAAAACGGAA
>JAWWLV010000121.1:34875855-34936800 GCA_035041135.1 Platyrinchus mystaceus | reverse complement strand
GGTTTTAAGCACAAGGTAGCTGATAAGCAAAATAAAATGGAAAACATTTTGTGGTTGATTAGATTTTTAGAAAAAGTTTTTTATGATGTTCTTATTTTTTTCTCTCTAAAAACTATAGTTAATATCTGCCTGTCTTGCTGGGCAAGTTCTACACAAAAGCACCCAAGAGAAATCACAGGCTTACTTCAATGACTCCAGTAAAAAATAGATGAAGGAATATATTTAGAACTACATCCCATGAAGAGTCTTTCAGATGGATTAGTGTCAATATCTGGTAGTAGTATTAAGTTTACTTTTCAGATTTGTAATTATCCTCGGAAGCCAAGTGCCACAGTCCTTATTCCTCTATCTTCAACCAGAGCATTATTGCAACATTTTGGCAGCACTACTACTCCCTAGTTAATATTCTCTAAGAAATAGGGGTGCTGCAGGCTAGGCTCATATTCTTTCAAATTCTAAAGAAGAACTGTACAAAGAGTAGAAATTATACTGGCATCAATAATAGATGAAGGATTTGTTCTGATAGAGTTAAGAGGTTATCATGCTAGGATTAACAAAAAGCAACAGAAAATTATCTTTCCAAGTTATATACCCAAAAATTTTCTGGGCATGACTGATCAATGTGCAAATGTCACAGATAACACAAATTTAAGGGGCGTAAGCCCTTTGATGTTGCAAAAAAGGCAGGCATAATAGAACAATGCTCTCTTTCTGTAGTGACACGCCTTTTCTATAGACATTTGTTTACAATTAAAAATACCTAAGAAAACACTTTTTCTGTTTTCTGTTTTCTGTTTTGATGGGTTTTTTACATCATCTTCATACTACTTTCAAACCTACAACAAAAAAAATTTCAGCAAAAAATGATAATCTGAACAGAATACCTGAACAAATTAAAATATTCTTTCTTTTTAGAGAAATATTTTAGATTTTCAAGATTCCCTGAAACAGATTTAGGCAAAACACGAAGAACATAAAATTGATGCTGTTTTTAATAATCTCTAAAAAGGAAAGTTTTCTTTTTTTTTTTCTACACAATCTTATTTTAACTTGTTTTTTTCTTTTAAAGTTTTCTAATCAGACCATTCTATTAATATTAAAAACAATTAAATGAAACACATCTTAATCATTTTTCTCCATTAAGACTATTATATTCACATTTTCTTCATAGAAAGAAAATAATTCTTACTATGTACTTCAATTATTTACCTACACCTCTTGGCACTGTTTCTGTTTTCTGATCCAATTAGATTTTTAAGTAACTCAGTTTTATTTTTACCTAAACTAAGACAGAAACATATAACTGTTTAATTATATACAACTAATAATCTCATATATTCCTGTATATAATAAAAATGTATAGATCTGCTTAAATGATACACTTTGAATATTATAAAAACACTACTTTCATTCTTATTTCAAAACCATTCAGTGAAAATCAAATTTCAGAATAAAAAGTTTTCCTCAACAAAAAAATAGAACATTTTGAGATACTTTGGATACACAAAACCCTGATAAATCAAGCTTATATTAAAACCATTAAAATGAAATATTTAATGAAAAAAATTGTGCCAATATAATATTTTCAAGCAAAGAAAATAATGTCATTTAAGCAAAAACCTGTTTACTCATTGTTGAACTTTTCTTTGCAAGTGTATACATCCTTCAACATGCAATTCTTGTCTGTATTTGTAAGGTAATCTACCATCACTTCAAGATGTATTGCTTCCTACCACTGGCTCTTGTCCATCTTTGCAGGTGTCTTCCAGTGTGTACCCAATTAACAGCCCACAGAAACACTGCCTTGTTGCTCACCTCTTCAACAGTCGAGCAGAACCTGAGCACGGCAAACATGAGTAAAGACTGAAACTATCTAGACAGAGCTTGGCATCAAATGAGTACAAGATACAAAACTGTGGTGAAATATGGATTGCATGACCTCTGAAAAAACTGTCAAAAACCTTAAAGAATTTTTAACTGTGGGCTTATCTATAAATATGTGTATTTAAGGCCATTTTCCCTTCTATTTCTGTGCATAAAATAAGGTAAATGTTCTTCATATAATATTTCTTTGCTTATTAAAAAAAAATTGTCTACGTATTTATTTAGCCTTAATTTTCCAGTTAAAATAGTAATTTCATTTATGTGAAGTTCTAAAACATTCTTCATGGAAGTATTTTTTAATAAAGTTGCTATAAAAAAATTTTTCAACAAATTAAATCAATCACCCAATAAATCCAAATTGAGTTATTTGTTACAACTGCTCTTCAATCTGTTAAGAATTTTTCGTGTCCACTACGGAGCAAATTACCCTTTGATTTGAACACAGCTGTTCAAATGTGACTTTTTGAGTTCAGTTGCTTCTAGTTCTACTTGGACATAGGATTAGATAACTGAAGTAAAGTTCTTTGCCTGCTGAGGATGTTTCATCCTATACTTACAGAGTTTTGAAACTTAATGGCAGATTGTTACCTGGTTGATTGCTAATCAGTGTCATTGTTGCTGAGGCAGCAAACGTTTGGGGGGATGCCTTAAAAATGCTTTTATGCCTCTGGTGCAAGGATATGTTCTGTTCTGTCTTTAACTGGGATGGTGAGGGAGTGAAGTACACTGAAGACAACGTGTTGGAAGTTGCTTTATCTCCATTTATATAGAAATGAAGTCACCTATTGCCATTTACACCTCCATCAGTGTTCTTGCACAATTAGTTTTGTCACCAAAGTCAACCTGCAGGTTAAGTAGCCTACTGATGGTTTAGAAATTCTGATATTAAGGGAAATATGGTTCACACAATGCATGGCTGTCCTTCAAACTTTCTATTACAAATTTTCTGTTCAGTCTTTCACAAAGTCATGCATGTGGGTGATACCACACATACAGATCAAGATCATTCCTTATGAAAGACAGAAAGTTTTCATGAAACTACACCAAAATCTGCTTCACAGATGAACAAACACAAGATGGTGAAACACTGAAGAACTGAGTCATGAGAACTGTGTGTATGGGAAGAGCAACTAAGAAGCAATCTTTTTTGTTTTCATTATCAGAGGTATTAGGTGGGGAGGGGAGCATTGGTGGGTATTCCTACAGAGGCATTTGTTTATATTCCACTTCCAGAAACTTATTAAAAGGTTGCTTATCCTATCATCTACCTCAAACTTACCCTTTGGGAAATGATCATCAAAAGGCAATTGCTCTGGCCCTGACAATAGTGGCAGTGCTGTTGATCTGAGACTTGTGGTTTTGTACCACTCAGCCTAATTATTTTTAGGATTCAGGTGTATTTGAAAGTAATACTGGTAATATTGCTAGTAATAAGTAATAATTTATTAGTATATTAGATTGTATTTTGAAAGCATCCTTCATGCTTTGCTAGAGGTGCTGATAGTGACAAGGGGAAGGGGGTTTGCAGGAGAAAATAGGTACTCTTTGAAACTGTCTCATGTAAATATTTACCTGAAATAAAATTCATCCATGAAAAGTTGCACAGGTGCTAAGAAAATGATGTTAACACTAAGATCTTGCTGGGGCAAGAGTCTTGATTGCATTTCAGTATATTTGATAACAGTATCCTTGTCTACTATCTCTCTCTCTCTCTCACACACACACACACACACACACACACACACACAAATAAAGCCACTCCCATACGTGTGTCTTACAAAGGGAACACTCAGGATGTAAACAGCTATGACAGAACATCTATTGGAAGTGTGAAGCAGAAGTTTATGTTCCATGTCTAATAAGTAAAGATCTTGTTTGCTGATATGCGTTTTTGCTTTCCACAAGGGAGAAGGAAGAGGAAAGATGCCAAGGGAAATGAAAGAGGAGAAGCAACTGTAGAGTTATTATAGTTAGTTGAAACTCTACAATATCTGTACAAAAGAAAAATGTCAGATACTCAACAGCTATAAAATAGCATTGTTTTTTGTCACATATAAAAATTACACTGATTACAGGTTGTACAGGAACTTTTATATTCCATTGTTACAGTTGCAGAGATGTTTATTTGGGGGTGGGAGTGTACTGCAAGACGTACTACATCTTTTATCAGAAAAAATACCTCAGTAAAACTTTTTTTGATGGTAGTAAATTTCCCTGGGAACTCAGTAGAATTCTGTAAATTGCAGTAGTTCTGTTCTCTGAAGTCTCTGCAGAGGTTATCATGAACAATTTCACACATCATTGCCAAATGAGAGACATGCCTTAATCTAACTATATTCAGTGCTGGAAGCAAATGACTGGCACTGTTATCAGACATATTGAAGAACATACAGCACTCTAGAGTAGTTTTTCCATAGTAGCAAAACTTACTTTTCCTTCATTATTATACATCTGGCCTTAAATAAGTACATAAATACCGGAAGTCTGATTTTAAAAAAGAATTATTGTTGCTTCTTGCTAACAGTCCCAAGAATCACACTTCTACCCACGCTTCTACCTATTCTATATGAGTTTGAACCTCATGTAACTCGCAGACTCCAGTTTGATGTCTTACACTTTACCACCAGTTAAGTGAATAGTTCAGATTTCAGTGCGTCAGTAAACAGCTCACACTGACTTCAGTAAGAATTTTGTTTTGCAGAATAAGACCCAGAAACTAGAAGGATAAATGCAGCAGGAATGTGCTGTGAAGCCCATGGGTGCCCTCAGGAGCTGAGGATAATCAGAGCTCTTCAAGTTCAGCTCAGCACCTTTCAGGGCTGTGTCCTGGTACTGTGTCCTGGGCAAAATTTCCTCAGTACTGGTCATGAGAGGCATGGCTATTAAAAACACATGGAACTGCTGAGCAGTGAAGCAGTATGACATCAGAGATTTTACTCTGAATATTAAAGAAATGTTGTGAGCATCAACCTGGGATAAGTCATTCTATATGTTTAATAAAAAAGTGGAACATAAGCATATTGTGTCACAGAAGGGAAAAATACCTTCTTAAAATCAAATAGCATATTCCTGTGATTGTTTAGTGGTCTATTTTATCCGTATGACAGCTTTCAAAAATTAACTGATGCCTCCAAGCATTCAAGTAATGGTGCTCTCAAAGCTGTGTTAGCCACATAATTCAGTGAAATCCAGGGGGGATCCTTAATACAAATAGAACCCTGGAAAATGTTGTGGTCAGCATCAGCACACCAAAACTGCAGTAAAAATGGACAGAATTTATGGTATAGAGTGTTCCAGCTTACAGTTAGCTATTAGATGGGATTGTTCATATTGCCTTCTTCAGTGCAACATATTATAAGTCAGCATTTTATTTACATCTGTATGAGAGAAATATCATTTCGGGAGCAGTTTGTTAAATAGCTGTAAATAACATTTTTATTACCCCCTTTGCATTGCTCTGTATCACTTTGTTTTGCTGGGGAAGCATGAGCCCATGCTGTTCTGCTGCCTCCTTCCCCTGCAGCTGTCAAGTCCATCCCACATTTTCTGGGGAAGGGTAGAGGAACGGGGCTCTCTCTGACACGCTTCTCTTCATGTTGACATCTCAGGTCCTAAGACAACTGGAGAAGTAAACAGTTCCTGAATACTTTCTTCCATATCACTCCTGCTTCATATTTGGTGCTCAGGATCCCCAGTATCTAAGCATACCTGAACTCTTAAGGCTTAGCTATATGTTATCCCTTTAATTTCTGTTTCTCCCCAAGTTTCCAGATGCCTTTAGTGGTTGTATTCCACATATGCATTATTTGCCTTTCTTCTTTTCATTCTTCATCTTACTTTCAATTACACAGTCTTTCAGTCTCTGTGCTATAGATCTGTTTCCTCTGCTTTTTCTGTTTGCTATGCCAACTCTCAGTGGGCTGCTTTTCAGCACAGCATGTTATTTATCACACACATGCACAAATTAGTCTTTCCCCCAAATAAATCCCCCAAAAACAAAAGGTGGTGTGAAATCTATTCATTTGGTGATTGGACTTCACTGAACAAAGTATCAGTATCAGCAGCCTGATTCACTCATTGGATGGTCTGTCCTCATTAACCTGACAGACATGCAAAGGGATTTGGGATTAACAACATAAAAGTAATTTTCTTTAAATTTGGTTCAAGACATTAAATATGTGTATTTTTTTCTTAGTCATTCCAATATTCTTTGGCTTCAAATGGGAAATATAACAATGACAGCACAGCTGAAATGTATCTCCCCTACCAAAATAGAAAAACTCACACCCTCAGAGGATCCTCTCTCTAGACTGTACCATCTTTGCCAGAACATCTTTTTTTTCCTCTGGCATATTGCTTTGCAGCACTCTCCAATTTTTGTATTGGTCTCCTGAGCTTTAGAGTAATGAAAACCTAGAGTAGTTTATAATAACTAGTATAAATTTTATTTATTACTAAGTTCTGTATTAGAAGACTGCCCAGAGGTCATAGCCAATGCCATATCTTCTTGCACCACAGACTGTACAAATCCCTAACAAAATGTACTCATTGACCCTGAGATTTTAAATAAGCAAGATACAGAATGAAGGAAGAAAGACATGTCAGCCTTATTTACATGCAAAGAACTGAGAAATTAAGAGGCCTACCGAGATATAAAGATAGTCCATAGAGAAGTCTGGAATAGAAGCAAGTTTAAGAGAAACAGTTTTTCTTCTTGTTGACATGTCAAATATATTTGAATATTTTGGTTTTGAAAAAAGAAAAATAAATAAAAATCAAATGACAGAATATGAGAAGAAATATGTATATATATATATATATTAGAGTAGAAGAAATAAAGCAAAAAAATAGAAGTTTCTGAGTAAACAGAGGCTTAATTTGTCAGCTGCTGTACTCAAAATATGTCAGGGAGATGTAACCCTGTGAGCTTCCAAGACAAGAGTTTGAAAATCAATACTTTTTGGAGCAGGAGAAATGTCATATATTTTCATATTTGAACACTATATTTTTAGTTTTCTTTTAATACAACCTGAAGAGAGAGGACTGACTAGTAAACTTTAGCCTAACTGAAAGGGTCAGTTAAACTATAGCTGTTAAGGATATAGCTGTACCACCTCAACCTATATCAGGCACTGATGTCAAATGCATAACCATGTCTTCTGCTAAACATGCAGATTATGAGGTCAAATGCAGAATGGGAGATCAGTACCAAATTGTAATAGGAAAAAAATCATTGATATTTTGAAGAAACCAATGGGTGTACAAATACCAAACAGAAATGGGTGCATAAACAAGAGCAGATGCCATGTTTTTCCTTGAATGACAGTGGGGAGTCTCCACTCTCTCTTGTCATTTTTCAATCTGACAGGGACAACTGAATCCAGTTGGGTCAGATGCCATCCAGAATTACCAGCCAGAAACCAGAACCGATACAGCTGCACAGACCTCACCAAAGACAAGTAAGTCAATAAAGGCATGAATGAAACCTTAGGCAAAGCTGCTGTACCCAAATGTACATGAATGTAATTGCTGGATAGGGAAATGAGGTGTATAACTGTATCCCATAACATCTGCACTGCTAAAATTAATTACAGGTACAATAATAAAATCTTCCCATTGAGAGCTCCTGACACCAATCATGCACAAATATTTTGTGACAGAAATTCAGTGTAGTCTGTGCCTCATCTGCAGGCCAGCCTTGCTTTGTCTTGTACTCTTTATTTCTAAAAGATTTGGACGAGGCCTGCTGGAGTATTGCTGAGGCTTATATATGTGGAGTTCTGCCTAGGCAACTCAGGGTGTGGTGGAAGGTGACATGAATATCCATGTCTCTTCCCATGCTGAACTAATTGACTCTCCAGGCCTTAGGGTTTAGAAACACTCCCAAATCCTACAGGATATCCATAGCTTTATGTGATTTATTGGGATGTAGTTCTCTTAGTGGAAACTTTTCTAACAAAAGGAAAAAACTGTTTTTGAAAATATGATTTTAAAATGCTCCTCAAATTGTGACTATGCCTGACTACCAAGATGGAACCAGCAGTGGTCCAGGACGCTCCTCCTCCACTCCACAGGGCCGGGGGCAGAGGTGAAGTGAATGACATGCTTAAACATGCACATATGAACTGCGGGCTTTGTTTTTCCAGAGAGGTGAAATTCCATAAAATTATTCCACAAATTTTTTCACAGAACAAAGGAAACTATCATCAAGACATTCCCTATTTCACTCCCTACCAGCTGCAGAGTTCTGACAAAGATTCCAGTTCCATACAGACCCTTCCATCGCTTATACCCATAAAGGACTATTAAGTTTAATGGGACTGTATGAGCGTTACTGAGGTCAGAATTTGGCCATATATATTTTCCACATACACCCACAGTTATATCCTGTAACTCTGGGAAAAGCAAAGCAAATATGAAAGCTTTTGTTTTCCTATAAAAATGCTAATTTGGCTACATGGCTAATAAGTTGCTGTTTAGCCTCCTTATTTTTACTCTTCATCTTAAAAATGGATGAATTACACTTCTGAGGGACAGAAGCTGGAGTTTATTAAGCTTTTCTGTAAGGGTGACAAATAAGCCGAACAAAGTCTTGTCTCTCTTGCGCTGCAAGAAGTTAGTGACCATCCTTGTTGCATGTTACGTAAATGCAACCACTATGTAGCCAAATGTAAGATGAAAGACAATGGCTGTATTTCTTTATTGAGATCTTGCTTAATTTATTTTTTTAAAAGTTTCAAGCCTTAAGAATATGTTTAACTTAAGATTGATTGATTGATTATGTGTGTCCATGGCTTGCTATCCACACTTTAATAGCTACAAATAACTGCAATATCTTCTTATGCAGCCTGATTTTGTCATTAAAGAAACAAGCTTGCTTTGTTTACTTTGCACTGTGGTACCTTTATTAAAGATTCAGAATTTTCTTTTACAACCACAGTGAAGTAAAAACAAAACCCTTGTATGCAACATTTCTCTTCTGAGACTGGACATATTTCAGCAGCTTTTGCATTTATGAACCGTGCTCTGCAACATTTCTGAAATTATTAGTCAAAACCAGTTTTGCAAACTTACTTAAGTCTTTTAGAAATATGAAAATAGTCAATCTTAGGTTCTAATAGATGGTATTCTCAAAGTCTAAATGGCTCTGAAATAACTCACAGAAATATGGTAGTAAAATATTTTGCCATTAAATAATATTAATCCATCACAGGTCAAAAAACGCTCTGGAAAATAGTTTTGGCAAAACACACTAACACAATTTTCTCTTTTGTCTTGGATTTATATATCAAAATATATTTACATCAGGAAATGAATATGTTTTTACCACTTGGCCTTTAAAAATATTTCCAGTTGAAGAACAAAATACTAATCACACTGCCTGATACTTAGGGATCCCATGGAAGCTACCCATGGAAGCAATTGTAACCAAAAACTATGGGGAAATTTCAAATCACTGATGAAAGATAAAATCCACCAAGCTTCAGAGAACCAAGAAAAACAATATGACATCATTTGGAGATAATGAATGCTTTGTTATACTAAGTGATGGGATAGTGAAAAGGCTGATGGCTGAATAAAAGTGGGCTAATACACAATGATATTGATTTGACTCTTCTTTCTTATCGTTTTAACATTACTTTCCACAAAGAATTTTTTCTGCCAAGATTTTTAAGCAGATAGACTTTGGCATTAAAAGAAGCCTGAAGCAATGAATATTCAAAATTGTGAGTCATTTTTTCAATGATTTTTTACTAGTGCTTCAGTTGCAATATATTTTATGATGTAACATCTGTATGATGCTGTAAATACTGGGAAAAACTTTTTCACCCATGCAAGCTAACCTGTGGAATGTTAGGGTTTGTCTTCTTTTATTTATGTGATGATTTTAAAATTGGTTTGATGATCTGTTTGCCACTGAGAGTTAGTAATAATGAAAGCAATAAAAGATGTCTTCAGACAGCAGTCAAGACTATTACCCCATCATTACCATTACTATCATACGTGTATATCACTTCCACTTATAGGTAATGATCAGATCCCTGCTCTGTTTATTCATTCTTTGGAACAGCCAAAGATATGGGGTCCTGGATTTATATGTGAAAACAAATTTCTAAATTATCTGTAAATCCTCAAACAGCGTCCAGACGACTCATTTTAGCAGACTCAGTTTGATTGACTCCAACAGGCCATTGGTATCTTGCTGAAAAACATAGGCATTTTCTGTCCAAACAAAAACCATATTGGTGCTTCTGTTCACTTCTGCTTCATCCTTACACTCTCTTTTGTTGCTGCCACCTTCTTTTTGAGATTGACCACCTCAGACACTGTCTTCCTGAATGCTTTTCTGGCCTTGAAAAATGAAAACTGCCAGTCTGGGGCAAATGACTTGACAGCACAACTCACTTATGTCAGTGACTTAAGGCTCAAATTTAGACTTATGGGGAACTCTGTAATTTATACTTTAGAACTTATGAAAAAAAATGCGTGTTTGAGAAAGTTAGCTCCAAAGAAAAGAACAGGGGGAAAAAAAAGCGCAAAAATCTAAAAGCATTTGAAATTTTATTCAATGCTAATTATGGCAATGTGATTCAGCAACAGATTAATTTTTCGTCTAATGAGAATGTATATATATGCAGGTTTTATTAATTACTAGGTTCTAATAAAACTTTTCCCCAATATTTGCTTCTTGTTGGCTGTCTAAATGAAGTGCTGTGCTGGAAAAGCAGCTGGGATGTCCTTTGACCTCTGAGGGCACCAGAATGAAAGCTACATATCTGGAAGGTTAACTAGTCTGTGAAAGTACAGGCCCCTTTCAATTTTTTTAATACACTTTACATAGCCTGAGATTAAACCTCTCTGGGCCCATTAATCAATCATAACTCATTGCTAATTAAGGGTTAGGCATACCAGCAACAGCTCTGACAGCTGATATGCTACAGGTAATTAAGTTGCTCTAATTATTTTTTAACATTAAATTCATTCTCATATGGCATACTTAGAATGCCTTCTTAACAGGACTTTGAAAAATTAAAATAACATATTGACACAATGGCATATTCTGCACTCTCTCTATCTGAAAACACTGAGCCTACAGCCTATCTAAGCAATTAGTCATGTTTTTGCAGCACATTCTCATGCTTAGGTTCATCTCTTTTCTTAATTCAGTGTCATAAATTGTAAGTGAGAGAAATGCCTCGACACAGAATAACTTGCCAGGGAATGAATTTGAATCAGTCAGAGATTCATCATCTACCTCCTCAATTCTTTCTCTTAAATGCTTTCAATGTGCCTGTAAAATCCTTTAAATTGCTGGTGTCCATAGGCCTTTCTCCCTGGTCTGTCCCCAGATTTCTGCTGGGGTTGATTTTTATATCTCCTTACCTGTCATATCTTGATTGCCTCATCCTCAGTTAAGACTATTTCAGCCATTTCACTGCACTAGGTGGGGCTTTTTGTTGTTGTTTGTGTTTGTTTGTTTCTTTGTTTTGTGGGAAGAGTAATAAATCTCAACTTCTCATCTGGAGAAAGTCTCTGCTTTTTTTTTTAGAAGTTATGGCATACTTACTGTTTCAAACTGTAAAATCTTTTTAATAAATTGTTTGATCACTAAACCTGCCTGTCTTGTTCATTTCCATTTTTGTTTAAGACTTTACATCACAAATAGACAAACTATTTCATAGTGGGCAGGTCTGCATATGGCCCCAGTTCAATGCAGTACCTAAACATAAGCCTAACTGCAGAGATTCGAGCAGCTTGCCCTAAGCTACTTTCACAACAAATCTCAGTCACAGGTCTAAGCCTCTTGATGAAACAGATTTAAGTGGAACACATGCAAGGCAAATCATCAGAATCCCGTTGATGCCCACAAGCCAGCTGAGGATTCAGCCCAATGGCCTCTGTTGAGAAAACTGATTTACACAGTTAAAAATATAGGATTTTTCCTTTGGGTCTCTATTTTGTGACTAATGTTATGCATGCAAGTCCCTTTTAGAGCAATTCATCTTCCTTTATTCGTGCAACCCAAGAGTTAGCTTGATCTAACATGATTTTCTAGAGTGCTTCTTCAATCAATAGAAAGCAATGAGTGATAGAGAGAAAGATTGATGAATAGTCTGGATTAAGTTGTACAAATGCTAGGTAATAGGAATCTTACTTCTTACATTAATTACCTCTCCATCTTGAAGTATTAATTTCTGAGTGTTATTCTAGAATCATATTTTTAAACATTGGATCATAATGTAGTGTAAATGTTTCTAAGGATTAATAAAGTGTTCAACATTCAATCAAATTATTTTTTGTGGCTCTGCAATCAAATGTATGCTCAGAAAGATTTCTTTTTAAATAATAACTGCAATAAAAGCATCAAGAAACAGAAAAAATTCACATATGTCACAATTTCCAGCATGTAGATGGCAAAAATGAACTTCTATTAGTATTTGATACATACAGAGAAGGATTCAAAGTGTATCAGAAACTCTGAGCAAAAATGTCTGACTTTCACAAGAAATGTATTCCCTTCTGGATTGTCAGTTAATCTAACACCTCTCTTTCTGGAGAAGCTGTTGGCTCAGAGCCTGTAGAAAAGGGAAAAGGAACCAAGGGGAAAAGCAGCTGCCTCCTCATCTGGAGATATCTTTTGCCTTGGAAACCAAATACTGTGAAATTCTTACTGGTCAGTTTAAAAAGATAGTGTATTAACAGAGGAACTGTCAAACCAGACCAGATCAGCAATGTGTCTGACCAAGTCTGTGTGATGGACAACTATATGTCTAACATAGTTTTTATTAATATTGCTAAAGTCGAGGCTTTAATTAGGTATTATTGTTGTGAGCTCAAGAAACTAAGCAAATATTTCTCACGTGAAGCACTTTCATATGCTGGATTTTTACTATTTCTTTAATTTGTAATACCAAAGCATAATAGAAAACAAACAAAAAAGCTTGATTTACTTCCTCTAATATTTAATCAAATGCCGGCTGTAAAACAAACAAACAAAAATACTTGTGTGTGAGGCTGGAGGGATAGGGAGTTTCCGAATTCTATTACAATGAGAGTTTTTAGAAATGCTTGAATCTGTCATTTCAGCACATAGTCAGGTCAGACGGTTTCAATACTGAAATAATGACATGTTTTGCACTCCCCTGAGCCTTGCTAGTGACAGTAGCATTCCATGCCTTGCAAAATGGATAAACCTTTTAGGACTTTTTTCAAACTAGGTTGGAGTACACTTCTCAAAGCACTCTTGTCACAGGTGGGGCTGACAGTGAAATGTTTTTTAATGTTGGCAGAGCATGTAAAACTTGAGAGAAGCATCTTATTGTTTTAAGTCTGAAGAAAATAATTTTTTGTCTCTTGTACAGCTTTTTACTAAGAAGAATTTCTAAATTTGTTATTCAGCTAAAACCAGGTTTTAAAAGAAGAACCTCACACAGTTTGTGATTTTGTAATTGGAAACACCTCAGGCAAGGGGTTAAGAGCGGGCAGAGAGAGGGTGAGAGATTCCCCACTTCTGATTCTGTTTTGAAAGCAAGTGTCAGGGTTCTCAAAGTCTTGCATCTCCTGGGAGTCCTTTTTCAGCATGTTGGCAGATGGTCCTTTACAAGCTTCTTAAGGAAGACCTCCTCCCAGCTGCCCTACAAAGGTTCAGTCTGGGTCTGGGTGATCCTGTGTAGTGTAAGAGGGGTCCATGCAGCAGTAAAACAAATACAATCCCAGGTGTGAAAGTCAGGGCTGTGCAAAGCTTTGCCCCACCTTTCCACACCATCCAGTCACCTTGGCTTTCTCTTTTGTTTTTGTTTTTGTTTTTTTTTTTCCCTAAGAATCGTTTGGTTTTGAAGGCACAGAAAAAAACCCCAAACCCAACTAACCAAACAAAACCCCACGTAGTTGAACAAAAGCCTTATCGATCCCCTGCATTTGCTTTTTTGTGCTGGACACATAACATGACACAACTATCTATTTATTATTTTTGTTTTGAAGCAGTGATGATAACAGTAATCACCTTGTTCTGAGAATGCCACATGCAGAAATGCAATCTCACATAGTACCGAGGACTAATTTAGATGCATAAGGCATCAAATATTTGGCTGATTCTCTGTTAGTTCCACTGGAGTTACTCCAGATTAACACAAATGTAACAATTTTACTCATTGCTTATCTGCACCCTGGGTGATATGTTGAATCCTCTCAAATACTATTTGCGTTATTGCCTTGACTTAGGGCTAAGGATCCCATGGCCAGGATAGATTAACCAGATTTGTCCTGAGGCTGATACTGAAGCTCATCTACATAATTTGCCATTTTCCTTCATTTAACTGTAGCAAGCTGTCACTGAAAATGCCATGAAGTTGTCCTGTGGAGATATGCTTACACCTTCTCTTTGCTTCTCAAACACAAAATAGACCATTTGTTCATCAACTGGATTTTTCTCTTTCTTTAGAGCTGATATATATAAGCACTCAATTTACAAAGGGCTCGTACGTTTGTCCCTGTAAATGAGAGCTATATACATCTCATGTGGATGTACTTTATTCACGCTTTGGTACCTAGGGCATCCTCTCTCATGTCTTATATAAACACAAAGCCCACTTCAGAGCACAGTGTCATAAAATGTTACAGAGGCAGACATTTACATTGGCAGCACCTGGGACCTTCCTCGTGTAGAATGGCTTTGGAATACTATTTTCCAGTTTCTAAAAGCATTTGCAAATGTTTTAAGCAAGGATATATTTTCATTAGCATTGCCATACGTATTTTTTACAAACTAGTGTTGTGCCTTCCATGTACTAAAAGCTCCCTTTTCTGCATGCTGATCCTGTGCTGTAAACAGCTGCAAAACCAAGGCCAGAGGAATGTGTGTCAAACTGGTTGTACACAGTGTACACATCCATGTAAGGTGTGTCTGTTTTTCAGAAATGTTACCTGTGTGGAGGCCTTTGCAGAGGTAATCTTGTATCTTTAAATTAGTCCAGTGGGAACAACTCTATGCTTCAGGGGCACTGCCAGCATAAGCCCTCCAATTTCTGTCCCCCAGACAGAAAAAAAAAAAAAAACAAAACCTCCTCTTTTTCTTGCTCATGACTTGACCACAACATATTTGCCGTAAACACCTTCCAGTGATGTGCAATGTTAGGTTTTGATGCAAGTTAAATCTATATTACTGTGTTCATGTGGCATACACAAAGATTTCAAATAATGATTTTAAGGTTGTGATTTTCAAATTGATCAAAACTTACTTTTTTTTTTTTTTTTTAATCTGTACTACTACTAATAATTCATGCTATCATATAACAGGCACTAGTCAAAACTTGTTAGTTACATGGTGGGTTTTGGTTTGTTTTTTCAAGAAAAGTAGCCATGCAGGATTTGAATGTGAAACAAAAAAGTACTCATCATCTGTATATGTTTAGATAAGACGCTGATGTAGAATGTAGATCAAGACTTCTGTGAGCTTTTTTCTCTTTTCTTATTCTTGCCATGCATATATCTGGAATTTCTGAAGGCTATGTTTTAAATGTCAGGGTTAAGTTTCCTCTTTCTGGTTCAGAAGGCATACAATGATACACAAAAAATGCTTTATATCCAAGCTTAAAAATGTTTAAAAGTTTCATCATGTTGAAGGTTTGCTGGGGTTTTTTTTGTACTTGCAGAAACAACTTATTATTAGATATCATAAACCCTTGAAAATATGTGTAAATATAGCAAATAAAGTAATTTTTTTAGAACTTGAAGTTGGTTGCTTATCTTAATGTAATTCTGTCTGCAAAAGACACAAATTTTGAAACACAGTCATAACTAGGTAAGAAATATTGACCCTAACTGGAATACATTGTACATTATATAGTACTTATACACTTGTACATAGTATATACACATATATAAATATATATATATGTGCTGCTTTTGGGAGTGGCCACAATAGCCTGAGTCTATGAACAGACACACATGAGGTGTCCATCTTGCCTTGGTCTCTGCCCTCCTCATCAGTCAACACATGACCTCCCAGTGGTAACTATATTTTTCTTTCCTCTGTTTCTCTCTTTATTCTTTCTTCTCCTAATCTCTCCCTTCTTTACTCTTGTGGGCAACTTAAATACCTATTTTCTGTATTTCACTTAATTTGTGGGTATTTCACCTAATGTGTATGGAGTTTGTGTTTGCTGAGTGTAACAAAGGTTCCTCACTCCACAGCAATGCTTGCTAGTCCTAGTAATCTGTTGTAATGCTTTAGTGAATTGGGTTCTTTGTACTTGGTGTTATAGTAAAATGCTTTTCCTTGGTTTGCATGTAAAACACTTTTTGCCAAAAAGTCTGTTTTCTCACCAAATTAGAAGTCTCTTAGACAAAAGTGTGTTGTCTTTTCTTCAGACATGAACTCAAGGTATCAAAAAATCAAAGACTTTGCAAGAGTTTGCATAGGTAAAAATCTCCAGAGGTCTAAAATTAAAGTGCAACTCCCGGGAAAAGCATGGACCAGGGTGTAACACAGACAGACTACATTTACACACTCTGCCTGATTTTTCTCCTGAGCATCACTTTATATTTATTTACACTAAATTTCAGATGACATTTTATCACCTATTGCTCAGTTTCTTACAATCCTGTCTCTTACAGTGAAAAAGAGACTTAACTCTGTGGTTCACACGCAGTGAGCAAACTTCAAAGAGCAGCACACAGTTGCATTGCTCGATCATGAACCAGCCCTGGCACAAACTGACTTGGATTCTCCAGCTCCTCCCTCATAATTGGGCAGAAGGGCTACCAGAGGTGCCAAGAACTGCCATCTGCATCTCCCACCACTGGCACGGGGGTCTTCTAATGAGGTTCAAGGCTTTGGGAAATGTTCCTGTTCCACATAAAAACAGCAAAGGGAGGATCATCTCGCAGCCTGATGACCTGCTGCTGCTCCATATTTACCTGCACTCTCACAGAGACGAGGCCGGAGGTAACCGGAGCAGCTCCTGCTCTGCCCAGCTGCATTTTGTGAGTTATACAGTTCTACTACATTGTCCAGAAAATCACTGATAAGGCAGAGCAGTATTTCTTAAAAAGTGGTTAATTGAAGTCTTTCTATTCTGACAAAGGAAGCATTGACTGAGCAAGTGATCCTTTCTTTTTTTCTTAAAACAGAAAATGAACCCCAAATATTTAATGAAAAAATTCCTAACCAGAGCTAGCCACAACAAGATCACATTTTTTCTGACTAATTTAATTTGTGGAGATAGTAAAGAAATATATTTACAATGGTTTTGGGGCACAGTTAATAATTTTTCCTATTTCTGAATTGCATCTGTGTGATTTCATTATTTGGTAATTGCTTTTGATTGGATTGCAGAAGGAGATAAATGGTTCATGAATCAATAAGTGATGAGATTTCAGGGTCAATTATTGATTTTTATCTCAAATGTGCATTCAATTTAATTATAGTAATTACATTCCATTTGTTTGAAAACATTGCATGCAAATATTTGCATAAACTTTGTTCAGTGAAATTATACTTCAGTTGTTTTAAAATAAGTTATGACTTTTGAGCTGAAAAAAGTCACTGAAATTGCTGGTTTGGGAAAATTTTCTTATATGTCATCCCTTAATTATTATCAGGAAGTCTTTGATCAGCCTCAAGAGCCCTTGAAACTTAAAAACTAATCTATGTAAAAGTTCTCATCACTGTAGTGGAAATTTTAGGTGAATTTTTTTATTTAAATGGTTTACTCACCTAAAAGTGTATTTTAAGTCAAACAGATGTAAATAAAGAAAAGCTTGTATGACTCAGTATGAAACTATTTATTCCTACATTTCAAAAGTGAAAAATTCTGATTTTCCATTTCATATTTGAAGACGAAATTTGCCTAAATTCCTATTCATAAGGTAAAAATAAAAAAGAACCTTAATCTGAAACTTCTGCTTTTGAGTTTGAAAACATGTTTAATTTAGTTTAAAACAATTTTCTTCAAGTATTTGAGTTGGTAAGAAAAAATATTTTCATTCTATTGTGATAATACATTTTTGGATATAAAACTGAAAAAAACACTTTGATGCATAGTGACACAGAGATTTATCTATAAAGATCCAAGGTTTTTTTAACTGATAGTTCTGCTGTCATGTAACAGATTTTTTACCCTTATAGCCAGTTTTCTGTTAAACCTAAATTTGGTATCATTCCTACATTCCAGTCAATTTCATGTTAAATACACCAGCTTAGTACAATGATTTAGTATTTTTTATTAGTGATTTAATGCAGTAATCCCTTTTATGTAAAACAACTCAGATATATTATCTAGTGTAGAAAAGCCTTCATGCAGGGACCTCTGATAAAGGAAAATTGTCAACATTATGATAATAGAATTACATTGGTTTAATTCCTTGAGAATCATGGAAATGACACATGGTAAAGAAGTCTATCCTTAAGCACATAGAGCATCACAAAAAAAAATTTAGGAACTCTGTTGTCTTTCTTAATTTCTGAAAACAAAACTCATGGATTGTACACTTTAAAAGATATTGATGCTTTATAGGGCAATCTGTTTTCTATCCTTGCGTCTGTTTTAGGGGGTTTTTTCTACTCTTTTATACTCATACTGTCTACTATAGCAACTTTGTGTGGCTAAATTCCCTCCAGAACATCCCAGCCCCAGCTTATTTAGTACTCAAGTTTATGCATAAAAGTCCTCAATTAGGAAATGCAAAATCAAGATTTTAGCTCTATCATGGGAGTGGAAAGTTTAAAAAGGAATATATTTTTAACAGCTATTAGTAAGCCTTGTTTCAGAGTGAATTAAGATCAAGTGGACTACTTCCACTGATTTAATTTGGTTGTGAAGGAGCTCTATAAGCTGATACTAATCTTAAACACTCATGTAACTTTCAATCTTTACAGAACTATATTATGTATTTAAAATGTGTCACCTATTTTGTATTAATAAGAAAAGAGAAAATATATCAGAAATGTTGAATTGTGGTGCTTGGGTTTTTTTGTTTTTTTTTTTTTTTTTTAAATTAGAAGTTGATTTTTAGTGGAATACAAGGTTATTAAGGGGGTAAAGAGGTGGACTTGAAGAATGTGTTGAAAACTTTGTATTTCTATTAAAAAAAGTTATCTACCCGAAGTTGTATGGGCAAACCCCTGAAGATATACACAATAAAATTCCACAAAATACCATTTTTTCTTCAAAGTGTTTCTCAGGGAAAGTATGTTTTCTGAGCAACCCTGGCAACATATTTCATTGCACTTAGAGCAAGTAAAAGAGTAAATTAATTTTTTCATAAAATATGGAAAGGAATATAGAGATTTTAGTTCATTTATAAGTTTTCAGAGTTATATTAGTTTCCAAGGAGATCCATATACAAATGACTTTTAATTTGATTCAAATAAAGTAATGTAGAAGATTCAAATGTTTGTCTGGCAAATTTTACTTAATTAAAACCTGTTTAAAAATTGTTGAGCATACAGCATAAGGTGAGGTGACAAGTTCTTTTCTGGATTAGGTTTGTTTTTTGCACCTTTTCTATTCATGCCTCAAACTGTAATAACACTTTGATCTTATTTCCTAAGAAAAGGAGTTAGTGGAAGACATTTCTCCACATCATGTGAGGTAAAGATTTTAAAAAAAAATTATTTTTGCTAAGCCCCCATCCTCTCCACTGCATCTGTTATTATTGACTGTTTTACAAGGCTATCTATGTTTCCTATATTAAATTATTTTGTAATTGTTTTATCACTTTCTGTCTGTTTACAAGTTCCTTCCTACCTTTCCTGCATTTCTCTTATACTTTACTACTGTTTACACTTCTTTGTGGCTCTTCCTACTCTGCATTTCAGAACTGATTTAACCAAGTTTCAAGCCTGTGCCTAGGTTTTCCAGTCTTTCTGAAAGGTCTCTAATATTTTTTAGCTTTTCCTATGCTTTTTCCCAAGAAATTGGATATGAATGCTTCCTAAATCTTGACTTTCCTGGTTACGCAATTCCAGCAGTAAGTCTCAACAATATAGTCAAATTCTGTTTTGTACTTTTTCTGTTACAATTATTTTCTTTCATTTTTGCCTCCTTGTGTTCAGGACTAGAATCACAATCATTGATATAGTTTATCCTGTAATTTTCTGCCCCCAAATTCAAGTAAACTGTTGATTTCAGCTGTAACTGCTTTTCAAATCAATGTCTCTGTGTCATTGGACTGAGAAGAATTACCTTTTACATACTGCAAAGCTGTGGTTCCCGAGTGATTATTTAAGCTGCTGAGACAGAACTTCTCTAAATAATGTTATGCTATAATAATTGGCCTGTTTCTATGTATAGAGTCATTTTCCTTTACCCTTCTCTTGTTCAGTTTAGCTGTCTCTGTGATGTCCCATAGCAGAGATTCAATATTCTCATAACTGTCACAAAACCAGGAACCCAGCTCTGCTAATATGTTTGAATTCTGAGAAAAAGAATTAGTAATTTTCTGCAAAGGTCCCACTCTTTTCCATCAAAAATGCATTTCTTGCCAGCTCAACCACAGCTATTTACCAAAGCAGGCCAGAGAATGCAAATTTTTTGCAACTTCCTGCACTGCTCAGAGTGTTTCAGTCTTCCCACGCCAGCCTGTGGCACTGTTCAGTGCCCTGAGCATCTACCTCTCCAGCAGGAGAGCCCAACACCAGCTCCCAGAATATCTTTGATTCAACTCCCTCTTGCCTGAAGTATGACATTCAGAACTAGACATCACCTTTAGCTGCAACATAAAATAGTGCTGCCTTTTGTCTTCCATATGACAAGAACGAGATCTGGCTTCTTTTGTGACAGTTTCATATTCCTTAATTATTCCCATTTGATACTTCAACAGCACAGCCATACTCTTTTCTGAAGGAGGCCTGCCATGCCATATTTCGCTGTTGGGTATTTCTACGTTTCCATTTCCTATATGCAGCATTTTGTCTTTTCAGCTTGTTGGTTTGAAAAAATGTCTCTTGTTTGTAAAGACAGTTTTAAAGTCAGACGTACTTCTCCAAAAGGAACATTGCATTTCTTCCCCCACTACAGTCTGATGTCATGTAAAAATATTACCCAGGCTAAGAAGAAAAGAGCCTTGCCAAAACAGAATACATCACTTATGGAATCCCAAGAGAAATGTCCTGGCATTTTGACAGCGGCACATAGATTGCTATTTAATGAGCAGAGTGGTTCAACTACCCATGAACACATGCTGTTGAATCTAGATAATATTTACTCAATTCATTTGACGGATTGTCACACAGGTTATGTCAAAAGCCTTACTAAGTTCAGATATGTCACATCTGCCTTCTCAGCTTCCAAAGAGAACAACTACTTTGCCAAAATGACTGTGACTTCTCGGGCAGTACAGACCCCACTTGTCTTCAAAAATTTACAGTAACTATTTTTTTTTCAAATTATTGCACTTCAGAGGATTCAAAATAGCTTTTATAACTTTTTCTAGTGTTTTTCTTAGCTTTTGAGTTTGCATTCAATGAGGATGGGCTCTTTCTTTTTCCCCTTTCAGTTATCTGAGATCTTCCCCACTGGTAATAACAGTGCAAAAATAATTGCTGCCAATGCAGATAAGTCCATACAGATCTAGAGGGTGGCATTAAGCGTGCAGCAATATGGATAGCAGTACTGCATAATGTCAACTAGTATTGATAGCCCATACTTGGCTTCTGCAAATACCAAACAGGTACTTAACATTTTCACTGGTCTAGTGACTAAATTTTATATAAAAATTATATAAATTATCTGCAGAAAGATGAGCAGATCCCTTCAAGAAATAAAGCTGTTCTGCTCACATTTGACTTTTGCAGCACTGGGCTGCTAATCAACAGTTCAGTTAGAATACATATTATACATATTATGCTATTGACAAAATAAAAAAAAACCACATTCCAGAAAGTTGAATCTGCATTTCTTTTGTCCTTTTCTAAATTCCTATACAGGAAAACTTCCTTATATGAGAAATCACATAACCATACAATCAGCTTCAAGCATATGTTAAAGTCCTATAAAAGACTAGTCTGTACTTAAAAGCTTTCATATAGTAGGACCTAATAATGTGAATGGTTAATCAGTAAGGGAGTTTTCCACAGTGATTCTCTGAAAGTAGAGCATTTTGAGCTTAATTTTTCATAAAACAAAAATGGCCTTGAATTTCTCCCTGGAATAGTCCCACCAGCTGACTGGAGATTTAGAACCAGCTTGAATTCAACAAGGAATAGCATTTGGTATTTTGATGTTTTCCTAAGGATTTAAAACCACATTAAAACTTAAGTAGCTTTGCAAAACCAATCATACTTGTTTATTACAAACAGAAGTAGTATATTAAATTGCTAAACTCTGAATTTTTAACATCTATAAATACCTCAGTAATCACAAACTTTCATAATAAGCCCTCAGCCTCACAAATATTTTTATGAAGGCTAAAATCCTCTGGTGCATCATGAATACACAGCCTGAAAGCATGGCTATAAGTCCTATCAAGATCCTTCCTCTGAGATTTCCCTTTTTACATCTGCCTCATTCATCCAGTGACTGAGTTCTAAATCCTAAATGAGAAAATTGTATATTCAGCCAAGCTGTTGTTGTTGTTATTGTTATTATTACTATTATGTGTGTGTGTGTCTGTGTGTGTAGAGAACTTACTGGCACTCAAACCCTTTACGTCTGTCAGCTACTGCATTCATGTCTCCAGGTTTCAGTTGAGGAATTTACTTGCTACTAACGAACATATACTTTAAGAAGTTCTTATATTCAAGCTAAAGATTCATGCTTAAAAACGATATCCAAAGAGAAATATTTTGTGTTTCACTGAGATGTGAAAGCAATTAACCCTTGAAAGATGGGTGTAAAGGCTGTAACAGTATAGGAGGCAGAAGCAGAGAA
Source organism: Platyrinchus mystaceus (assembly GCA_035041135.1). Lineage (NCBI taxonomy): Eukaryota > Metazoa > Chordata > Aves > Passeriformes > Tyrannidae > Platyrinchus > Platyrinchus mystaceus. Next base: position 34,914,043 of record JAWWLV010000121.1, on the reverse strand, counting down.
ACACATCAGAAAAAAAGCAAAAACATAATTTGAGACTGAAAAGAAAATAAAATGGGAAGCAGGGGTGGGGTAGGGGAGGTAGTCCCAACAACAAACAGGCCCATCAAAGTGAAAATGGAAACCAAGTAGTCTGGGAAAACACTTAAACTCATAAAACCTGTAGTATGTTCATCACAACAATGTCACTCTGCTGTGGAATTACAGACATACTTGATCAAAGTTCTGCATCTGATTTACCTGACCTTTATTCAACCATCTTCTCTACTAAGATCAGACTTGAAGTTTGAAGTGGTGTTCTTGCTTTGGAACAGGATACAATATGAGTTTGAACTTGACTGAATCTACCAGGTGTAAGTGTAATACAAACAAAGAAGAAAATACTGTAGTTTTCTGTATGTTTGTAGGTCACTATTTTTACTTTTCTTCTAATATCAGGTTTATGAAATCTTCCTTTTATCACTTCAGATGAAAAAATTGAATCTGACATTTCCAAAATAATCAACCAAATGGACTCCACTAGACCAGATAATGAGAGCCCATTTATCAATAATTAGTTTTATTCCCTTTGTTGCACTCATCAGTCCTACAAGTAGAACACAAACTGAACAAGTGAAGCTGAAGCTACAAGGGTTCTTCATTATGCAATATTCAAATACTTGCAAATTCAATGGGTGCTACAGGAATCAATAGCAAAGGAGTAACAAATGAGATTTTAATCCTTCTTTCACATTAATATTAGCTGATGTGGGTTGTCTGTCACATAAGGAAGGAGAAGTTGTATGATTTGGAGACCCATATGACTCTGCTCAGCACTAGATTTTTTTGAATCCCTTTCTGAGAGTGTTGATAGCCTTTTTTAAGCATTAATGATATCTGTGAGTCTTAAACTTTCAAAAGAAATCCAGAAAAAGCAACCTTTGTGTGAGAAAATTAAATTATTCTCAGCTGCAGAGTCTGAAGATTCTTGTAGTGCTTTATGTCTGTACAGAAGAATATGATAGGATTTAATTAAACAATGACAGTCTTGCTTATGGCGTTTTACAGGAAGCCTTGTATAATCGTTCATCTACTGTAGATTCTTTAGGTCATCCTTTCCTATTAAATTAAATGGGATCAATTTTTAAAACTTACTTTAAATTTGCTTGCCTTTATTAGGAAAGCAGCTATGGGGCTGCAGTTTTTCAGAACTGCCTTACACAACAACATTGTTTCTACTCACTTCAGTGGGAGAAATATCCAACTACCACTGGGCAAGTTTGAAGGTCACACATGAATATTGACAGTTTCAAAAATAGTCTTTTCAGGTTTGACTCTTAACCTATTAGAAGGTCTTACCACACTCGCACTTCTGATTTTTTGTCCTAGCAGATCTGATGTTCACTTAATTGCAAGCATATAAACTGCATCATTCTTCTCCCTTTATCATTCCAAAATCAATTGGCAGCAAGTCCACATGTGTTCTAGGGATCTGAAATCAAAATGTGCCATCAGGCTTGGAGCTACTAAGGATACCAGAGAAATATTTAGCTTGTCAGCTTTGTTTTTTTGCTGCCCTTGTGAAATAGAGTGTGCTATTATGGCGAAGACAGACCCATCCTTTGATATGTCTTTGCTGGAGTTTTCTTCAGATTTGAGTAAAAGGTTTCTTCATTGCTGCTGTGAACAGTTTATTTGCCTTTATTTCTTCCAGGCAGTGCTACTTATATATTGCCTTCCGTCAAAGCAAGGCTGTACACAGGCAATACCCATTTAAACTGGGGGATTTGGACTCCAGGAAGTTTCTGTGGAGTAGATTATGAAGGTGTAAGAGCCACAGTGAGATCTGCCCATGATAGGAATGGATGGCATGAACACTTAGCAAAAAAGACTGAAATACAGGGACTGTGGAGAAAAATCTTTAAAAAAAGTCTTTATTAATATGTCCTATTACTCACAGCATGTGTGTAAACTCTCTAAACCAGGGGGTATCACTCAGCTTTCAAAGGCAGGGCCCTAGGGCAGTTGGATCACACTCTGTGATGGGAGCAGACCCACCATCTTGCTGCTCTTTTTCCTGTTTTTCAGTCCCAATCTGAATTTCTGGAGGACTGCGGCTCTGCACCACAATAAATACCTGACTGCCTGCAGCCAAAAATACCCCATGGCTGGGGGCAGAGAACTTGTATGGCAAACACAAAAGCAGAGGCAGCTGCTGACCTACAGGGTCTGCAACACGAGCACATAGATGAGGGAAGCACTGCAACATGCCACTGAGGTAGTCTGTGGTTCCTCAGCTGGTAGGAGCTTATTTTTGGGTTCAGATGATGAAAAAGCTGGAAAAAAAAAAAAGTGTCCATTGGAAAGTACTAGAGTGGGACAAAACATGTGAATTGAAAAATTATCCTTTAAAAAAGAAAAAATTACCTTGGAAAAATGTCCAGCATTAGAGATATTCCTAATTTTCAAGAAAATTACAGCCCCTCCATTGTACAAAAATGTTACTATACATTGTATCATTATGGTTATGTATTTCAATCTGTGTTGTGGAACAAAAACATGCACAAAGGAAGATGCAAATAAATGCTTCAGTTTGCCGGCTACCTCAGAAAACACTCAGTGTGCATTTGTGGTTTTTTCTCTCCTCCTACCTCCTTGGCCCCTCTCCACCCCCCCCACACGAAGCCTTGACCTTGCTCTCTCTGTCATCTCAAAAAGGATTGATATGACTATTTAATTCAGTGTAAAACATTGCAGATGGTTATAAATAATTTTTTTAACTTTTATGGATCAGTTACAATTCAATTCACGCATTAGCTAGAAGAAAAGGAATCGCTCTACCTCTGTTACCCAGTCCCTTTGTGACTTGAATTTCTCTGAGAACATCGAAAATACAGGTTGGATACCCACACTAGCACTTATGGTGAGGGTCCTGTCCTGGTTGTAGTGACAGTAAAACTTTCAGCAAACCCTTGCTCTGAAGGAGATAAAGATACATTTTGTCTTTCAAATCTCATTAGTCTCTTTAATTTGAGGTATTTTAGCACTGGCCTCTGCTGCTGGTAGCCTTTTAATGTCTTTCTGTAATCACTGGGTTGAAGAAGAGGGATAGGAATGGCTCTCCATCTCACACAGGAATGGTACTAAGTAGAGCAATAACTGTTACAGTTGTCAATAAGTTGGTGGCTTGACACTTTAACAGGGAGCCAGAAATGGCACACTAATATTTTATCATGGATATAAAATACTTAACAATGGCAAAAAATCCTCTGGAATTGTTCGTAAGCTTATACATTTTAACACAGTGGATGTGTCTCTTGAGGATACGGTTTAGGGATGAACATGGTGGTGCTATGTTAATGGTTGGATTTGATGATCTTAGAGGTCTTTTCCAACCTTAATGATTCTGTGACTCTATGACACTCTATCTCCGTTTCAGAGAGAAGGGGACTGCAGGGTGGTTGCTTTGGCTTCACCTTAGGATGAGTGCAGGCAGCTTTAGCATGGAGCTGGGGTTGAAGCTGAGAGCATCCACTGCACTCAGAGTCCACCTGTACCTCCATGTGGCAGCCTGAAAACCAGTGCTATGGGAACTGCACTGGGGGCAACCATTCTTTTACATAAAAATTTACTCATGTGTTTTCACTGTTCACTGATCTGAGACAGCAGAGCACAAAGATCTCAGAAAATTTTCCTACTAAACACACTAACTGGGAACAACAGTTTGTTAAAGCTGCCCTAGTAGTAGCTTTATTCAGTAAAAAGGTGAAGGAGGAGATCAGTGTTTTCCCCACCCTCCCAGAAATGATTTTAGGTTTGCCAGTGTGGCACCCAGCACCCAGGGCTGGACAGCAGCATTGGTGGGGAAGCTGCAGAGAGATCCCAGGCTCTTGCAAACCACATCATCTGCCCTGGAAATCCTACTATGCCAAATACTGAATTACCCCTGCCAGGGAGTCACCAAAACCACTTAGCTCTGCACACCATCTCTGTATCTCTGGTACCAAACAGAGGTGGTGGCTGCTCAGAGAATTGTGCAGGCTTCACTGTGGGAGTTTTTCCATAACCATCACAGATGTTTGTGCCTGCCCCTGGGAAATGCCACACACCAGGACCCAGCGTGTTTGGTGCCTGGTTGGAGGACACAAGAATAATATTGGGCAGCATAGAAAGATAACCAAATAAAACAAACAGCAGGGCAATTTTTTTTAAGTGTCATGGTTATACATATTTTGAAGTGGTTTGGAAGCAGTCAGGAGTCTCCACCATTACATGGGCCTGATCTGACTGTTTCTTTCAGTTTGCAGGGTAATAAAGTTATGTTTCCAGAGCCGTCAGCACAGGAGCCTGTAGGGCCCATGCTGTGTATGTTGTGATGTGCTGAGCCTCATCCCTTGCTCTTCTGACCTCTCCTTTTTGTGAACTATTCAAGTTTCATATTACACCATTTGTCCTGTCTGTCATTTTTGATAACCTGGCAACTGCTACATCCACTTGCTTTTAATTACTCTGCCATTTAATTTGTTTTAAACATCTGTGTCCAGTTTCTATCTGGGGTAATTTTAATCGTTTGTGGCTAATAGAATTTGAAAGGAATATAATTTTCTTATATTTCATTCTAAGATAATCCATTGTGGTTTGCGACAGTCATCTGCTGCTGTTGATTTGCTGCCATACACATGATTTAATTACCTAGAGATCATTGTTATTACCATAAAATCCCCATTTATTAACTGCCATATCAATTATCCACCCGGTTGCTTATTGATCTGAAATCTCCTGAGCAGCTGATCTCCTGGGGCACATTTCAATCCAAGTACAAATCTAGCAAGTTCACTGGAGTCATGTAAAAGTTGAAGCTGGCTCCTTTGGCATACTGATCTCCTGCCAGTACTTTTATTCAGATGACCCCGGATTGTCCAATCACCTGATAGATTTGATAACACACCGATTTACAGCTCCTGTGATTCATGATTCTACTGATACTTATAGGCCATTTGTATCCATTATTTTAACCTTCTTTCTTCTCTGCTGTGATCCCCACGCTTCTTTTTCTGTTTTGTTTTGGTTTTTTTTTTCCCCTCAGCTTCCATCTGCCTGTTCAACTTTGCATTTTGTTTTCCTTCCTCTCTTCTTCTCTGTTTGGATACCTGCCCTCCTGTACAGTCCTGAGTTTTGTTACCACCTTTTCTGTGTTTCTGTTATGCCACCTGGAAGCCCCTAAGACATCTTCCTTTTTCTCCCATCAGACATTGGTATCTAATTTTCCCTTTTCCCTTTTTTTTTTTCCTTCTACTTAGTTTTTTCTAGTCGCAATATGCATTTTGCACTTATTATCAGGAATCCTCTCTCCTTGCTCCTTCCTGACCCTTTGGGAACCTAATTCTTATTCATCTCACTACCTTCTTCCTGATAATCTCTGGTACAAAGCACACACCACGTATACATACAGTATTAATATATGAAGGCTTTGCAAATGTCTTGGCAGATCTAGTCTATTTTTCTGTTGGGAGGTAATAACCTCCTTCCCTCATAAAAAACCTTTAGATGATATTCAAAGAAACATTATAAGGTGGGAAGTATCCAATTTACAGGCGTGGTGTGTCAAGCAAATTTGGACTATGCTAAAGAATATACTTTTCCAAATTACTGTGATTTTTTCAAAATTATATAAGTTATCTTATAAAGTACAGATAAGGGTAAATAATTCCACACTTTGCATAGAATGCTAGTATAACTGACTGAATTTGAGCTACAGTACAAGTCTTTGGGATCTACATTGTTGCCTCTGGTGACATCCGATCAATAAGCTAAAAACAAATATTTGTGCTTGTCAGGAATTAATGTTCATGGTAGGTATAGACTCAAGCAGCAAAAGCTTTGCCTGTCTCCAGATCTGAAACACATCAACATCATTGGCTGCTCTATGATGGAGATTTTTTCTGCTCCTCTCAGGAACTACATTGGGCTCTGAGTCTCATCACCTCCACAGCAAAATGCCTGTGGCCTGTATGTGGGTTTCTTCCTCAGTTTGGACTTTGGTTTATGGTATTTTTGTTCAAAACCTGTCAGTGTTTTGGATGAAAAGCAGCAGTAACTGAGGTTGCCCCAGCATTTAAGCAACGTCGTATTTTCATGTGTAAAATTTCCTAGAAAACAATAGCTCAGTCTGTGACCAGAATAAAATCTCTTGCATAACAGACTTTAATTTCTGTAATCACTAGTATGGGAGCTTCCCTTAACCCTGTTTAAAGTAGAAAAAAAAAGGAGGGTGACAAAATAACATGAATGAGCTGTTGACCAAAATATATAAATGCTTAGAGAATCCAGGGATTGTTGCTTTTCATTTAATTATATAAATGCAATAAAAATTTCATTTTGAGGAAACATATAATTATCATTATGGATTTTAAAATTATTTTGGTTTTCTCTCTCTCTTTTTTTTTTTTTTAATCTTTTTATCTTTTAGGAGAAGATCCTCTTTTTAGCTGGCCTTGCTGTGTTCATGCCACCGAACCAAAATAGGTGACAATAACTGCTGACAATATATACTTAGAGAGTAACTAATAGAGATTTTCTATTTGCACTGACCTTTGATCTACTGGGTGTATGTCAGAAGGACTGAAGCTGACTGCAGTGCCCTGAGGAGGGCTGTCTGATGCTTCCTGTGATGTGAGCTCTCTGTGTGGAGGAGAGTGGCACACAGGAGAGTCCTATTAACATTAATGACTGCTCTGGGTTGGCTGAATGCCATTTCACCGCTCTTCATTAACGCTGCTGGATCCATTACTGCCTTCTTTGTCCTGGAAAAGAAGCTTAAAGTCTATGGACAGCATTGCCCTTATATGTATATCACCAGTGAGAAAGTAGACATAAAGAAAGCACAGGGCAAAGGGTTAGGAAAATATGAGCTCCAAAGACAGGCTCATAGACCATCTAATTTAGAGCTGTTTCAGCCCAAGTGTATGAAGATGAGGTAGAGGGCAAGTGCTAGCTGAGACAACTCTGCCCTGGCCAGCCAGAGGCCCAGCTGCAGTGCTGCCAGGGCTGCACCCAAGGGCTGACTGCTCCCCACGCGGCTGTGTGTGTTTTTACAAAGCTGTTTAGAAAGGGTTTGACCTAAGTTTTATGAGAACAAACAGCCTGGAGATTGCTTGGGAGTTAATGAGGGTTAAGCAGCATGACCTTGATATATCTCTTCTTTCTGAATAGCGCTTTAAACTTGGCCCCATATGTATTTGCTGACCAAGAATTATTATTCAAGTGCACTGACTGGAGTTCAAGCCTTGTCTATGATTAATTGAGGAGATACAGCTATGCTGACAGCATGGCACTGTGAGGCTATGAAGGGTAGGAGAAAAGTCCGAGAGGAGAAGCATGTGGTGATGTAGGGTTAGATATCTACTGAAATTGTTGAACATCCTGGGCTGAAGAAGTCACCAGGGATATCACTGTCACATAAATTAGATTATGATAATTTATTATTTCATGGCAGTGTCTCTGGTCCTTGAAGTCCAGGATGAGAGAAGATAAGGCAGAGGCTGCGCCTGTGACTGCTTCCAAGTGACCCTAGAAATGGCTGGTAGCACAGGTTAACAGTGTGACTCTTCTGATGAAGGTGGCTGTGCTGAACACAGTGCTGGGCACAGCCCACAAGGCAGGTAAAACTGATTTGAAAATTCAGTTATCCAGGACTCTGCACAGGGACACTTGCCAGATTACTCTGACCAACCTGCAGCCCTGCAGGAAAGGAGACATGGAGGCTGCTTTAAAGTCCACAGCAGCCAGACCCGAGCCTGCAAGATTTGAGCCCAAGCATTTAGTTAAGGATCAACCTCAGCCAAAAGAGGGGTCACCTGAGTGCATGGATTGACAAACCACCACAGCCATCCAGGAGAAGCTAGACCCTTGTACTGGAGAGCCACCCCGCCAGGTGGAAATCAGTCCAAATGAAAAGAACAACAAAATTTCAAGTGACTTTTTGAGAACTAGTTTCGTGTTGAGGAAACAACAGCTGGTGGACTTTTTTCACCAACAACTATTTCCATGTTTTTTTTAATGGGTTCATAGAAGCATTGAGTAGGTGGGTATTTCATCATTCTGGGAACTTCATTTGTTCTGTTGCCTGTGAAACAAGAAGAATACATTTATATCTCTTTGAATTAACTCTGTGTTTTGTAAATGTGTTTAATGAATGAATAATAAATTAATTGCAATATTTCAAAATACAAATCAAGATGCAGGTGCAGCTTATGTGTTTCCATAGGAAGAAAGTTACTCTTCAGTGGCTATAAACATCTTCACTATTTTTTTTAATTTATACTTGCCTGCTATTGTTTACTCCCTGCTATTTTCAATTAAAAGAATATATAATTTATATTAGTCAGGATATATGAATTTTATACCACAGAACTCAGACTTCTTTTATTTTTTAGTTAGTAATGCAATAGGAAGACATATAATGCCAAACATTTAATGAAAGCAAATAGAGCAAACATGAATAGCAAGTCTTCTAATGAATAAATCTGAATAATAAAAATCCCTGTGGAGTGTAGAGGCAGATAGGTTAATTCTTTCACTTGAATTTTAATTCTGACTGAAAAATAAAAGAGCAGAAGGGTTTTCACATTTAACACTTGGTTTTCCTTAAAACACAGAGAAAAAGAGCTTTTATTCTTGATTTCTGGTCTATAGAAGTGTTTGATTAACAGAATGAACAAAAGGATACTTATGATGTGAGATATATAGCATCAGAGAGCATGGAGCACCACCAGTGCTCTTCTGGTTGCTGGTATAACTTGTGGCAAAAAGAAATTGAAGAGCACTCATTGAACTGGTTCTGAAATGTCATCATAAAAATACAAAACTGAGCCCCCGTTCCCCTCCTCAGCTCTTAAAACTAACAGAGAAGTAGAGATTAGAAGTTCTATCAATCATTCTTGTCTATTCTTTCAGTCTTATTTTGTTCTCTTTTCAATGGTTCTTTAAAGGAAAGACAATTAAAAAAAAAGGAAGAAAAAAATTTCCAACAATTCAATCGCAAGTGAAAGTAGAACTTGCTTTTTCTCTTCTAAATGCCAATTGTTCTCAATTGAAGACATATTTCAGTAAGATTACTTGTTCATTTTAAAGGTTTCTTTTATTTTGATCATGAAACATATTTAGAGGAAATAAAGGAAATTTAGATCTTTGAAGTACTATAAGAAGCTATGAATTTATTTGGTTGAAAATCATTAAGCATCTTATAGCCCTATAGGGGAAATCAAGGTTCTATCAGCATGTCAGAGTTATATGTCCAAGACTGGATGATATGTTCTAATCCCAGCCTTAACAAAGTCAATGTGTTTCTTGGGAATTAAAGTGCAGGAGATGCCTAGACTGTCTAGACTATTTCTATGATGCTACTTTTTAACCTTGTAGTTTCAAGGTGGAAATAGAAAGGTAACTAGGATTATTTATCAATATAGAAAATATTCTTATTTCCTTCAATCTGTATTATAAAATTTACTAGTCTCTTTAAGGAATTTGGAATTGTAAATTTACTCCATGACTAACATGTCATCTAATAAAATCTTCTCAGACCAAAGGGAGAATTTTTTCATGAGCCAGGTACAGACTGTTTTCTCCTTTTGCAAATATGGATGCCAAAATTAAATACTAATTTGTAGCACCCAAGAAAACATATGACTGAAGACTACCTTTTGGGTTGAGCTACAGAAATCATCACATATGTAAAACCATCCCAAAACAGGGATTAGATGTTAGCATCCCTTGATTCAGAATTGCACTTATAAGAGTGTGATGTCAAAGGTAACAACAGAACTAGCTTTAGAATGGATCATAGCAACATGTAGGAATTTATCTAATCTCAGACATCCAGTCATGACGACAATGATACATTTCCTGGAAATTCAGAATGATGTCAGGTTTTGTCAATAAAATTCAATGGTCTGTAGCAGAAATCTTAATATCAACTGTCCCTACCAAAAAAAAAAAAAAATTAACAAAAAATCAAGCTCAGTAAGGAAAACCCCCAAAATTTTATACATGCAAACACACACACACAAGTGGTTTTTTTTTTTCCTTTAGGAAGCAAAGGGAGACATTTTGTTTCTTTTAATTTTACTTCTTTGTAATTTATTTTCTGATAAGAACACTTTTAATAAAAGATGATTGCTTTCAGAAAGAAATGACAGCTCAAAAAGTGTTTGAATAGAGAGAGCCATTCTGATAGCAGTGTATGAATCATAGAGAATATACCATAACGAACACTGAATAGAAAAAAACCTGTGTGTAGTCCTGCCTGGGTTATCATGGAGCCAGGAATACCTTTTCACAATGGCACAAAAAGCAGATGCTCTAGCTTGCACTGTCACCTATATCCTCATATATCTCCAGGCTATCCCTCTAGGTATACAAATGCTTTACTAGGTTGACAGGGTCTGGCAAGCTGCTAGGTGTCTAAATAGCATCAGATTTTCACACCTGAACCGCTCAAATTAAACTCTATTAAGTTTATGATGGACAATGTTGATCCATAAATTCCTGTGTTAACTCTGTCCATGTTGACTGTCTCCCTTAACATTCTGGAAACAGTGGTTTTGGTATTAATGATGTGGAGCAGGCATCTGAAATGGAGAAGAGTAAAATAGCAAATTTTAAATAAGGTAAGTTCGTAAGTAAATGAAAGGGCAGGAATGCCAGAGAGTCAAATGAACAACATGATGACAGATGAAATACAGTACTGTCTATAAAGTAATAATGCAGATCCTAAGCACTTATTTGTACAAGTCAGATGGATTCAATTTCCTATTTTACTGTGAATGCTGTGGAATGAAGGTCTGTACAACAGTGGTCAAAAAAACCCCAAAGCAACAAATAAGATATTATAGGGTAAAAGGATGGGACAGACTGTCTTTCTGAAAGTATTATAATGTCAGTGATGTGCCCTAGATACAGTACGTACTCAATCCTGGTCAATCTATTTGAAAAAGAGATGAAGAAGATGTAGAAATAGGTGATAAAAATTACCAAGAGCATGGCACAATTTCTGTGATGAGAGATTGCCAAGACTGAGATTGTCTCACTTGGGGAAGAGATAAATTTAAAAAGATATGACGAAACTATATAAAATACCGAGCGCTACAAGAAAAAAAATGTAGCTATTTTTCTTTACTGTTACATTTTCTCTTAATACAGGAAAAATCAAGTCTTCAATAAAACTGAAAGTCAAACAATATAACCCTAAGGGGGTGAGAAAAATATTCAAAGTTTAGTAGATGAACTCATTGCCACTGAGCTTTAAGTTTTAGCTCAATGTAGGCACCATTTAAGTATGTATGTAGATAAGGAGAGCAGGCACCATTTCTGTGATGGTTTAGACATCTTTTACATTGCAGAGAGATCCTGAACATCTTAGCTGCCCTTTTCCAGTGAATATAGCAAGTAGTTTATTAAATCATTGTGTTCTCCAGTCACAAACTAACTTATTCACTAATGAAGACAGACTTCTCACTGTGAACAAGGTTTTTCATAATTATCCAATGTGAGTATTCCTGCTCTTTGGTTCCCTAAGAAATATTCATTAAAGTCTTTGTGTTGTGAGAGACAGGAGGCAGAGTTGGAAGAACAATTCAACCCAAACAACTGTCTTTCCATGTTCCTGAAATATCTGTCAATGTACAGTGTTACATATCGTACTGATGCAGAAATGTGATTAGCTATAAAAAGGGAATGCATTCACTTAGTTGTTAAAATTATAACATTAAATTTGAGGAACAATGGAGAGAAAAAATATGTTTCCCACTTTCAAGGTAAGTAGGAGAAATAAGCTTCATGTCATCACCATATCATAACAAAACATAAAAATAAATGAGAAAAATCAGTGCCCGGGTCAGAAGAGACAGTCTGGATAGCCTTGTCAGAGATGAATATTCTCATTGAAAGATAAATGGCTCATTTGAAGAATGTATCTACCATTTAAAAAGTTACTAGAGAAATTTCTGGTTTACCATATCCTTTCAATGAGCAAAGAAAGGTCTTTAGAGCCTGACATGCAGATCACTGAGAATGATCTGATAATCACCCTTCAGCAAGCAATGGAAAACTTCATGTGATTTATATTGTTGTGAGAAACTTTTGGTTTATTATGAAACGACAGAGAGGCTACCAGAAAAACATATGGAATGAAGTGCAAAGGAAATGAAAATACGGGAGATTAGTTTCTGAGATTGAAGCACATTCATTGAGAGAGAAAAGAAGATGTTAATATAAATGAAAAGCAATTTAGAGTTTTAGTCCCATTCACATGCTGAGAAAACATTGAAGAAAATTGATTTGGGTAATCTATTTAAAAAAAGTGAAAAGAAAAAAAACATCCAAACATAGGGTGACAATAAAACAAGTACACATTTCTTTCTGCAAACACACAGATAATTAAGAAAAGGTTGGAACAGAGAAAAACATGTAACCCGCAAATGACAACAAATGGAATTTCTTTGGAATCACTTCCTTCATGTGGAGAGAAAGAAAACACTGGCATGTCCCAAAGCTTATATTCAACTCAGTCCTGGTAAAAAAATCTTTGAAGGTAACTAGAAAGGAAGTTCAAGGAGTTATTGAGTCATAAAAATTTTAGATAGTAAAGGAAACCCCTAAGGTTTCAGAAGTGACAATTTCATAACTAACACTCTTCTTCTCAAAGATAATAAAAACTGAGCAGAGGGGAGCAGAAGAAATAAAAGAGAAAGTATCAGTACTTTTTATCATGCTACTTATTCATTTAAAGTTACTACAAATACCTATTCTTTTTATAAAGAATTCTTTTTGCAACAGGGCTGCTCATTGCCTTTTTCAGGAGAAAACTGTTGAGAAGTTCACTGCAAAACCACAGGAACATATACAAAATCCTTTTCTCCACAGTAATAAATGAGATAGTATGTAACAAAGAGCAGTCTGATGGGCAAGTCAATTCTGCTACAGACATATGTACATGCAAAGCTTTGGGACTATCTGACACATTGCCCTAGAGAGGACAACCAGTCTGGTGAGAATGAAGTCAGAAGTGTCATTAAGGACTGTGCTTGGACTGTTTGAAGGGATAGTATTTTCTCTTATCTGGATATCTTGGGCATTGGACTAGATTATCATTAATGATCCCTTCCAGCCCAAACCATTCTATGAATCTATAATTGTTGTATGGCGACCTGGTTCAGGAAAAGCACGGTGGCCACCTCTCAGCCACTCGGGCCATAGACTCGCAGACACCAATGTGGTGGACGGTAAATGGCGTTTATTAGCTTGTAACACAGTCTTTTATAGCACCTAATTGCACCGTCATTTCCGTCTGCTTATGAAATCACCTGAGATACTGTTGGCTGCCAGGCATCGGAGGGGGTGGTCCCTGGGGGGGAGGTGGGCTCCCAGCTTTCCGTACAACCCGAAATCTTCTGAGCGCCAGACCCTATCTGCTCACATATAATCTCTTAGGGATGACTTTGTGGAGAATGTAAAAGAGCAATGAATGCTGAAGAGATGACGATCTCTGAGATTTCTAGCTTAAACTCCGTCTTGAAATATTTTAAGCTCTGGAATGTGGAATATTATTTTGTATTAAAAGTATCTTCTCTAAATATAAAACAGGACACTAAAATTACTTCAATTTGAAGCTTAAATTATTGTTAAAGAGTCTGTTAGTTTTTATCTGCTCAGAAAAGCAACTTGGCATGTTTATTTCAAAGTAATTGTAATGAAAAATCCTCAATAGATGACACTGTAAGATGATGATAGAGAAATTAAAAAATATAAAAAATAGAGATAGCATTTTTTTAATAAGAAATGTGCATTTTTTCCACCAAATCCCATTTTCCTTTATACTTTTTGTGACTATTGAGCATTTGGAAAAATGGAATGTTAATGTTAGCAATGCTGGCTTGGTGACTTTTGGGAGACAAGTTTTAGGCACATTTTAGTCCACTTGCTTCCTTATGCCAAAATTATATGACTACTTCCTCTAGCTGAGGCTTCGCAGATCTGATGAAACATGACAGCAATATTTAAAAACAAACAAACAAACAAACCCCACAACAACAACAACCACCAAAAAACCCCACAGCTTTTTCTAAATGTCTTTTAGATACGTGTAATACTCTTGACCCGAAGCCTGTGCTAATACCGGCAGTGCAAAACCAGCTGATCAGAACATAACTTCCTTCTTTCAGCACCAGAGCTCTTTCCAGCTTGCTGGTAGGGTAAGACCATTGCTCAAACACTGCTGAACCCTAATTGTGCATTAGATCCAGGAGTTTAAAGGGTACTCTGATATGTTGAAGACTGATTATCTGCTTATGTATTTTCTTTAAATAGAATGCCCTTCCCAACCCTGGTATTTAAGTAGGAACTTTTAGCACTGCTTTATGCAGATTAGTAACCTCTCTTTCTCAGAGTTGCAAAAATTCATATTCTAGTTTCTGTCTTTATATGGTAAAGAAAGTTTCTCTCTGGCTTCTGCTTGTTAGTGTTTGTCTTCTTCACTGGAGCATGAAAGGTTTTATTCCTTTTATTTTTTTTTTGGTGAAACTATGTTCAGCAACGATGGTGTTTTTCATTAGCCATATCAACATGTACTTTGAGTCTTTTAAGTCTCTTGGGCATAATGCTGTTTTTCAATGAGGAGTTCATTTATGCATTGTGTGAAAGCAAGTATTTCCTCTCAGTACAGTGCCTTCAGACAATGCAGAAAATTCCATAGCTGCTCTTCAGGTAGGGTGAAAAAAAACAAGCAGCTCAGTCCTACTCACAATGTACCCATGTTATTCATCTCTTACCTAAAATGACTCTTTTCTAAAATGACTTACTTCTTATACAGAAATCTTTTTGTCAGAATTTAATTTTCCTGCCCGTGAACCTGTCGTGCTGTTATAGTCCAGAAATGGGCACAATATTCCTCCAGAGTCCAAAGGTATTATTATACCTGTGGTAATATTTTCCACTCTATTACATTTATTTGTGTTTCCCTCTTTGGACTTTATTTTGTTTTGATGTGACTGATATTAGTTACCATGTGCCTGTTCACTATGACAGTATGCCGGCTTTCCTCAGATTCTTGATTTCTTTAGATATCCCCTTCCTAAAGGGTGGTCCTTTGATCACCACTGCACATGGATTGGGGGATGCTGTCTGAGAGGTCCTGAAATGGATTTTGTGAGGCGAATGTGTTCATTTGAGCCTTACTTTCTAGCTGTGGCTGGGGCATGACTAGGGCAAAAATACATGTTCGGTAATTACTGCGTTTACTTTGAAGAAGCAGGGAACTTATAACCCAGAGACTTAATGAACATGTTGCTGCTTAGCTGGTGGGGCAGCTGTGCTGCTTATACTGACCTTCTACTTTCATGATTACTTTTCTTTTATTATATTCCATGGACTCTTTCTCCATTCAGATCTCCATAATGATGATGGCCAACAGGTAATATAATATGTAGAGAAAACAGTCCTGTCCTGTAGCTAAACAAGCAACAACCAAAAGTAATTGAAGTAACAGCTCCATAGTTAAGAAAGTGCAAATTCTGACAAATGCATCTGTATCTATATCTCTAAAGCACATTTAATTCAGTGCAGTTGTGAATCTAGCTGTCTTTTAAACACAGTAATCTACAAGTAATACAACTAAATCTACAAGTTATAGACAGCAGTAACTAGGCAATTCTGATTTAGACTTTGAACATATACATTTAATTTCCACCCCTTTTTTTTTTACTCCTACCTTTACTTTTTTCGCTCCGACATTTTAAAAGAGATAATAGAATGAAACTTTTAAATAAAATATAAAAGCTCAACAATGACATTTGTATTTCCTTTATCTTAATGTTCAAAGCAGGTAGTTGGCATTATTTCAAGCTCCCTTTCTCTTATGGTCTCTCTGCACTTACTCTGTAGTCAAGAGTCAGCTACATGGTTTGCGTATTTAATATGTATTTAATTGTGTATTTAATTGGTTCCAGACCCCAAAAGATTAAGATGCTTTAGGTAGGACTTTAGTGGGACCTATACTCTTAAATTCAAATCTTCAGTCCTCAGAATCATCGAAAAATTTGTCAACTGAAGGTCTGCTCTGATAGGCTATAGTGGGTAGACTTTGGCTGGATGCCATGTGCCCATTACCCTCCTCAGCAGGATAGAGGAGAGGAACATAACAAAAGGCTCCTGGTTTGAGATAAGACAGGGAGAGATCACTCACCAGTTGCCATCATGGGCAAAACAGATTCAACTTAGGGAAATTAGCTTAATTTATTACCAAACACATCATAGTAGGCTAGTGAGAAACAAAACTAAATCTTAAAAATAGCTTCCCCCCACCCTTCCTTCTTCCTGGGAACAATTTCATTTCTGAATCCCCTACCTCCTCCCTCCTCAGCAGTGCAGTGGGATGGGAATGCTCCAGTGCCTAAATGACTTTCTACCCCTCCTTCTTCGCTGACCTTGATGTCTGCAGGACTGTTGTCCTCACATATTCTCAACCTTCTCTTCTCTGGGTGCAATTGCACAGGATTGGGTTTTTTTCTTTCTCAACTCCGTTATTCCAGAGGTGCTACCACTGTTGCTGATGGCCCCAGCCTTGGCCAGCTGGCTGTCATTGGCTCTGCCAGACACAAGGAAAACACTCCTGTAGACCTCTGCTGCCAAAACCTGGCCACGCAAATCCAGCATATAGGCAGAGCTCTGTGCATCAGCAGTTGCTGGAGGAGGTGGCAGCATCACCTCTTTGGGCTGTGAAATAATGTTTGTAGGATGATTTAACCACATCTTCCATTTACCAGGAAATTGCCCAAGTGAAAAAAAAAAAAACAACAACTATTTGAAAGGGAAAGACATATGAAAGAGAAGGGAGTGGTGTGTTTGTAAATTTTCATTTCCTTCTATGGAAACAAATCTGTATTTAGGAAGTGGCAAATGTAAAAAAGCTACCAAAGTATATGAGATAGAAGAGCAGATTAGATGACCCTAAACAATTGCTTTTAGTACTGATTTCAGGATAAAGTGATGAAATTTAAAGCTGTGCTTGGAAACAGAGATCAATATTTTTGAAATGGTGTCTGAAATATAGTCCAAGCTTTGCTTCCTGAACATGGACTTAGTATGCATTTTACATGAAATCATAACTGGATAAAAACCCAATATGATTATGGGAGCAGATAAAAGGAAATCCGTTCCCTCCCTGCACTTTCTGGATATCACTCATTTTGGTTGGTTCTCCATGTAGTGAGTTTTTTAGAAAACATGTGACAGAATCAACAAGATGGAGATAAGCAATCTCTCCTCTGCAAATGGAGTAGAGCCTGTGCAGTGCTGGCAGTCTCCCAGGGAGGGTTCAGATCCCTTTCTTTGGCCACTTTTCAAGCATAAAGCTGATCTTCTCCTTCAGTTTTGAGAGAATAGGACTAAATTAAATTTAGGGAAGAGGATGGACACACATGGATGGTCAGAGTTGCATCAGACAGCTTTTAAATACCTGCTTCCCCTCTTCTTCTTCCTCCCACCTTTGCCCTCTCCCTTCTGTTTACTCTAGTGGATATCAGAGCCATAGAACCCCCAGCGCAATGCAATAGAAGAGGCAAGTGTGTTAAACTAAAAATCTTTAAATTCCAAGATTAAGCAGACAACCACCTAGAAATAGGCAACAACAAAAAAAAAATCTTCACAGAAAGTAGACTTCACAGCCTCCTTTTCCTCTCCTTTCCCTAGACTTTTGACCACACAGGTGCCTCTGTCTATCTGGAAGATTGAAACATTTCTTTTAAAGAACTGATCATAGAAAAATCTGATTTTATATAAAATACTCTCTCAGTTAGGTGGGAGACCTGGGTTAAATTTCCCCAACAAATAGAAGAGATTAGGCTTCATACTCGCTGTGCTCTAGAAGCCTGCTTTAATCACAAGGCTATAGGCATCTAATTCAGGGCCCTTGATATGTCTGTTTGATGCTGCATTGCCCTAGACTGTAGTACACTTTTATCTCCATGTCCTGGTGGGTCCTTATGCTCTACTTCCATCCTGTGAGCTCCTCAGTTATTATGTTTTTGCAAAAGGAATAACCCTCCAAAACTAAGAATTTCAGGTTTTCTGAAATTTCTGTCTCTTATTCTTGATGTTGTAGAATCAATAAAGAGAAGAAAAATGGAAAAAAAAAAAAAAAAAGAGAAAAATCTATGCATAGCAGAGCTGATATGAAACAGTTCTTTGTTATACATTTTAGTCCTAAAGGAATAGTCATGGTATAACATTGGAATCCACTAAAATTCACTGAAATACACTTTGCTTTGACTTTTGATCCAGTGTGGGAATTATCCCAGTACTTTTTATTTTGAAGTCCATGACATTTCAGGTAATTCTGATTGCATTTTCACTTTAATCCTTTTTCTGTCAAACTCAGGAATGGATGGAGTTGTCTGATTGGTTCTGTTTGGCTTTTTATTTTTTAAATGCAAGAAATAAAGGAAAAGGAAACAAAAAGGATCAAAGATGTTTAACTTTATACTAGCCTGAGTCATCCAAGTCTGCACTGCTCTCTTCAACTGAAATGGAAAAGTAAATGAAAGGTACTTCTCAAGATTCTTCTCTCAGTTTAGCAACAGAGGGATGAAAAACTCTTTGCTAGAGTTACTAATAAAGTTATTCCACTGGGAATTTTAAAAGAAGAACAGAAGTACAGGTTCATGTACTGAGTTCATACTTGGGCAAACCCCTACTAAAATGAAAAGGAGAGCTCCCTAGGCCTGAGTGAACTAGAGCTCATTAGAGGGTATAATTTGTAATTTCTTAGTATGGGTTAAGTTTCCAAGTTTCCATAAATGACCTAGAGCCAAGAAAGTATTTAAGACATACCTTTCAGTTGCTAGGAATGGCAGCCAGATAGTGCTCAGAGAAAGCTTTCCATCTCTGGCCGCATGCCTCAACCTCAGGACATCAGCAGAAGATATCCCTGCTACACACCAGGCATGAGGGCAGAAAAGCTGAGATGACAACACTGACACAGCAGCTGCATAAGACCATGGAAGGTGTGCTACAGGTCTGCGGTGAAGTGGTGACAGCAGGAGGCTGCAGGGGTGGCCTCTGAGGGAAGAGGTCTTGGCTGCCCCAGGAAGGGCACTGCCATGCAGCCAGCACACCCACCTCGGGGCAAAGCTGAGCCCATCCCCCAAGCTGGTTGTGCCTCTGAGAAAACATATTAGTGAAAGGCCATAAAATGTTGGACAGGCAGTGGAAGAGAGGAAAAAACCAAGAGTGATAACCAGCAGAAGTCACACCAGGTCAGAGGAGAAGATGTTTCAGGTGCAGAAACAGAGTTTTACTACAGCCATTGAGGACCTATTCCCGAGCAGGGTTATCCTGGAGGACTGCAGCCCACGCTGGAGCAGTGAAAGACTGTGAGGAGAAAAGAGTGGAAGAGAGAAATGGTTATGGATGATCACGGCCAGCCTTTGTGCCACTAGGCAGAGGAGAGAGGAGTTGATAGAGGAGTGCAATGAACCCCAGTAAAGGCAGGAGGAAATGTGTTGTTTAAATGTTTGTCTTTTTTTTTTTTTTTTCTCACTACCTGGATCTATTTCAATTGTCAATAAATTAAATTATTTTCTCCAAGTTGAGCCTGGTTTGCCCCTGACAGTAGCTGGTAAGCAGTCTCCCTGACTTTGTCTCAGCCCACAAGCTTTCTCATCCTATTTTCTACTCCTGTGTCCCTGAGCAGGAGGAGTGAGTGAGCAACTGGGTGGACCAAGACTAGCACACCACCACACATGGTCAGTGAAAGGTGTGCATGAAAATCCTCAGCCAACCCTGGGTTCCTCAGAACAGGAGAGAGAGAGAATTACTGTAGAGAGTCCAGAGGCCACCAAGATGTTGAAGGGACCAGAACTTCACTCCAGTGTGAAAAAGCTCCAACCAGGAGAAGAGAAGGCTCAGGGGAATCTTACCATACCTGAAGGGAGGGTGTAAAGAAGATAGAACCAGGCTATTTCCATTTGAGCCCTTGATAGGACAAGAGGCAATTGGGCACACACTGAAACATATGAGGTTCCCTCTGAACATCAGGAAGACTTTTTTTCACTGTGAGGACAGTGATGCCCTGGCACAGGTTGCCCAGAGAGGTTGTGGAGCTCCATCCTTGGAGTCAGATATTAAAAAACTATCTGGACATGGTCCTGGGCACATGGCTCTAGATGACCATGCTTGAGATAAGATACAGAGTTGGATGAGATGACTTTCAGGAGCTCCTTCCAACCTCAATCAGTCTGTGATTCTGTGTAAATGCCAAAGGGTGAAAAAGACAATTTTACCTTTTCTAAAAATAGAAAGGTGACAGCACACAAAAATCCTCATGATAGGTTATGATAGAAACTCAACAGAAAGGCATTGCTTTAGGAAAGAAATGTTGAAATATGATTTAATTGAAATATCTGCAGTCTACACTGATTAACTCAGGAGAAGTTATAAATGTAATGATTTTCCACAACTTTATTTAAAATTATGAAAGGAAAATGAAGGGATGAAAATGGTCATTCTCGCATTGGTAGGACATTCAAATATTATTTCTAATTTAACCAGGAGAAGTGGTATCTGTCCCTTTTGAAAAGTCTGTAATTTGTCATCTACAACTATGTTTTACCTGCTTCTTCCTAATTTACGTGACAAGCTGATAACAGATTTTTGTCATCATTACTGAATATGCTTTAACTTTTATATAGTCTTCATACTTTTATCTTACATGAATATTAAACTAAATGAACTATAATTAATTTGCTCATATAATGTACCAAATGAGTAATGTAGTTCATCAAACTATCAATTAGTACATACAGTATTACTAGATGTCCCCTCTCTATAACAGTTTTTTTTCTTTCAACATATTTTTTGTCACCAAAGTAGAAAACAAAATGAAGTAACACATTCCAGTTGTCACTAACCTTTTGCATTGCACTGCAATCTCACAGTAACTTTGTTGCTTTTTTTGATTCCTAGGCTTTCTGCTATTTCCCACTTTCATACAACTGCATAAATCATGCATTCACTTAGAAACACCACTGATTGAAATTACATGACCTGTGTTTATTGAATTTATTTTGAAAGCGGAGCTTCTGCAAGCTAGCACACAAATGAGTATTACACAACAGATCTGCTTTCCTCCATCTTCATTGCATTAGTCTTCCCATCTATAACCCTTCCATCAGTAGACTGTAAGTTTTACCTGTATTTTTAAATCATATACACTTTTTCTCTCTCTTATGTATTTCTTCATGGAACCTGTCTAGACTCCAGCTTCCAAAGCCCGTCTCTTTAAATACTTGAGCATGAGTTTGCATGAGCAGTTAGACACCTAATAAAATACTGGCATTTTCAAGACTATAATTTCAGATGAATATTTTGCTTTGGAATATTTTTGCAAATCTATACAGGTACTGATGTTGCCTCATAACTAATTAGTTGCTTGGAGACAGTTCAAAACTAAAAGCAAATGGGGCAAATTAGTGGCGAAGGATGTATCAGATGAGTGAGTCGTAATTCACTGGCATGCAGAGATTAAGCTTGCTAAAAGCTGCTGCAGAACTTAAGATGCTAGAAGATCAGGAGAGTTCATGGAATAAATATATCATATGATATATTATAACCTATTATAATCTACAAGAGCTACTGTAGCTTATATACTGTCTTTCTAAATTGTAAATACTTCTTGTTAATAGTGCAGGTGTCAAATTCAGTTAAAAAATCATCTACTCTGAGCAAGTTTGAACCAACATCATCTAAAATACAGTTGGCCTTGAAAGAGCACAGAAATTAGGCTTAGTTTGGCTAGGTTTAAGGCTAGTGAAATTTAAATTGCATTGTATCAGATGGGGTCATTTTCTAGTATATTGGACATCCTAATGATTTCATTTCAAATATCTTTACTATAGCATGGTGAATCTTGAACCTTGATTCTAAATGAAATAAAATTTTATAGCTTTGCTGCTGTTAATGGTAGGAGTAGGATTATAACCCATAGTTTTTAAGCATTGGAGACTTTTTTTTTAGTTCTAGGTTTGATAATTTTGGATGTTTTCTGCACTCATTTACCAATCTAGGATACCTCACAGGCAGAAAAAATTAAAACATCTTCAAAGTGAGAATTTGGTTTTCACACTTGTAAGGAATTTGTCATTTTGCTTACAAGACATGTAAGTCTAACCTGAGAAAGGATCCTTTCCTTCTCATGGGACATCAGAGAGGAAAGCGTGCTGGCTGGAAAGCCTCTTTTTTATTTATTTTTTTCTTTCGTTTTCTCTTTTCCTTTTTGTTTATAAAAAAGCATTCTGAAAAAAAAAATAATTAATCTTAAGAAGATTAAGAGCAGTTCATTCCTAGAAACATTGCTGCTTTTGTTGGATCTTGGGGTGCAGATAAAGTAGTCAAGACTCACAAACTGAGTTTGAGAATTGCTCGAGCATGGTGCCAAAGGCACACACTTAACAAATCCAACACAAAATGAGTGTTGAGCAGACAGTCAACCTTCATAAAGGCTTCCTGACTTTGTGTTCCAAGGCATTTAGCTTTACCATCTGCAGTATCCAATATTAAGCACCCAAAATAAAAGAAATAGTATGTACTTCCTATATCATGTATTTCTGATATGTAGATTTGTCACTGACTTCTTCAAAATGTCTTTAACTTTGCTTGGATATTTGACTTGAGATTCAGGGTGAGAGGGTAGAAAGGAAATCAATAAAATTTTTTCTGTGTAGATGAATAGGGAATAACTGTTAAACTAAACTGATCTAGTAAGTTGAGTTTAAACTAAACTAAAACATAAATAAGCCTTACCTAAGCAATCAGAAGACTTGAAATAGTATTCTTCTAGGTGCACAATACATTAATGACCCAAAAAATAATACTTATTATACCTTGAAAGAAGGTATTTAAGGTATATAAGGTATATTTTATGGAGCAGCAAATGCTAAATGGAGGTTTCGGCTTTGAAGCACAACTATTATTTGCATGTAAATGACTTGCAGAGTCACAGCTGCACCACTGGTCCAGCACATAAACGGCATTTTCTGTGAGTTTAGTAGTCAGACATTTGAAAACTCCATTTGCCACCGTTCCTCAAATGTGTTGGTTAATCATATCTTTAAAATAAATTAGGCAAATCCGTTTTCTGCTACGTGGATGTTCTGACAAAAATGAAGGGTCAGTCACAGTGTAGTTGGAAATGTGATCCATATCTTCTTTACAATCCACTATAGAAAAATGTTGGTCCCCATTCAGTTGGAACTAAAAATATTCAGTGTTACTCTCGGTAGAGGGAAAAACTATGTTTCATTTTAATAGATGGAGGAAACAGGATAAACAGGAGTGTATAGGAGGTCTCTTCAGGCTCTCTCTTCAGGTCTATCTATTGCTTGATAAAGTTTTTATATAGATTAATTAATTCAGGATATAATTTATTCACCTGCTTTATTTATAGGTGCAAAATAAGTGTCTAAATAAAAGAGAGGGTTTAAGTAGACAGGGCTCACGCCCCCTCCTCCAGGGAAAAAACAAAAGCTCCTGTAATTCTGCTGCAGGTCACTAGGTGGGGAGCGACAACTCGGGAACAGAGACCCTCGGGGACAGACTGAGGTCACAAGCACAGCCGGGATGATGTAAATTACCATTCCCTTTGCTCTCTGCCATGGAGAGAGAGCCCTGCACCTGGCGCGGAGTCCTGGCATTGGAGCCCAGCCCGAGCCTGTGAGCGATAGGCCACCTCCCATCCTCCCACATCATGTACCATTGGCGTTATGACGATTAACTTATACATCTTGAAACTTCATGTTACTCACCCACCTAATATGTTCAGTCGAGATAGTATCTTCTCTTTCTTGTTTTATCCTCCTTTTTATGTTGTGTTTTTTTCTTTTTTTCTTTCACAACAGTTTTTTAATTTCACAGACTTGATCTGTTAAATTGAAATCTAGTAGGACTTGAATCACTGACTAGGCACTGAAAAACATTACTTAGGCTCATTTTTCTCTTCTCAGTGATTCTTTCTTTAAGAACTTCTCCGTTTCCATTAGTCTCCAGTAGCACACCTTTGGTTGCAGAATCCACATTTTTATAGGGAAAACATAGTTTAAATTAGAGGCCTCAGTATGAAATGAAAAGTGTCACAGCCTTTCTCTTTCTGAATGCAAATAATGACAGATATGAGATATCAACTTTTTTTAATGTTCTTTCATTTCCCCTGAGAAATGCCTTTCTTTTAAGTCTTGATGAAGAAAGTGATGTAGGGATGTATCTAGGAAATTAAAACAGACACAAGACCACAAGTCATGATAAACAGTTGATGGCAGCAATTATCTGT
Organism: Platyrinchus mystaceus; assembly: GCA_035041135.1. Taxonomy (NCBI): domain Eukaryota; kingdom Metazoa; phylum Chordata; class Aves; order Passeriformes; family Tyrannidae; genus Platyrinchus; species Platyrinchus mystaceus. The sequence continues at coordinate 34,889,694 of JAWWLV010000121.1, read as the reverse complement.
TTCTTGTGTCTGAGACAGAACTCTACATTGCAAAGTCTCTATATTTTAAATGCAGTTAAAGCTGATGGCCTATTGGAGATATCCTGCCTGGCCCTCCCCTCCTCCTGGCCTGTGTCCAGCTATGAATTGATGTTTGCCTAGATGGGACCTGGGCTTTCCTAGGGCTCAGACTAGCCCTAAACTACCCACAGACAGAGCACAGGGACACTGTTCGTACCACAGGAGCTTTATGAACATAAGATCTGTACCTGACCAATGAGATCCTGCATCCAGGGGGTAAAGGGCAGGATCCCATTGAGAAGGATGTGTAGCATCAGTCTGAAGCATCATCAACCCCTATCTAGATCCAGAGGAGCTTCTTCTTCTTAACAAGGTGCTCATGGGTTTTGGTTTCATCACTGTTGCCTTTCTGAAGGACCTTTCAGAGTTATTAGCTGTGTTCCCTGAAAGTTTGCCGAATCATTTATGTCAAGCTTAAAATGAAGATCCTTGCTTTTAATAACATCTCCTCTCTCACTCTGTCAGGAAAGCCTGCACCTTAGGTAATCCTCTGATAGAGGCTTTAATGCAATACTGTAAATCACAATTAACAGGGGAAAAAACCCCCAAACTCTATTTTGTCTAAAAGCAAAACCAACAGCTTATGGCTGGAAGTTGACATCCGTAAGATTGAAGTTGAAATAATTGAAAAATTTTGACCATCAGGATAATTAGGCATTCAACTATTACCATAAAAACTCTGATTTTTTTCTGCTTTTGCATTTATTTTTTCTTCCATATTTATACATATTCATTTTTCTCTTCTTTGTGGCATTGCTGTCTTCATCATAGCATATGATGTTAAAGGTTTATTTAGTTTATCACATACACCAAAATTTACCTGAACATTTTATGATCTGTGATCCTCTAATTCTTCTGGTGCTATTATTCTTAAAACTATCACATGTCCATGCCATTAAATTCCAGAAAATAGCTGTTAGTTTTTGTAGTTTATAAATTCCAGTGCAGTGACTTCCTTGTAAAGCTTATGAAAAATGGTGTGATCTATAGCTCCTTTTTCACATCTAGGATAATTCTTCACTGGATCTGACTTGAGGTATTCTTGTAGCTCAGCAAGGAGTCGAGACAGGCTGCCACCTAACTGCTGCTAACCATGAGCATTAAGGGGTTAACCCAGTGCAGGAATTACTCTGTTAGATTCTGTGTTTCATATTGTGCAAGTCAGAAGTGGAAATCATACAAGGAAAACACTTACTGATATTATCTTAATATACTCTAAATGATTAATAACTGTTTTCTACTCCATGTGATTTACTGTTAATATTTTGTGCTATGACAGTGTCAAGAGGCCCCCAATAGATCTGAGGACCCACAGAGCTAAATGCTATATGAAGCTGCAAGTAGATTATCTCTAAACTTGAGTTTCTCCTGAAAAGCAGGGATTATAAGAGAGATATGGTCATGGAAAGTAAAATGTCTTCTCAGAATCACACACAAGGATGGACCAGGGTCGGAAGATGGACCTAAATGTATTGTCTTACCCGGGAGGACCAAGTCTTCTCTTTGTCCCAACTTTACAGATGTCATCTCTCAGCTTCGTATGAGTTAAGATCCATCAGTTAACATAAAGTATCTGACACTGTTCTAGTAATGCAGTTTTCCAGTGGCTCTCCCATGTCATGTCTCAGTTCTTTATAGCAGTGACATATCATACTGGGATGAGCAAGGTGGATTTTTACACACCTACCTGAAAGTGAACACATCAACAAACAACTGAATGAAACATCCCAAGAGGAAGAGGCTGGAAAGACCATTTTCTTGCCCAGTTATTCTCTTTGTTGTGACAATTTGCATTTCCCTGGAACACATCCAGATGACAAGGAACGCAGCTGACTTTATTACACATGACAGAAAAACATCATGAAGAATAACTCAATTAAAAGCCTTTGGCCTTTATATGTTGCTCTTTTCATTTACTTTTTTTTTTATGTAAGATTGCCTGCCTTTGAGGATTAGCCAGTGCCTAAAGGGACAGCACACCACAGGGCTATAGGGAGTACAGGGCACAAAGGGAGATAAAGGAAGGAGTTACTCTTTAAGAAAAAAAGCAAAGAGCACCTGTCCAAACCAAACCTTAAAAACCTTTTTTTTTTTTTTTCTGGGTATAAAACCTGTAAGTATGTAAAGATTTGATTATTCCTGTGAGCTCTGAGCTCCCCAACCTTTCTCTGAAGTATCCACTTGCTTCAAACATCACCTATTTAGAAAATCTTAATTTTCCCCACCTTTCCTCTTAGCAGCTTCTCTCCCCAGGAAAGCTAACCTCACTTTTGGGGGGATTTATGAGTAGTCTAAACTGTTGGGCAGACACCCAGAGTGCCACACTGTAGCTCCCCTCATGGCTATGGGATATACCTCATGGCCCCCAGACAGTCCAGACATATCCTCACCTTGCCATACCTGGTCTTGGGCATAACCTCTATTCAGCCCCACCAGCAACATCCTTTTAGTGACAGTTTTGTTCCCTGTTTGTTTTCTCCATGTTGCTGGTAGCCAACAGAGAAATGCCACAGTCAGTGCAATTGCTGATGCAGGCAAAAATACCATAGGATGCAAAAACACTTTTCTAAAACCCTTGGTGGCATCTGCCGTGCTTTCTTTCAAGCTTTTGAATGCAGCTCTTATATCTGTCTGCTTCTTCTTCCTTCCCTGTCCTGCTTTGCATCTTCAGGAAAGGGGCAAGTGTCCTGTAGAGTGCTGCAGTGGCCGGGTTCTCCTAAGGCTTCCCTCACAGTGCAGCAGGTGGCTTGTGCTGAAAGGACAAGGTTTTAGTCTGGAGAGGTGAAGGGTACCAAGGGAAGCTGCATAATACAACATTATAGGTGAAGTCAAGGAAATCTATGAAGCCTGCAAAAGCAAGTCTCTCTGTGAAGCTGAGATATTACTTGATTTGGATTTCTTATGCTCATTCAGAAAAATTATTTCCAAGAAACAAAATCCCCCAAAATATAATTTCCAAAGTATTAGTATATTATATGTGTCATCAAACTGGTCTTATATACTAAATAAAGGGACTTCTAATAGGAATAAAGCACAAGCTTTTTACTTCTGCCATTTTTTTGTTTGGGGAATGGTTTATTAATAAAATATGAACAAAAGCCAGAATTTGCTTTTTATACCAAAATGTATGTTGGGATGGTGAACTTAGTGATGACTCAAGAATTCTCAGAAATGTATTGAGTTTTCCATCTCACTCAAATGAGGTTTCTGATTTGTACTGTGGCTGTGCAAATCCTGCCTTGGGAAGAAGAGAGCTGAGATGTTATTTGCAATGGCTGGTCACTAGTTTGTGGTCCCACTTATTAAAAAATGAGAGCTTGAAACTCTGAAATTTCCATCCTAATGGGGAATGCCTTTATGGTCTATATGCCTGAAAATAAATTTGGTTAAATTTCCTTCCATCTGTGTGCTCCAAATGACTGACTATAATTTGAAAGTGTCAGAGCTCACCAGAGAAATAAAACTGTGGAGGGATTTTAGGGCCATGACCATCCAGCTGAATCTGCAAGGCAGTACGGGAGCTACAGGCACTGAGAAAACAGACTTTCATGTAGCTGCCAGCTCCTTAAGGGGACATATGGAGCTGTGCCGAGGAGCACACCAGGCTTTATTGAGGTCCCTGGCTCAGCCTCCTGCTAAAGGAGGGGTGTAGCTCAGGGGACCAGATGTGAGATGAGGGAAGTCAAAACAAACTCAGCTATAGCCAAAGAGTCCTGCAGCAGCAGGCACCATCCCACACGCTCCTGCTCTGCCTTTGGCTCTGGCAGCAGTGGCCAGACCCTGGCTTCCAATGGTCTGGCAGGAGTTATGCATATCCTTATGCCCATGGCATTATGTTGCTCCAGGCAACTGCCAGTCTATCTGTTTCACATATAAATATTTGTGTGTGTGTTTTTGTGTGTATTTATCTCCTAGTGTTATTTAAAATATGAAAAGAAATAAAACTAAATCTGAATGAACTAGCAAAAATTCAATCAATGAACAGTTCTACCAAGGTTTTTCACACCTACAGTGCCATGTAAGGAACTTGCATCATCCACACGTGGTTGAATTTGCCCTCTAACTATTTTCAAAACAACATGAAATTCAAAATGATTCTTTTTATTATTTCTGGGTATCAGCAGCAACACATGCAAAAGTCCCAATGACTTCAGTGCCTTTAGTTTTTCCTTCTCAGGTTAGTAATGAAGGTTAGACATGGAAATAAACTTAAAACGCACTAAAGCAAAATTGCACCTGCTCAGCACACATACTTGACTGTTTTAATCATTTCTCATCTTCAAAATTTATTCTGCACAGTCTGATTGATCATTTCTACTATCCCTTGCTTTTTCTGGGGCAGTATTTGGAGTTATCTAGGTGCAAAATACTTGCACTAACAGTTTACATTTGTGATGGAAACTGCTTTGGCATTTTTCCTCACTGCGTTTAAAAAAAACCAAAACAAACATAAGACAAGTAAAAGACAAAATCCAACAATTAAGAATCCCAGAGACTAAGAAATGACCACAGAGAAAGCCATGGACTGCTGTATTATTTATAGTAGCATATTAGTCTTATCTAATTCTTAATGAAAGTTAACTAGAATGAAGGTACTAGAGCAAAAGAAAGCAAAGAAACTAAACATTGGAAAGCATGATCCCAGCCAGCCAAGAATGAATGACTGGATTGGCAGAGAAAGCTCTTGAGGGAAAAACAATGGAATATTTAGGGAAGAGTTAACAGTGATACTTAGGGAAGCACCATGACAAAAAAAAAACCCCAAAAAAATAATCCTTGAAAAATAGGTGACCTCAAACAGTTCTGTGAAATGTTCTGTTGCTTTCATCTGTCATTCATCTGTTTATATTAAAGTCTTATAATTTTTATTTCCCACAGAAGGGAAACTGAAGCTAGTCTTTATATTGTATTTAATTCACAAAGAGTATCAATTTTTGTGCTAGATACTGTCTCTTTAATCAATGTGTCAAGCTGGCTTATGCAATAATTTGTTTCCTATTGTTTTGGAGATTGGTGACTCTTCTTGAAGTGACATCTGCTAGAAGCTCCTCTCTGCAATTTTATTTCTCTCGTGAGTTCTGACACTTTCACACTGCAGTCAATCATTTGAAGCACACAGATGGAGGAACTTAATCAATCTGATTTCAAATAATATTGACAATAATGTGGAACCCATCAGGTGATAAAAAATCCCATGATTTCAGCATTTTGTTTCACCATAGTGGAGACCATAACTTAGTGACCAACCATCCACATAATCACAGGGTCATTGAGTGTTGTTAGAAAAGTTTAGGCCAAAAAGAGATGTCAGAAATTTTTGCATTCACTTAAAGAAGGTTTAGCATCAAAGTAAGATCATGGGGCTCATTGTATTGGCTTGGTTCTCAGACATCCTGCCATGACCAGATCTCTGTGATAATAAGGAAGGAACATGGACTTCAATAGAGGAACAACCGTCACCTTTTTGATCCCATTTGTTTTGCTTTACGAACGTAAATTTGAGACTGTCTCAAGTCCAGACCTGCTTTGCAACCACAGGTCCCAGAAGCATACACAAGCAACGTGTCTGTCCACCTCTGGACACACCAAGATATAAAAGCATATCTTTGAATACCTGCATTACAGATAGCCTGGCTATTGCCATTCCCGTCAGAGTGGATTCTCCATTTCAGACACCACAGTGTGTTGCTGCATCAGGGTCACAGGGTTCCCTGTCAAATATGGGGTCTGACACTACTGCAGGACTACAGGTGATTGTAGACAACTGGACTGATCTACTGCAGTGAGGTAGCTCACGTGAGCACAGGTTAAGACATATCTGAAGGTTTGGCCCATTGACAGCTATTTTCATAAAAGTAGAAATGTAGCTTAAACAGCAGACTCCAGGATGAGAGACATTGGAATGTGTGAAGCTGTAGCCAGCCCATAGTCAGGAGTAACAAAGTAGTACTCTGTAAGGGCTTGGTGTGTAGACTTACTGCCTAGCAAACAGTCCTCTGCTGCATGTAAAATGTCCTTTTCCTTCTCAGAACAATTTTTGCCTTCCCCTTTCCTCCAATTTTAGCCTATTTTTCAGTTTTGTTTGCATTCAACTTTCCCCAATTATGTCGGGGGGAAAAAAATGCATCATTATTCCTATCTTTCATGCAGTTTCTTCTTGAAGCAGTTCATAATAGTGCAAAAGTGTAGTAAGAGGCTTACACATTATCTGAGAAATGGGAAACTAGGTCTGGGACACTCTGTCTCCCTGTGCTTGATATTTTCCTTACCTAGCAGCTCAGTTTGTTATCTGCTCCAATAACCAGTTCATATCTTTGTCCAGTAAACTTCTGTATGCATTCTCTGCAACTCCAGAGGATGTCTTTGTTACTGGGCACTCAGATTATGGCAACTGCCTTCTGCTCATAGCCCTATCCTTACTGGAGTCACGATTTTCAAATGTTTTATTATCAACATATCACTGCTAAAAGCAATTGTTTAAGGGTATCATCCAAGTTCACCAGTATTTTGGACATTCCAGTAATTCTCCTGTCATCCATTTCTAATCTAACAGTGTAATTCTATTTCTTTTTCTTATCTCTTTCATATTGTCTTCAGAATATCTTATAAAAAGAGTCATCTATCAGAAATTCCAAGGAGAGGTCCACTAAGCATAAAATTAATATGATCTTTATTTTTTCCTGAATCTAGAAACTGGACTTGTCTTTTAGAATCCCTTAAACTAGTGATATTGCTTATTTGTAAACATGAAAAATGAGAAAAAAACCCTTATAACTGAATTATGAAATAAGTTATAGTTTGCAGAAGGTCACTGTATCAAACAGGGCACAGCCCACAGAAATATTTCATTGCCAACTAGTTGTCTTTGAATACTCGTTGCTATTGGTCCAAGTTAGTGGTTTAGTAAAACAGTTAATCTTATCCAGATGTGCAGAGGAGGGTGGATGCACTCCACTTTCATTTCACTAGATTAACTGAAAACTTGGTAATTTTCCAGACAGGGTCCAAATCTGGAAACATTTACAAAGCTATTTTTAAGATAATCATATAATACCACCTTGCAACCCAGCACAGAACAAGACCATATCTATCTGGGTGGGGACAGGCTTCATCTAAAGCACTGACAGGCTTGGACAACTACCAAGGGCTTCTTTCAGCTTTGCTAGAAGCATTCACTAGTTTTAGAAACAAACAAAAAAAAATTATGCTGTGAATAGGAACCAGAAGAAAGGATTCAAGAAGGCTGCCTGTTTTGTCTGCCTGTGTGACTCTTTCAGGGATGTCTGTCCAGAACCCCAGCATTGACAAGACCAGAGAAAGGTTCAGCCTAGACGTAGACAGCTATATTTTGAGTGTGTTAGATAGGAAACAGTTGTGGTACAGTGGCTGTCAACTTGTTAAACTGGGAAGATTAAGTCTCCCACTCAGTTGAATTTTTAAATCACTATGTTTTACAGTATGCATCTCTACTACCTCCTCTCTGAATAAAATGTTCCTATACATTTTTTTAATGAAAATGGAAAGTTACCTTCCAGCAGGGGCAGGCTCTGACATTGAGTAGGACAGAAGGTGACTCTGACTCATTAATTAAGTTCCAGGGAAGAAAAATAAATTTAAATAATACTTGAATTCAGCATTATGAGTTAAATAGCTCTACTGACCCTCCTAGGCAGCTTAAAGCCTTTTTCATTTGCCCTCTTGAGAGATCCATCTCTTTCATGTGTATGTGGAATTTATGATTTTGAAGCCTGGATTCAAGTTCAAGGAATAGACACAGAGAAACCTATATTCCCTCCTTTCAGATACATTTAGTTATCTACTGACTCTGTCAAATTTCTCTGGAAACTTATTTTTGTTGAGATCTCTTCCCATTCTTCCTCAGGTTTATTACTGAAGGTCTGTACCCTCATTGTATCACCTGAGCAGCATTGTCTACATTTAATGTACACTGTAAGCTTTTTGCCACAGGGTGTTTTCAGCCTAGAACCAGAAGGGTAGTTTGGGTTATTAACCTTGGAAAATATTTTGAGAACAATCAACAGTCTCATAGTTGACACACCGTGCTGACGTAGTTAAATGTCAAAAAATATAATTCATACTGTAGTTGGGATCTTTCCTTTAAAGAGATGCCACAGCCAATTCTTCTCCCCTTCTTTTCAGATTATTTATGCCAATCCTATGTATTGGTCTTGACTGTACTAATGAGAAGTTTTGTAAAATGGAACAAGAGCACTTTGTAAATTCCTTTTCCTTTTCCTCAATATCTTGCTACAACTTTCTCAGCAAGTTTAACTGCTTTCCCAATAGACCACAGAGGTAGAATTGATGAAAAAAGTCTTCCCAGACATGTCCCTAGCTGTCTTTTCTCATCTTTCCAGCTGTTTTTATTTTACCAAAACCAGCCTTTTCTGAAAGCTTTTATTAATAGACAATAATAAAAAAGATTTAACTTACTTATTATTCTCCTTTGACTTTTAAACAGCTCAGGAATTATCACAGTGAGGATATTTTTTTCTGGATAGAAGTAGATGAGGGAGAATAGTAGTGTCAAATCTTTATGCAAATGAGTTTGCTATGTTTATGTCGTTACCAGCACCAGGAGGAAATGACTTTAATGAGGAGACTAGCTATACAATACAAGATAAAGTGCTTCATTAAGTCTAAATTCCATTGTTCAGATATTATTGCTGGAGAACTTGGATGAAAGGAAGAATTTACTGACTTGTGACTCAGTAGTCCTAAAATCCCTAAATTGGGGAATATGGGGTGTTTCAGTCATGCATCCTAGTTTGCCTGGCTGCAAATAACCAGTTTGCTTTGAAATCAGTGTTTTACAGTGTGCTATGTCTTTGAATATTGGTATTGTGAAGTTTCACATTTTTCTTTTCTTATCCTCCTTTTCTAGCTCAGGAAAAACCTCTCAACGATCACTCAAAACTAAAAAGAAAATTCAATCTACCTTAATTCCCCGTTGTATTGTATGCTTCTAGGTGAAAAGCTATCTTAACTTCAAATGCTAGGTGGGTGAAACCAAGAATCATGGGAAGTTTCAACAAAATTAAGTTGTTTAAGGAAGGGAGAGAACAAAGGAGTGTTAAAACACCGTGGCAAGAGTTGATGCAAGAAGCTGCTCACAGGTCCTCCTGCAAGCACATTGATGGCTTTTCATCCCTCTGCAGGGGTGAAAAAATTCTCAGTTCCCAGGTTGATTTTTTCCCCTTCCAGACAGATTTGCCTCACTACAAAAATGAAAGAACAAGTGACACCCACTGTCTTTTGTAGATGATGGGGAGAAGGGGTCAGTAACTTCTATCATTTTAGGAAAACAGAAGAAACAGAAGGACTAAGGGGGTTTGTTTCCAGCTGTGTTGTTGATTCAGTTTCTTGCATCTTGGGAAGGTCTGATAGCTAGGAAGTGCTGTAAGAGGCTGAATCTTTGATAACAGTAACCTCTCACTGCTGATGCTCATAGCGTATGGAGCTTGACTGTAGGAAACTTGTATATTCATTTTCATTTCTTCTTTTCCTAAGCTCTATGGAACCAATTTGACCTTCTGGGATGTAATACTGGGGCTCATGTCTTTGAAGTACAATGTCTCATGTAATAGCTTAGAGTGTGAGCAGAAGGCAGCTGGACCTTTGCATGGCAGTTGTTGATCTCCAAAAGAATAGGCGTTTTCCAAGATAGCTTAATGATAACATGTTTTAGATGTGGTTCTTTTAGAGGTCTTTTACCATAACATTGTCTTCCACATACATCCCTCTGAAGCCCGAGTTTCTTCTGTATACAACCAGTATTGCTGGGCACTTCTTGGTTTACTCTTTGTTTGGTTTTCAGAAAAAAATAGAAGAAAGAGATTCTATGAATCTGTAACAACACTGTTTGGTACCAACAACTAAGTGTCTGCTGGCATAAATACAGGGTCAAGATGAAGCTTTTGATGTGAGTAATCCAAACCAACCTTCTTTCATATAGAATGGAAAATATATCTCAAACATATCCTTTTCTGATTATGCTGTACTGGCCTTGTAGCTATCAACAGGACTTCATGGGTATCTTGTCATAGGAAGCAATGAAAGGCAGCAGAAACAACACCAATATTATCCTGATATTATCTACCACTTTCTGTAATATCTAGATAACTCCCAATATTTCTGTAATTCTCATATTCTATCAAGATCAGAAACTAGAATGAAAAACTTTTAACATATCTGATTGTATACTATGCCAACTTTAAGTTACCATTTTTTTTTTTTTCAAAAAAGACTGTCACATTCCAGTTTTTTAACCAGAAAAAAAAATCACCAGCAAGAGTTGACTTTCTGGTCCAGGAGTCAGTGTTATTCAATTAAATGTGTTGGCATATGTCTATACATTTTTTTCTTGAACAGCAGTCACAATTAATAAGTCCATTGACTTTCTGAGTGTTAAACTCAATTTGCAGTTGTCATGTGTTTTTTGGAAGTACAGGAACATTGGATGAAATTCCAGAAAACTCCATCTGGCCCTTTTTTGCACCATAGATGAAGTGACACATAATCTGTTATCACTGTGCCATCCAGTGCTGACTAGATACAATCACCTGAGACTGCGAAGTACCTGCAACCTTTCTGGTCTAGCACATGAGAAAAAGCTTGACTCTGAACATGAAGCAACCTGGCATATCATATTCATCATCACCAAATGCAGATTTTTAAAATGTTGTTATTCTGTATCACAAACCTTGCAAGAAAAGGAAACGTTATTTCAACTCCACCAATAGTCTATAATGACAGAAAAATCTGTTAAATATGATGTGTCTTCTATAGCACAAATAGAGAAAGTGCCAGGTTTTATAAAATAGCTTAACCCTACATTTATGCCATGTAACATTTTAAGCTGGGAGGAACAGATTCTACAGCTCCATAAACACCATGCTTCTGCTCCCAACAGATAAGAAAATGCTTTGCATAATGCATTGATTTTCCTTCTAGTACAACACAATAATGATGCCAAAGTTGTAATGACATTAGCAGATATTTAATATGGATGTGAATGAAGTGTGCAGTATGTTGTATTTACAGGGGAAATTACAAGAAGGTTTTGTATATTGTTCCCTACACAGACACATACACATATACTCTGATATTTTTTTAAATCTTCTTGTCCTTTATACTTTCTGTGCTTTTTGCTTTCATTTGTGAGGCCTATTTCTATTTGAATTAGTTTTGGATATTGTCTCAGATGCCACAGGTTGCTGAGGTAATTTATAAATAATATAAATTCAGTAACCATAAAATTGAGTTCCATGTTTCAAATTGTTTTCTATGACCTTCTTGTCTGCATCATGACCCTTTTTCATAAGCACTGGTTTGCATCATCAGTTCCACCTGTTCTTTCAGGAGATTGGCTATACCTGTTTTGTGCTTGGAAGAAAAAAGTAGAAGTGACAAGTGATATGCATCTTGCTTCGTGCACATGGAAATGAACTGGGTAATATGATATTGTAACTAGTAGCAGTAATCTTAACACTTTTCCAGGTTGTGTGTTCAGTAATTTGCTATTCATGTTGTGAATTGTTATTCCTGGCTACATTTACTCAGTATGTCTAATGGGTTTGCCCTTATAATTCTCTCTGCCTCAGTTAAGCTAATAACTGTGACCCTTTCCAGTTAGCCTGATGCTCTTACTCATCCTAAAAGAAACGTGCTGACTGATGCCATGCAAAGTACAATGCTCAGTTCTTGCAGGCAAATTTTGACACAGGGAGAGTAGAATTTTTTCCCTTGAGAAGGTCTTATGGACAGCAGTGAACGATAAAAACCTCATTGGTCAATGATCTTTGATCTCTGAATTTGTTACAGGACACTTCATCAGATAGTATGTAGATACTGACAGACAGTGTATACAGTGTTGAGATATAGCACTGCCTTTAGCTCTTTTCTTTTGTAAGAAGAGTTTCTGATCTCTTCTGGACTGGGACAGATCCCTAATGTGTGGTCTTGGAACTATGCCAATCACTTTAATACTTATGAAACTGATTTATATGGGTTGAAGGAAAAATATAGCTCAACTAATCAAAGTTCTTTGACACACTGTTAAGCGAGAATTTGGCATTTTTCTACAATTGTGATGGTACCTTGTCAGAGGGCTATTTACTGACTTTGCTACTGAGTCAGCAGACATCGTCAAAATTAGTTTTATTTTCTTCCAAGATTTCAGTTCTTTGATTTTGATACAGCTGTGATCTTGCCTTGGCAGTTTTTTGCACTTTCCTGATAGGTCAAATAAAGTGATCTATTAAAATAGCATTTCAATTCCAGCGTGTTTTTACCACCTAGATTATGGTGTAAAACAAGGTCTGATATTAATAGCATTTCACAAGCAAGCACTCTGAAAGCTGGAATGCAGCTATTAGAATAGCAATATTTGACCAGTTTATAGAGAGAACTAGAAGTCTATATCAGATATCAAAGCTTCCAATACCTTCTGCCAACCTCTCATCAAACTTTAAATGTGACAGAAGCACGGAGATTATTAACAATACCTTCTTTACAGCAAAGAAGGAGACACAACTCTTTGTGTAGAAGTAGAAAACATTAACCTGTTGTGATGTTTTTCTAAAAGCTTGTTTGGAACTCTGAGAAACTGTCCTTTTCTAATTTCTTTCCTCATCCTTGATTTTGTATCTCCTTACAGATCCTCTTTGTAAATGCTTTTGTTGTCATTTCCAATTGCCTTTTTCGGGGAAGTAACTTAAAGACTTTCATTGTCCTGTCTTAAAGACATTGGTCCCAGAAGACCTACTGTGACATCAGGTAGCATGCAAACTTTGTCTCCTATTTATCAATCTTACCAGTTCCTTCTGTAAAACAGTAAGGTAAATGGCTCTGAATGATAGAGGATGTGCACATTTTGGAATGCCTTCTCAGCATCTATTTTTGGCATGTCAATGTATACCAGTCATGTGGTAAAAAATACTGGAAACCTTCTTTTCTTTATTGGGTAGTTCTGTATGAAGGCTAGTGACACCCAGGAGAGCCAGTCTCTATAGACAATCAGTTGTGTCCTTTCCAGACAGATATTAATTTCTTGGCTGACAGTTTTGTTGGTGCTCCATGGAGATGTGTTCCTGGGGTACTGTTCCAGCAGACTGGCCACATGAGGCACAAAACAAATGTCCATACTGCTTGTGGAGATAAATCCTTCTGGTGTAGTACTCAGTTTGATGCATCCAGCTTATTCAGAGCAGCTGAAGGGCAGGGATCAGGTTAAAACTGTAATTGTTCTGTCTCTGCTCCTGACCTGATGGGTGCAATCAGTTGGGCAAGGTAGTATGGGTCTGCTATTCCTCAAGTTATATTTTGTGTCAGGGACTATTCTTCTCTCTGTCCTACCCACTTCATGTTTTGTGGTTGTAAAATTCTCCATAACTTACGCACTTTTGGTTTCTCCTGTGACCGCTTCAATAACCAGTCTCACCCTTACCTGTATTTTATAAACAACTTCATCAGGTGAAACTCTCTTTCTTCAACCCCTGTCCACTTCACAACCCACAACTACTGACAGCTACAGTTGCAGTGTTTTTGGACTACTTTCTGTGAAAAAACTGTTCAGGAATATGCCTCTGCCTCAAAGTAATGATAATATGTTTCTTTGCTATATCAACAAGTTCAGGTTGGCTCTTTAAAAGCTATTTGACTAAGAGTAATGAATTAGGAGAAATTGCACTAAATATAAAATATAGAAAAGTGCTGTGTTTTAGAGGTCTTCCTTTTTGGGATGAAAGATATTAAAAT
>JAWWLV010000121.1:34857312-34870908 GCA_035041135.1 Platyrinchus mystaceus | reverse complement strand
CACACATATATCCTGATGTCTTTAAGTGTCAGTGTCAATTAACCATGATGGTGATGCTAAAGCATAAAGGCACAGTTTTACATTGGGCTCCTAGCAGTGAAAAGTCAAAAAAAAAAAAATTAGCAATCATTTAGTAAAGGTCAAACCAGTCTCAAGTAAACAAATATGATACAAATATGAAATAGGTATAATCGATGGCTCTGTTTTCAGAATATGCATGTGTGTGTGCACTGTTGCGTGAATGAGCTTGCATTTCCATTTTGAGCAAAGGTAAGCATGCAGCAGAGCTGCAGTCCACACCTCTGGTCATAATCTTTCTGCACACTTCTTTCCTAAAGATGTGGTCACAGAAGCAGTCTGTGCTTGGGATCATACTGTTTTGCTATGGCAATTCCTTGATTTCCACATGTGCACCCTGGTAGTCTCAGATGTTTGGGTTGCGGGAAATTTTTCAGAATGTTCTGAGCTTCTAGTATCAGAGATCTACTGCAAAGACACTAGAATTATCACCAAAGAGATTGTATGTTACAGCTTTGGGGACAAACAACCCTTTGGGGAAGAGCAACCAATGTTCCTATTTAAAGCAACACAGTCATTGGCAGCCCACCAAGATGTGTAGATCTTTGTTTATTATATTTTGAATGGAGTTGGCTTCTGGTATGTATAAATGGGAAGTTATAATGGTATTAAATCCCCTGTGTAGACGTCAGTTGGTAAAGACTGAAGCAGTGAACTTAGCAGGGAAAGATAAAGTCTGGTAGCAGCCAATATATGCTTTAAAACTGTGGTTTCTTTCTTTCCTGGGGTATGTTCCATAATCAGCCTCATAGATCATACTAGTTTACTAGTATGTTAGCTTTTTATGCTGCAGACTAGATGATCCTAACAGGATGTGTACATAAAAATATAAAATAGAAAGTGTTCTATAATGACACCTCTACAAAGTATTTACTAGATTTGTAAGTTGTTTTTCCATAAAGCCATGCAGCTTTCCATAAGCTTTGTACCAATACATTTAAAAGCAAGTCATATTGTTTTTGGTCTCTGTGTGTTCCTAATGAATGAATAAATATTAATTCTCTTCAATGCCTGCTGACTGCATAAAGGGATCTGACAATTATAGATACTTGCTGTGTTTACCAATGTGCTTACATGCTATTACTCTGAAGAATAGCACTATTACCAATGGAATAAAGGTAGGCAAAGCAGGCATTGCTCATTTTATTAGTGTTTTTTTAAAAAATCAATATTTACATCTTGGGAAAACTCTTAAATCATAACTTCTATGCACACTTTGTCAAGCAATGGCAGCTTTTCTGTCTGAAGGGATTTCAGAAAACCTCTGCAGATCACCTTGCACTCTGAGCTGTAGGTACGCAATTCCAAGTCTCTTCCTCAGAACTGGCCCACATTCACATGGACACTGTCTGGTCCATTGCTGCTAATACTATGGTTTGACATGACACCTCAATGGTCTTTTCAGGATCACTATCGTGTTGATGCCAGAGTGCAGGAAGAAGGAGACAAGTTTCCTGACACTTGATCTCCAGCTACCCCTCTTTAAAGAAATGATTAATACTTATCCAATATGTCCTAATACTTCCATGTATATCAGCTTTATGTTCCCAGACACAGGTAAACTTAAAGATCAACAGAGCAGTTCCAAGAAACCTTCCGCACCTTCACATTCAGAAATCTAGACGGTGGATTGAGAATTGTTCTCATCAGTTTCTGCGTGTTTCTCTACACCAGGGTTTGCCTGGGATAGATAATGATCTGTTCAGAGCTGGGAGAAATTTCCAGTCAAGAAAGTTTTAAAAGATGAAACTGAGTTTTAAACCCAATCAAAAAGTTTGATTAAAATTTACCTTTAAAGTTGATGATCTGGAAAAAAAGAGTAAAAAATATTTAAGCTTTTGAAGTTCTAACACAAATATGTTTTACTTTTGATTATTGCTTTAATATTCTTTCAATATTTTTCTTAATCTCAGAAAATACTTCCTACATCTCACTTTTTTTCCCCTTAAAAGAGAATAATATGGAGGAAAGAAAGGATTATGTACATTTTTTCTTTGAAACTCAGAAGATATCAATGTTGAAAACCACTTCTAAAATATAAAGAATGCTTTTCATACACCTTTTTTCAGTCAGCTTGATTTAGGTGCTCCTATTCCACATGACTATTGATAGATATCAGCAAAACAAAAGTCTGCTGTATAGTGACTGGCAGATGATTCAATGGGTCATTGAGGGATGTGTGAATGTCCTTTCTATTCTGACTTAAGCCCAACAATTTTTAAGCTTGTTGGCCAACAGAAGCAGGGTTTATCTTAGCCCGCGATAAGCAACTTTTATTTTCTGCTTTGTTCCTTGATTGTCATCATAAAGGAAATAGAGATATTTTTTACTTCTATAGGGAGAGGGAAGCAGTCTTCTCCCCTGCCTTCTGCTTCCACAGGTGATTTCAGAAAGCAGATATCTGTCTTTGGCAGTCTGGGTAACGCTCCTTCTTCCTCCTCCTGTTGGATTCCTGCACCACAGTCTTACCACTGTTTTTTTATTTCCTCTGCCTTCCAGCAACTGTGATTGAACTTTTTTTCTTCCTTTCCTTCCTTTCTTCCTCCCTTTTTTAATCCTTCATCTTCTTTTCCTTCTTTTATTCTTTTATTAGAATATACTATTCTGTCAAGCCAATTTCCTTAGCTGCTGTTCCACCTGATATACAGCAATAAGAAGAAAACTCATTGATTGTGTATGTTACAGATTTTATCTCTGGCTATTTATGGCATTTGGATTTTTATGAATCTTTGATGGGGAACCTTTCAAAATTAGTAAAAATAGTTCTTGTGACCCTTCCACCAAAAATGTTGTGATAAATAGATTAATCCATTTTAACATTACTAAACCCAGGAAAAAAGTACGAGTACTCATACACACACACACACATAAACAGAAAAACTTCAGTAATAAAAATGAAAAAGGTAAAATGAAGTAACCAGACAAAATATAATAAAATAAAAAACATTAAAATATTAAAAATAGCTGGGAAGTACAGTATAGCCCTCCAGATAAATAGTCTTACTATGCAAGTCTTTGCATGTACAGAGTTTTAGAAACTAGAAGTAAAAAACCTACATTATATATAGGTAGATCATAAAATTTTCCTTTGGCCACAGTAGAAATAAGAAAGAAAATAGTTGCCAAGATCAGTGTTAGATCACGCTTTAAGATATGAAAACTCGATATTCTATACTTTTTCAACCCATAGACAGCATGTTAGGCTTGTATACAAACACATACAGAAATTTTATATATTACAGAAATACTGAACACTGATGGCCCTAGCTCCGGGATCCTTAACAAGAAAAACATATAAAAATGATTAGAGCTTTTCAAGCTTTTTATTATAATTCCAAAAGTCAGATTTCCCATAATTCTGTATTCTATGGGCTTTATCAGCCAGAATTAAACATAATTTACCTGGTCTGTTTATGTAATCTGAAGAACTGGACAATACCCACAATATGAGAGTCATTTCTTCCGGGTAACAGCTACCTCTCAGTCATATGTGTTCACCATCATCCAAAAAGTTTGTTTTAAAGAAAACTTTAGAAAAACACTTGAGCAAAAAAATTGCTTTTCCAGGGATCTTCTTTGATTTTTATTTTGGTTCTTACCACTTCAGGTTTTCTCATGACTTTGATTTGAGAATCTTTCTCACATGTGAAATACAATATTCTCTGAAGGCAGACCTTAGCTATCCAGCAGGAGCTTACCTCTGCCTCATTTGAAACACCACAATACTCGCATGTTAAATATGGCATTTACAAGGATAATATCCAGTCAAAAATATTTGAGTATTTTGTTTAATTTCTTTACTTTCTGCCACAATCCAGAAATTCTTGCACTGCCTTTCCATACATTCTTCCCAAGCAATCAGATGACTCACAAGGAAGTCAAAATAGGCTTACTGATGTACCTGTCTAAGCCCAAGTAGAGGAAATAATTCTGCTGGGTCTTCATATGCCCAAATCACCATCCTTAGAGTATTGTAACCTAATGTAACAGGCACAGCATAATAAAAGATGCTTCAGCCAATCCTGATAGTAAAACAATTCTGCCTTTTGCATATGTTAAATGCAAAATCTTTGAAAAATAGATATTCAGGTTTCTGGTACTGTTTGAGAGTGGTTCAACAGATGTGAAATAAAATCTGTTTTTACAGGTCCCGTTTATGGACATATCATTTTACACAGATCATTTTCCGATTTGTTTAGATCATCATCAACAACCATAGTCAGTTCCTCAGAGCTTATTGTCTGTGCTTCACAGCTTTTCACAGTGTAAGAGTCACATTCAGCACTACATAAAAGCCACAGCACTTTTTGGCTTAGGTTTTATAAACTCAGAAAAGCACAAAACTGTATAATGATGTTTCTACACTTTTCCTGTGTTGTGGGAGGAGCTGCTTAGTGAGGCCAAATTGTATTGCATGCAGTGAGGAATCTGTCTGATCTGACTAAAACTAATAGCTCAGGCATAAATATTCTGGATCAAAACTTTTTCATCAAGTGGAGGATTGGATAGGAGTGCAGATGCTAGTTCTTTTCTGTTCATGGTGGCTGTAATTCCAATATTTGGTTTGTGTTTAGAGTGTTCTTTATTTTTTTCATTTTCCAAATGTTTAATACAGTCTTATTTAAAACTTTGATAGTGTTAACACATTAATAAATTCCTTTTCCATGCAGCACCTGTAAATTTTGTTTATGAAACACTGAATCAAACTATCGTACAAAAGCAATACAATGTGCTCTCAATGGCTTGAGATCTCTTACCCTTGTGCTGAAACCCACCTCGTGCCTCAAATAATTTAGTTATAAGAATTTATTGCACTTATCAGGCAGTAAGTAGTTGTGAAATCAACCTTTGCAATAGCCTCAGCTATGGTAGATTTGTAGTTATCAAAATCTTTCAGAATCAGGACTGACCAAGTTGATACCACATCAAATTATACAGGTGCCACTAAGCTAAGACTTTTCACTGACTTTAAAGAGCACATCCTTCAGATTTACTCTATCAGACCTCTACAGAGTTTGAATTTTCTTCTCCAGTGTTTTGATCACTATCTCAGCAGTTATTAAAACTGATTTTTTAAGCATTTGTCACTGTACTAGTAAACAAGTATAAATATATACCTGCCTTCTATTTTGCACGCAGAAAATTAACTGCAGAATCCCATGACTGCTCTGTGAGAAGAATGCTTTTTTTCAGGGATTTCACATGGGGATCTGCACCCCTGTCTTCAGCTCTGTCTGGGGCAGCTTTTTCTCCTTTTGAGTGCTGGTGAGAGGTAAAAAACAGCATTCTGGGAGGAAGCAGGTGTGAACAAGAGCTGTTCACAAGGGCGACCAGAAAGAGAAGCAATATAGAGTGGGAGCATGTATCAAGACAACTGGCTAGCTGGGTCATGTCTGCCCCACCAGCACATAGCAGTCATCTCCGTGGTGGATGATCCAGAAGAACTTTTGCAGTGACAGTGCTTCAATGGACAGTCTACCTTGTAAAATTGCTGGCCCTGTTAACAGAGGATTAGTTGAATCTTGAGCAAACGGAAATACTGATCTCAGGATAACTATTTAGCTTAACTTTGGACTCTAACCTATCATAGAAGAGAACTTGCAACCAAGCTGTTCATTTAGTTACAAATAATTTCTTCGCCTTTGGGCTCATTCAAATATAGTTAATTTATTTTCAACACATGAATTGCTTTGAATTAGTCATAAATTTTTACTGAAAACAAACAAAGAAAATCAGTTTTATTTTGACAGACCTTGTTCTGTAAAGAAGCTCAAAATCTCTGGAAGAATTTTTGAGCTTCCTCATGCTCTGGAAGAGACAGGATTCTAATTTTTTTCAGACGTCTTAAGAAGGAAGCAAACTGTTGAACTGGAACATGACAGTTTCTCCAGGTTAGATTACAATATTAGTTATGGTTTTTTAGCTAAACCTATGAGTTATAGAAAAACGTGATTCTTTCATTGCCACATGGTTCCTAAAAACAGAAGAAAAAAGATATCCCAAAGAACCTTGTTAGTGGAAACCACACATCAGTTAAGCAATGGTTTACAAGTCTTTAAAACAGGAAACACAACTCACTCTCTTGAAAAGTAGTAATTTCATGCATGGTCCACTGTGTTTATGTATATGAAAAAATGATGACATGCCTAATAAAAATGTTAATGTAGTCATTACATTTTCATTAGGAAACCACTGTAGCTTTTCTTGGTAGTAGAATATATTGGATTGATTTGTTCATTCAAGATGTTGATATTCCTCAAATGAAAAACATTTTTCTAATATTTTTAACTTAAAGTATATTTTATTTATATTACAGAACACTTAAACAATGTGCCTATGCACATTTCATAAGATCATAGAATCATTTAGGTTTGAAAAGACTCTTAAAAATCATCTAATCCAACCGTTAACCCACCATTGCCAAGTCCACCACTAAACCATGTCTCTAAGAACCATGTCTGCACATCTTTTAAATACCTCCAGGGATAGAGGGTGTGATTAATTTCACTTTCAAGTAGCATCTAGTGCTCTTCTTGTCTCTTTGCCCTCCCTGTCCACATACACTCTAAATTCACTCGTGACATTTTGGTGGCTGCATTCAGACATCTGTGTATTGAAAGATACTGAATTTCTTCCTTTTCATATGCTGACTATGGGCTGTGACAACTATCTAGATACATATAATCCCAAAGTATCTCCCCCATTTTATATGTCAGTGCATTTTTGAGTCCCAATAATTTTAGCTTCCTCAAACCACATCTGTTTCTGTTGGGCACTACTCAAGTAAAGTCCCTGAGGTAAGTTGCTCTATTAGCAAATTGAATAAATTCACTAAATGAATAGCATATAACAGGAATGACAAATAAATTATACTGGAAGAATGTTTGAAGTTGATTTAGAAACCTCAAAGAGTCAATATCTATTTTGTCCCCAGCATCTCTGAGAAGGAAATACAGTTGTAATGGATAAGCTAAGACAGAAGCCAGTAGTGAATTGATGGAGGAGCTTATGTATTGGGGATTTCCTACTTGAGGACAGTTATTGAAAGCATGACAGAGGCACTAATTATACTGAAACATCCATTGCAAAGCAACTGTTTGAATTTTATTTGCTGATATGGCATGAGGACTTGTTGCAACACACTGACATCTGTGGGTATTTAAACATATTTGGTTTGCTGAGCTAGCATGGGAACTACTTTCAATGCTTTCTGACATCTGTGAGTATTTAAATGTGCTTATGGTGTTTATAAATCTTTGCCTGTGTACTTCACAAACAAAACATTGGTTTGGTTGGCAGAGCAAATGTAAGAAGAGAGTGAGACGGTTTCAATGACAGATTTGGTATGCCATAATTCAATTTGTCATTTAAACATCGATTTCCACGTTGCTTACAATTAATTTCAAATGTTATCTAATACTGAATTTAGAAAACAAAAGTAGGATGTGCAGAAGATCTCTAACCAGTAAACATCTCCTCTAACATCTCCCTCTAGACATATGGATGGCTTTTAGGGATCAGTTCTTATTGCTTACTTCATTCCTCATTTCCTAACCTCTCCTGCAACCTGCTGAGTGGAACTTCCAAACCTTTCAGAGTAGAAGGAATGATAAGGAAGCATTATTGCAGTAGCCATCATGTTTAACACCAGCCATCTCCACTAGCATTTGATAGAGTTAAGCAAGTCTGAAACAAAATCCTAAGACCTGGTATGTTATGCTAATTTTGAGATTATTTGGCCTCGTGGGTAAAACATATACAGAATTGTACTGGTTCAACACAGCAACGCTCTGAACACTTTCATAGTGTTCAAAGTATGACATCTGCAATGCTTTTCCCAGAAGTCACTGTAATCTGCCAGGAGTTCCAACTCAGCTCACATTGAGTCTCAGAAGCCTCTGTGTTTGGCTCCTCAGTGGAGCACCCACTCCTGGCCAGCCCTTGGTGCTAGATGTCAAACATTGTCTCACTTTTATGGTACCACTGGGTTGATATCCATCTACTTGCTCCATCACCTCCTTCAAATACCCTCATACTACTGCTGAGGAACATTTTTGTTGTGATAAAATTGACTTTGGAGGCCTGGAGCTCTCCCAGCATTACCATCATCAGTCTGAGGGTCCTCTGCAGTACATCCAGAGAGGTACCTATTTGTCTTCATGAAGTCTGACTACTAGTTGTGTTTTGTCATATATTTCCCAAAACACTCTCTTTCAGGCCTCAAAAAAGGAAATAAGTGTCTTCAGTTTCTTCAGCTAACAGTGAATAAAAGTTTATACCCAGAATGCCTGGTGGAGAACTCATGTTGCAGATGGGTTATTTGATTGCTGTGAGAATGGTGATGGACAGAAAGTAGGTGAGGAGTAGTATCAATATATACCCTGCCCATTTAGAAATTGTTTCCCTCCTACAGTTCCTCAATTGTCTAGTCTGGTAAAAGAGAGGTGCCCAAAAAAGTGACGCCACAGTCTCTGCCTAGCTATTTCAGAGACAGTAATTTTGTTTCTGTTTTCCACACAGGATGAAAAAAATTTTTGTCCTGAGTTTTGCTATATATACAGATCAGGAGAAGTGGAAAGAAAACTGCAATTCCAAGGCTATTTTGTGAAAGGGAGTTTGTGAGTACATGAAAAGTGATAGCTCTATTGAAAATAGCAGTATGAAAAGGGTGGGAAAAGTTTAGGACTTGTAGAGGGCATTCATGAGAGCATGTTGCAGACCTGATTTCAGCTAGCATCTAAGAAAATTGTTAAAGATCAGTGCCTATCCCTCTGCAAATCAGGGAGTTGAAGCTTCATGAAGTGACTTTCTTTGTAACTAAAAGAAATGATTCGATGTGTGTCAGAATGCATTTCTTCATAAAGAGATTATCTTTATCACTAGTCTATGTTGCTTTCATTTCAGCTGCCTTCCATTTTTTTGTGCTTGCCTCCTTGCTTCTGTATCAGGAGGAGGAGGGGAGTTTATAGATTATACCAGCAGATTGCCTCCTGGTTTCAATCTTTTTTTTATTCATACAATTCTATCATTTGTCCTTAGTTCCAATCATTCCAGTGTCATCTCCAGTGAAAGTTTATACAATTATGCTGCAATACATTAGGATAGTGTTCTCCTGCTGTGTAACCGAGTGTATGACAAATATGCCTTTAATAGCCCTCAATTCTGGCCTTTACTGGAACATAAGCTATTGGAAGGCACGGTTCTTTGCATTCACTCAAGGGTTTCTTGTACTCAGTATGTGATATAATTTATTGCTGAAGTGATATTTTGATGCTGATAGAAAAATAATGTTAACTCTACTTGTTCTGGCTCTTTGTCTATCTTGCTTTCAGCATAGAAATTCCCACATTTCAGTCACTTTTTTCTCATTTGAAAACCAATTTTGTGACGATGATGATTATGACGATTGTTATAATTTCAGGACAATGACCTTTCCTCTCCTCTTTGGAAGGTACCACAGATTTTGTGGACACTATCCGAGGTAGGTACCAGAGAATGTGACTGCTAGAGTATGTTCAGCTTAGTTTATAAGCAAGACATGCTTTTAGAAGATTGGTGATGATAACTTATGGAGCTATCCTTTACTTCTAGAGATGGGAAACAAAACAGTAATTTGTTTTCCTTGGCAGAGAAGTGCAGGAGGAATTTGTGTAGAGATATATGCATAGGTATATAGAAGTATCTAAAAAAAAAAAAAAAGACTTCCTGAATTTTCAGCTATCTAGGTGTCTCATATCACATTTAATCACAACTCAACAAAGTAAAGGTCTGAGGTGCCGTATTATGCATGCAGCCACATCAGAGATAAAAATAGAGAATCACCAGTGCCTCAAAAATTCTATTAGAAATTATCTACTGAGGAAAAAAGCTGAAAGCAGTAAAAATCCTTTTTATAAAAATTATATTTGCCTAAACTGTCAGAAGAAATCAGGAACAATTTAAATAAAACATTACCTCATGAGGAAACACAGACAGTAATTGATGATCTCATTTCAGTAAAACATCAAGTCTGGATGGGATTAGTATTGAATTCCCCCCAAAATATACCGATATAATTTTACTTTGCTCACGATATATATTCACACTATTCTATAAAATGAGTATTTTCTTCCCTGTTCAGAGGCATATCTACAATATTAATTGCATTGCATGTGCTCTCAGAATATTGCAATGGGAATATTTTAATGCTTTCCAAATGAAAATATATCATACTAAAAGAAAAAAAACCAGTGGTTAAAGATTTTTTCTTTGTGTTGTACATAATGTTGCTGAAGAGATACTTGCAAAAGATTGTCTGTATTGTGCCTCCAGCCATTTGGCCTGTGAGATAAGGTTGCTTAGACTAAGCTGAGATACTCTACTGTGTCACAGCTAACTTGGTAAAATAGCACCTTGGGTACCCTGGAAAGTGGGAAGCAAAAGCTGTAACATTACCTGTGTTTTGTATCAAAATGCAGCTGTAGCAGAGATTTTCTCAATGGCTGTAATAATAATTATGATGAAAAATCCTTCTGACTAGCAGTGACAATCATGACTTACGGACAGTCAGTGGAGACATACAGAGAACCCTAAGTATAAAACTCAGTCAATCAAAAAACCCAGTCTATTTTGACTCCTTCCTATTAGTTTGAGGATTGTTTTACTATCTGCTTTGTTTTTCTATCTGCTTCCCAGGTACTCAAAGGAGATCCATTGCCCTCAGTGCTGAGTGACTGTCCTTGCTAGCCTTCATGTTACAAATCGGATACAAGCATGGGTGCTCCTGCAATGCTATGGAGAGATGTTATTAGAGGTTGTATCAGATTAGGGAATTTTGTTTCATTTATTTATTTTGTTTTAATAGTATAGTAGTTTTTTGCAGAGATTACTAGTTAATTCAGATCTCACAGGCCACCGCCCAGGATATCTGTATTATGGCTGGAGGCTGATGCTGACAGACTGGGCTTCTGGTCAGAGCTGGCACCACAGACAGGAGGTGAGCTGCCCTGCTACCCTCCAGTACTCACACCTACTACCACTCTGACCAGGCTCAACCAGACATGGCAAGCATAGCCTGTGAAGCAGGTGACAGACTACTGGGGGGAATTTGGCATGCTCTGTTTTGCCAGGAGAGAAGGGCATCACGAAGTGTGAAAAAGTACTGGTTAAGATGACACAGTCTGTGACCAGGGAAAGAGAGGGACATGAGAAGGAGATGTAGATACCCAGGAAAATGTTAGAGCAGAAAATCAGTATAATAGCTGTTTGCAGTGGTGAGTGTTTTGATATCAGAAAATGGGGTATGCAATAATGGAAAGAAGGTTTGAGTGGGTCTGAGTTTTGCCTGTTTACGAAATAACTTGACCATCTATGTGTTGTAGATAAAAGTTTGTAGTGTTAATAATTCCTTGATTTGGACCTTATCTTTCATGTGACCTTCAGCAAAAGCCTGTTCAGTATATCATGCTCCCATCCATTAATCCTTTGACAGTAAGAAGGAAAAGTTTTCATAATTACTTACTGAAAGCAGAGTTAGAAGGAGAATATGTCTCTCTTAACTTCAAAGTGTCATTGCAACTTTTCTACTATCCTTAAGAGGGAAAAACTGTAAGCAGAGGAACTGGTCTTTTAAGAGTAAGAAAGTAAGAGCAGGAGTATCACAGAAACTTTTGGCAAGGTGATGTCCTAAAGTAGAACAGAGCAGGAACTTTACCATAAGGGAACTAAATAAAATGTTTACATTGAGACCCTGTTTACACTAATCTTCTTCAATCATCAGTAAGGAGGGATAGATATTGCCATAGTTCATTTAGTTCTGAGGCACCCCAAAAAGTGACTCAGAGACTCCAATTATATGGGGACTGTTATGCATATTATTTAGGTGCCTAAAATTAGGCATGGTGAACCAAAACATAATCAATTAAAAAGATGAGGCCTCCTTTGACAACACAAGAGTGGATATGGCCAACTATCTTCTTGATACTTTGATTTTGGCAGGAAAATACAGAGCAATAGTGCTGGAGCCCTGCTATTCTACCTGAACAGTATTGATGGCATGTGTTGAGCACTGCCTCAACCAAATAATTGCACTCTATTGGTGACTGTGCAAAGAATTGATACCCCTTATCAAGGCACCAATGCACCCTGGTGGTAAACCAGTAGGATACCCTACTCATGCCTTCTCATAACGATTTTCACAGATGATGTGTTCTGATTACCATTTTCCCCTTTCTCAGGCTTAACTGACTGTTTCCTAGTGTGGGGTGGGAATTAGGAAATATGACTGATGGTCCTGGAGAGAGTGTAGTGTCCTCTATGGACCATAAAGCAGATAAATCAAAAGAAATATAGATTCTTCTTTTTTGTTTTGTTTTTTTTGTTCTTCTTTCTATCTACGGGATTTCTTCTGCTGCCTCAGCCAGCAGTGATTCAAAGAACCATATGTTCTTAGTAGTAAAAGAACTTCCAGAGTGTGTCTTTGATATTTTTGTTTCTTTTTTTCCTCTTCAGCAAGAGGTTTAATAATTGGATGCTCTGTTTGCTTTGTATATAACTTTTCCACCTCTATTAATTCCTATTATAATTCTAGTGGTATGATGTACAAGGTGTTTTCCATATAACCTGCAGCTCAGTGACCCTGAAAGGCAATGGATTCAGAGCTCTTGACTTTATCTGAACTGTTGTACACAATGAGCTACTTGTCATATACATCACATCCCTCCGGTTCTGAACCATGCCATGGAAGCATTGTATAGAGCATGCAGCACATAGAAGGGTACTGAGGATGATTGCCCCTGAAATTGTCATTTAATGGGCACATTTTTAAAGTATTTTAAGTATTTGGTCACATCTAGTACCAAATAACATAAAATCACAGACTATCCAAGAGCACCAGGATTGTTACTGAGATTCTCATATTTATATGTATTGCAGTGTTATCTGCCATCAGCCTATGCCTACATGGAATGCAAGTAAAGAGATCATTTGTGCATTCAACTCTTCAACTGGGGTTATGCTCATGAATCCAGAGGTACACCTGGTATATGCTCATAGATCTGAATTGAGATTCAAACAGGGGCTTATGCAAACACACATGCACAGACTTACAAAGTCAGGGAATGGCTACAGTATTGCTGCAACCTGGGAATGCTGAAAGCTGCAATGAACACAAAGCCTGAAACAGTCAAGATGATTAGACACATCTGAAGACAGTCTTGCCTTCTCCAGAGAGCTTAGCTGATCCTTGTCCTAGGCCAATGATTATCCTATTTAAGCAGCAGACATACTCACTTTGGAGTCCCTGAGGCTGGCAGTATTGACAGTTGCTGTTGTCATTGTTCTTTTTCTGCAATATCCCAAGGCAGTCATTGCACTGGGTTCTGCCTACAGCCCCTGAAGTTACAGGCTTGGTTTCTTTCACCACCTTCTCCAAGCTAAAGCAGATTTCATCCAAGGGCTAGGTATTTATAAACCAGCAGTGAATTTGACAAAAACTTAAGCAAGAAATTATACACATCCAGGTTGTAAAGGATAAATAGG
>JAWWLV010000121.1:34840882-34857212 GCA_035041135.1 Platyrinchus mystaceus | reverse complement strand
ATTTATAAACCAGCAGTGAATTTGACAAAAACTTAAGCAAGAAATTATACACATCCAGGTTGTAAAGGATAAATAGGCAACGTTAATATAACATTTCCTAATATTTAATTTTAAGTTACTGAAGTTCCATTAAAGAACAACATAAGAACAAGAATGTATACCTGGAAAACAAAAACATTACTTCTGTCTTCCCCACATGGCTTTTCAGCAAGGGAATTGGTAATATTGTTGTAATCTATCACCAACCAAATGGACACTGCACACCAATAAAACTTCATTACCTTGCATACAGACAAACTGATGAAACTTGAAAGGTCAGGGCATACATTATGTTGGAGACTATTCACTCTGGTCTCCTTCTGTGCTCCCTTCTTCTCCCATATATCTGCCTCTCATGAGACTCTTATGTCTTGGCCCTACAGCATCTACTTGAGCTTTGTTGAAGCAGGAAGTTACAATAACCCTGTAACTTCAAACGGAGGGAACTGGGGGAAAAGCCTCAGGTAAGGGAGAGGTAAACTGGTCTCTGAGGACACCAGTAAGTCTCACTGATCTTCAGATACAGCATAATTAGCATTGTACCTTGGTGTGAAAGACTACCTTCACAACTTATACTATGAACTGGAACTGCCTCTCCCTCTCCACAGCCCTCAAATGTCCTTCATGCCTCCTCTGCCAAATACTAGGCCAAGCAGCTTCTCTGCCTCCTTGATTTATTACTTTTCAGCTGATGGTCATAGGTTGAGGTTGACCAGCAGAGATGCTAAGGTGTTCCTGGTGCACCTTTTTCATTCTTGCTGCTTGAACCCTCCACAGTCCTATGTAAATGAGACAGATACCAATGACAAAGTAGCCTGAGAGGTATCTGCTACCTGGATCTTTAACTGCGGAAAAGAGGATTCACAGAAAAGAACCGCATAGCCTCACAACCTCCCATACTCCAGCTGCTACTGCTGCAGAGTTCTGCTGCTTTACTAAAACAATTTGTGCTGTGCAAGCAAATGCTGGAATAGGATGAGAAACATCTATTCCTCATAAAGATGCCTTTACTTTCCTATATTATTATTTTGATCTGCTGATCTCCACAGTTGAAGCCATGGTGGGCAAGTCTGCTTAGGCAGAGGTTATCCTTGAGACAGTTAAATCTGTGCTTCTTGAGCAGCAGCAACCAGCTTGTCCAGACAGTTTCTGCCAGGATGGCAGGAAATAATTAATCAGTGCAGCCTCTGACTTTCAGTATCTACAGACTTGATGCATTTCAATCCTTTTAACAGCTGAAATTCTGGTGCCCTGAAAGTTATTCCTGTTAATACACAGTGTAAACCACTAACGGGGTTGGCTTTGAGCATGTTGGTGGGAGAGCTTTGACTTGGCCCCACAGACACAGACATTTTTTTCTATTATGATAAATTGGAGCAGTTGCCAAAAAACATTCGAGAAGAATTGGGCTTAAATGCTCTCTAATGTTTATGTACTTTTGAGAAACGGACCAAAAAAGTACTGACAAGAGAATGTTTTGCTTCCATTAGAGTAGTGAATGAAATAAATGTTAACTTTCCCCTGCTTTATTTATTTTTTGTAGATGTAACATTAAACCACCAGAGCTTCTGCACTGTCTTTGTTTATCTGCCATTGTGAGAAAAGGAGTGCTTTCAGAGTGGGGTTGAGCTGGGGTGATCAACAACACAGAGTACCATGCTCTCCTCTTCTCCCTGCCTGCAGTCTGCCTTGTGCCACCTATAGCTGTTGCCTCAGACCATCTAAAGTTTGTTTTGAGACATTTTTACTTTTCGCTTAGAAATGTTTATTTTGAAAGCAAGCATGACCTTACCAATTTTCAAGCTACAGCACATAATAGAGGCTCTATACTGCAGGAATAGTAGGAAATATAGGAAAATACAGGATTTAGGTAAATAAAATTGATAGTATACATTCAGTGCA
The DNA here is from genome assembly GCA_035041135.1 of Platyrinchus mystaceus. NCBI lineage: Eukaryota > Metazoa > Chordata > Aves > Passeriformes > Tyrannidae > Platyrinchus > Platyrinchus mystaceus. Next base: position 34,855,271 of record JAWWLV010000121.1, on the reverse strand, counting down.
TCTCTTATAAGGTAACATTTGTGGCTTCTTAATTCAGCCATCAGGCTACATATGTAGTACATGACATTGCCCTAGCAGATGCAGCAGTGTTGTTTCCAGACACTCAGATACTTGCTTCTTGTGGGGCTGAATGTGAAACATAGGTGTTTTGTCCTGTCCTGTTATCACCAGTGTCTGGAAGGCAGCAATACTGTATAGTAGACAGATGCCAGATAGCTACACATGTTTCAGGAGAACACAGTGCTCCTTGGGATGTCACCACTCAATCCAGCTATCTCAGTCTCTTCCTTTGCTATGGAACAAGAAATAGCCTAACACTACCTCTGCAGTACAAATAGCAAAGTGAAGTGAAAACACTCAAGCAAGACATCATGAAACCTAAGCAACTATAAAAGATAATGCATTACTTGGAAATACTCCAAGACATAACTCAGGATTCATATTTCTCAAATATTCCTGTTCTAAGTATCCCCCTTGCAACCTCTCATTTGCACTTGCCTGATCTTTTTTTTTTTTTTTTGCACAAGAGAGGAATGGATAAAGTGATCATCACTAGGCTGCTTTTCTGCTGAGTGTCAGAGTTGCTGGTGAATCTGATACTATGAAAATATCCATCAATACTATAACTGTTTGTAATACAGCTCTTTCACAACCAGCTCTAAAGCACAGAGAGGACAGCTAAATGACACCTTTTTCTTAATGTAGTAACATTTCAATAATTTAATCCAAGCTACTGAGAAAAAATGCCCTTCCGAAAGTTCACATACTTGCAAAGCTCTATCATTAACCTGAACCTTTATTTCAGAGCTGATAAGAAAAAGAAAAATCTGGCAACATATTTGCCCTGGTTCTTTGAAATAATAACTGGCAGCAGTAGAAGCTCCCTATCCAAAGGCTAGTATTTTTAATTTGCCAGAGGCCAGGAAAAGCCAAATGCTTCTGAGGATGTGAAGGTTCACTGGGGTAAAATAAGAAAAGGAAAAAAGACCACAGGAATCTCTAAAGGGACTGCAATCTGAAAGTTGTGAGTCTGCTCTCAAGATTTATTAGCTGTTGACCTCCTTCCACCACTTAGGCTATAACATGATGACAGACTGGCGGCAGCGGAGAGAAGCCACTTTTCCTTTTTGATGTTGACCTAGAGAATTAGGATCATGAACCAGTCACACAGGCATGCCTTATAAAACCATTCATGGCAATTGCATTGCCAGCTGCTCCCCTGCTATTTAGTACATCAAGGACAGTTGTCAATTCCTCGAAAGTCAAAACCATTTCAGATCCTGCAGCTGTCTCCAGTCTTCAGGGAATAAATGCAAATAAAATGTTGGTGTGATTGTCTGAACTGTATGATCTCATCTTAAGTGATTTTTTTTAATTGGGATTGAAGTTTTAAAAATTACAGAAGATGGATCAGTATAAGAAGTGGATTTGGGAACGAATGAATCTCTGGATTTTTATAGAATACTGGTAAAAGGTGCACCTTATACTGGGTGGATGGGGCAAAGTCATCCTCACCCTGCTTTCCAGTCAGCTGGGACCAGATCACAGACCCTTGAGCAAATAGCCTACGTCTTTTACCCAAGAATAGTGCATAAACAAATTTACACAGCAATATGATAACAAAAAGATTAATGAAAACACTTTTATTGACTTTTTGCTAGATGTGAGAAAGAAACAGACTTTTTTGACTTCTTGTTAACATCCCCACCCATCTCCCCCCAGTTTTAATTTTGGAAAAAAAATAAAACTAGTTTGGAAAAGCTGATGTAAAAATGGAAGCCCTTCACCTGAACCATCAACTGGTTCGCTTCATGATCATGTCAGTCCTTAAAACATGGTAATGAAATACTTGACTTTAAAATTATAACATTAGAGGAAAAATCCTATTAAAAATGGTGTTTAAATATAAACATTTGGATTTTTGGAGGGCAAAATTAAACTAGAGAATATTTCTGTATATTTGTTGAAGTCACCATATATAATTGAACTTTCCAGCTGAAAGAATTTAAATAGGTATGAAGAACATAGTCTGAATTGTCTCACTGAGGAAAAAGTGTTCAACAACTTTACCATTCAATGCAAATAAGATCAAATAATGATCAAGCAGGAAATAGGAGAGGGGAAGAGACTGAAGTTGCAAATGTCTCTATATTTTCAACTGTTACACAGTAACCCACCTGTATAATTACAACATTAGTACTGGTCAGTTGAGCTAAAGGATTGCTAAGGAAAAGAAAATCCATGAAATTATGAAAATGTATGCTCTCAGCCTTGCTGCTTTATGAAAAGAAAAATGCAACCAAAGGTTAGGTTATACTTTTTATAGATAATCTTCACTTTTAGCAACTATGCAATGGAGTATGAATTGGACTTCTCATTCATTCTTTCAGGAGAATCAAAAAAGAATCTTCCTGAGTCCTTAATTTAGACATAAGCTTTACAATACACCATTCTAACTGAAAGAGCCTGATGGATCATATGAGCTACCAGCAGAAGAGGCTCTTCTTCTCCAACTGGTATTAGACCATGTCTGAGGGTTGCTGTGTAACTCCGAGGCACAAGGCTAGTGTGGGACCTCGACTGTTCCCTGGGGTGGACAAGATGAAGGGAACTCACCTTTGATTGCCTTTCTCCTCTTGCCTGCCTCCACCACGGATAAGAAACCTGATACTCGTTTCCCCTCACATTTTAAAATGTCGCTGCCCCTTCCATGTACCTTCACCACCTTTGGGCAAGAGGTACCCTGGGAACAGCTTGTCACCCACGAATGCAGGAACAAGAGGGCAGGGACAGGATTTACGAGGCACCTTTCCCCCTTTCCCAGGCTTGAGAAGAGGAAACCCTTCTCCACCATCCCCTCTTGCACACTCTGAGGCCTACAGGGAAAAAACTAACCATAAAACCAAAGCATCCTCATGGAGGAATTGCACTGTTGCCAACTCATATGGTTTTATTGCGAATTCACAAATTCAGAGTAGTTCTCACAGTCCCAGCTCCTGGAATCAGGATCTTACTGTAGATCCTACTTTTCAATTTTAAAGAAAGTTTTTATCTTTTCTGGTTATGGAGAAAAAAGCCTTCCTGTGTGAAGTGAGTCCAAGGTAAGGAACCAGAAAGCTAATAAAAAGAAAACCCTAAAGCATGACTATTATTATTTAATCATCATATTGCTAGGGGAGGAGAAGAGTGTGACTCATGGGTTTTAAGTGTTTTTTAGGGTAGGAACAGTTAAATGGGAGAAGCAGGATATCTTGCTTTTTCTGAATGTTGCAGTTACTGTTAAAGGGAAGAATTAATTTACCATAATTGGAGGTAGCCGAAACCATTCTGGATGTGAAAGAGTTGTGACTCCAGAGGAAAAAAAAAGATTTTTAAGAAGGAAATCAAGGAAAAGGCAAAAAGAACAAAGGACATACAACTTATTTCATAATTTTTGTTTCAAAAAGAACAAAGAACAAATGCAGGTCTGCATCTTCATTAGGTGTGCACACAATACACTAGTTCATTAGTGACTATGGAATGCTGTCTGTCTTGATTATGGAATGTTTCCCTGTCAGAAACAACATTTCTACAGGCTTTTGGGTTTTGTCATTTACTACTTAGGTATTTTCCACTCCTAAGATAATTTCCTGCAGAGGAAATGTTATTGTTCTCATTCAAATTTCATATTTTAGCAACTGTTATTGTTCCCTATCAGCAATTCTGTATTTTGGGACAGAACCAAATTGTCTGCTCTAAACTCCGTCTCTCTTACACTTTCTCCAGCACTGCTTATGAGCTAGCAATTTCACAGCCCATAATCTGGAAAGGCTATAATAGAATCTACATAAGAGTTTGTGCTGCATTTATATCAAATTACAGGTGATAGCACTGCTTCTTCTTTTCATTATGATCATCTGGTACCAACAAATTTCCTTGCTTTCACAGGCTAGCATGACTTTAATGGTGAATCAGTGCTGAAATGTGGACACCTAGAGCTCTAAACACCATCTTTCTATTATGTTTTGTACAGATTGTGTGTCTTATCTCTACCTTTAAACCTCTGTATAACCCACATACATCTTGGGGAGGACTGCCATGATAATGGCACTCCCAAAAGCAGGTATAAGCCCCTCAAATCTAATCCCTGTGTTTGAAATTAAATATGTGTGAGAAATAACCATAACACAGCTCCTAATAACCATGCATCGACTCTTAAGTGCATTCCAGTGTTCTCTGGAGATAGTGTTGCATGTCTCTGGCACAAATAAAACCAGTCATGCTATTTAAAGAAGGTTTTGCCATGTTTGTCTGTATATGTGGGCATGCAAGCAAATCAATGTTTGCAAAAAAAAAAAAACCCTTTTTTTTTTTTAATGTCACAGTGAAGTTTACAGTGGTGAGACTGTAAAACAATAAAGTAGTATTTTTACTGATACGAGCACTGTTCTGAGTACAACAATCATTGTTTGTGCTGCACCTCTATCTAAGGTCCAACACCACCATCACACGTCATGTGTCCTATTGCTCCAGTCTGCCCTCACACTTGTCTGGATATTTTTCCACCAAAAGGTGCCAAAAATTATTGGAAGATGCAAAACAAATTATTATGTGTGGTGTAAATCACTGCAGGTCCAATGAAGTCAATCTGGACTTGTACATGTCCACTGCAGAAAGGCACTAAAAGAGAATCTTGGACACCAGTTCTTTAATGAATAGCACAGTTGCGTTATATTGGATGTAACTCTTTTGGAGCTTTGGCTAACCAAATGTGTTGACTTTCCAAATGAAAAAGAATATATTTGGAGGCCTCAGTTCCACAAGCAGAGGAGAGCTTCAATAGTTTAGGGTCATTACTCATTGTCATAAGGAAAAGATTTTCAGGAAGATGTAACAGATCACTTCAGATACTTTACACTCTAGCTATATATTTAACTGATAAATTTCTGTTATTTAACCAGGCATCTTAGCTGGCTGGTCCACTATTGAAAACAGCAGCCCAATATAAGTCATTTCCCTGGAAGCTGGCCCTGAATGATATTGTGGTAAATGGTATTTTTGCTCCTGTTTTTAATCTTCTTCTCAATTGTTTGTTACCTAATTTAGCTTATCACTGAGGAATAGAAAACTCAACTTTTTGCATTTAATGGAGATGCTCTTTCCTCCACACAGGAATTCCTGCAACCTGTACATCTTTCCAAAGAGACACCCTTGTGTTGTCCACCCTGAAATCATGGCAGAGAACAAAAGTTCAGGAAATAAAATCACGTGCCTACAGAAGTTAGCTGGATCTGGAGCCCACCCAGAGCTGTTAGTCAAGTGGGCAGTTCTATGCCTTGACCATCACTACTGAGGCTTCCAGACCAAGCTCATAATTAACTGTCAAAACTAAACAGAATTAAAATATAATTTAATGCAAAAAAATTCTTAAACATATGCCCAGAGTTTTCTTAGAGTTTGGAGACTATGATTCAAGATTTCTCAAGCCTGTTACTAAAGAGAAGAAATTTCAATTATCTCCATTCATACAGATAAATTTAAGTAACCAAAGTCACAACTCCTGAAGCATCACTTTAAACAGGTGTCTTATGCTCTTCCTTTTCTTCCCTACCCATAAATGGCATCTAACACCTACTTGCTGAGTAGTAGGGGCCCCTGTTATATTACAGGCATTACCAAACACTTTGTTTCTCTGGTTTTGGTACTTGTCCACTAATCTCTCCTTGGTTTAAAAGGAGAGCAAACTTATATTTCCAGTTTTCCTAGGAGAGTCTTAGACAGTGAAAATGTCCATTATATTGTGTTCTCCAAGGAGAGTAGTTATTTCTGGGATGCAAGTGCCTTTATTTCCTGAGATATTGTAATCTGAGAAGATGCTATAATACAATGTTTATCCTTTCTGTAAGATGTTACATAAGATTTACATATTTTTAAATCTACGTTCTAAAAATGCACTTCAAGCACGTGTACCTTCTTCTCAGCTAAAGAGGCAGTGTGCAATATAAATGGATAAACTAAACCCAAGATATAGCTACAATATAACTTAAGGAAATTTTCATGGAAACTTGAACACAAGTCCCTAAGAGGTAAAATATGAACTCCTACTCTATATTAGCAGTGTTCCAAAACCAAGGGATATTCATATTTTTTTAACTCTGAAAATAATTCCAAATAGAAAAAGTACTTTTCCCAATTCGCCATCATTATATACCTTTCTCATAGCTTTTTCTTTTCTCTGTCTCTACCCATGCATTTTCTTTGGGTTTTTAACAGTTCCCTCAGGGCAGAGCAAATTATTTATGACATATTTCTCCATGTAAAATTTATTTGGGAAAACTGTTCCTATGGAAACTGCTGTTTTCAAACAGGCTTGTATTAGCTTCAAACAATCTGATTGCATCTACAATAGAGAATACATCTTTTATTATCTGGCATATTCTAATGACTTTGACTACCAAATAAATTGCACAGAGGAACAAAATGAGTTATATTCTGTGATATGATCAAGTGGGTATTCAGCTGTCATCTGGTCAGTACGGGGAATTAGAGTAACTCAGTTCACTTTACTACAGTCCAATTTGAAGGTCTCATATAATTTCAAAACAAAGCTTTTAAAAATATCAGTCAAAAGCCTGCACTGGAATGCTATGAAAGACCAGCAAGTACCAAGTACCTTATGTACAAATAAAACACTGAAGGGTTTAATTTCAGAAATGTCATATTTCATGTATATGCATGACATACTTACACTGCTGGTAGTAGAAGTAGATTGACAGGTCAAGATGCTACAGACACTTGATTTCTGTGGCTTCAGGATCAAGCTCTTACAATTAATTATGTTTTGTCTTTGTGGTGTCTTGCCACTAGTTCTCTCCTCACTTTAGCTTCTACTTATCTTCTGTTCTTTGCAGTCCTCCAGACAAAATGAAGCATAAAGCAGCTGCAGCACAGTTCAACTGAGCTGGTTTCTAATGAAAAACAAAAATAATAATTGTCATCTGCCTGAATAAACAATTTGCCATTTAAAACCCCCTAATTTAAGAACTTTAATTGCCTTGGTGGTATTATTAGATTTTTAGAACCGTAATACCAAGTAGTAATCTAGACAGGAACATGGCAGGGCAGGTCTCATAGAAACATCCCAGTCCTCCAGTCTGGACTCTTTCTTTGGTCCTGTGCAGAAGTTAATGCTGTTAATACAAAGGTCCCTGCTAGCAGCCTTCACCCAGGAAGGTTTGTAGCACTTGTTTATCTTCTGAGTCATCTTCTTCAGGGAGATTCGGAAAAAATAACTTCCATGCGTTCCGTGCACTCAAGTGGCCCTTTGCTTATTTAAATGTTTAGCCAAGAGAGCTTTATTTTTTTAAAGGAACTAATTCAGCCAGGGACTGAATAAACTCCAAGACCACAATGTATAATAGAAATAAACTGTGAATTCAAGTTGGTGAGTTTTCACAGTCCAAGATCAGCTGGCTGCAGGGGTATCAGGAGAAAGAAAAAAAAAAGCTTTGCTACACTGGAGCTCCTGAGTATATAGTCACATGTATATGAAAGGAGAAATGTGTATAAATCTATTTGTCTGTTAAACTCCTAGAATGCAGCATTGTCAACACAAGAATTAAAAAAATTGTGAACTAGGTCACCGAAAACAACTGACTGCTCATTTTTGTAAGTTGACCGCATAAGATTGGTTGGAATTGCTCAGGATTTGGAGCCTTTATAAAGAATTACTTTCAACCTATTTTTATGTAATACAAGTTCCATACTGGTACAAACCTGTCAAAGGACTGTTGGTGGAAAAAATGTTCATGCAGCTGGTGACTCAAGTTATCTGAAGGGAGATTTGGTAGGTTTGGTAGGCAGCCTTTCTGCACAGCCCTAGAAAAAGAGGAGCTTGCCTCTTATCCTGAATGGGCCTAAAAACCTTTCCAGAATTGCCTAAGCTCAGGCAAATAATGTGTTAAAATTGGCCTGTCTTTCATATCTGAGGACATTTTCCAGTGGCTGGGAAAACACCTAAATAATTTTAAAATATGTAATATAGAATATACTACATATATAAATATACATATACAAAAATATAAAAAAACCCCAAAAATAATTTTGCAAGTAACTGCAGTAACTTCTATCCCCAGGGGTCAATGGAAAAGGTCCTACCCCAGTAGAAACAGTTGGGAACTATCCCCTCTGTAGCAATATGGAAAAATCTTAGCCCAGTTGTATGTGATGTCTTTTTTTGTTCTCATGTGTTGCTTTTAAAAATGGAATGATTTGGCCTGCGATGGTTAGTGCATTTGCTTAGACTCACCCTTTGTGCTGCCTGAACTGGCTCCATCTGGCTCCTGCTTGTGAATTGGATTTAACCACTTTATTTGTACTGAATATCATGACGTTTTACTGAGCTGCTAGAAGCAGCGTGTCCTCCATACTGCAGACTGCTTTCCTGGGGCTTATCAGTCCATTTTTGTGTAGAACTTACTTGCCTATTCCAACACAAGAATGAAACACGCATTGATTTCTTTTTCACACGCTCATCCCACAAACAATAGGCTAAAAGATCTAAATGGAGGAAACACAGGAACTTCTATTCCCATATACTGATAGTCTTCATCTTTTAACTTCTTACTGATGGCTGATCTCCCTCTCAACTGAAAAACAGCAGAAAACACTGTCTACTTTACTAAAAGAAGATCCATAGTGACCTGCAGGCCCATAACTGAATTAATCTCTCCAATTTATTCCCAGTGTTGTCAGCTTCTTTGATTTTGATTGTGTTTTCTAATTTTCCAAATTCTGGTCCACTATGCCTCTGTGAGAATCTTTACTTTCAGCTCTTTGTGGGAACACATGATAGCTCAGCACCCAGAAGGCAGATGGACTAATTTTCATAATTAATTATATATATTCTCACATTAATGGTCACTGGGTAAGTATATAATTTTTAGTGTTTACTGTGATGAGAACTTCCTGAGTTAGAGTTTCAGTTACACGAAAACTGGAAGAAAAAAAGCATATTTAAATATTTATACATTGCATTACAAAAAAAAAGGCATTTTTGCTTATCTTTTAGGTATGATTGTAAGACACAGAAATGAAGAGTGTTACCAAAACCAGGGTTCTGAAATTTGCTGAAGATGTGATTTTTGGAAAAACCAATGATCCTACTCTTTTTGTTTTGTTTGATGTGATATTTATTGTTTTTTTTCCAAGTCAGTGCAGGACATTTCTGAAATCTCACTCCCAACCTACTTCAAGTGATTTATATTCTCATTAAAAAAGAAAAAACAAAAAACAAACCTTATAGAAAATGGGGGTTTGAGAGTCTAAACATCATTTTTAATCCCTAGATGCAACATCAGGTACCATAGTTGTTCAGTTGCTAAGCCTCTCACTATGGCCACTTAAAGAACAAATAGCTCATTTTACATCAGCACTTTCTCCAGAAACTGCACTTTTGCCTTTGAACATTTACACAACAACCAAAATGCTACACAAGCTGTCACCAACAATATTTATCTCATATCCGTGATTCACAAAGCAGCATTTTCAAACTTTTGTCATTTGCAGGCTTGATCCTCTCAGCCTGCTCTGAGTGTTTGGACTTTCCATGAAGCTCTACTTGAGTAGGATCCTGGCAGTAAACTCCAGCCCTGTGGTCCCCTAAGCCCATCAGACAAAGCCCCCTGCGCAGCAGAGGAGAGCAGAAAGCGAAGGCACTGGAGGCCCTTGGTCAGGGCCACCCCATTGCCCAGCCAGCAGCTGGGACCTGAACATGGAAACTTCATCCCTTGGGAAGTTTCCCTTGCTCATAATTTGTGGAATGGCTAGATTTCATCTCTCTTTTTTCTCTTCTTTGTTAATATATCTCTATGTTTGCTGAAGAAGGAATGAATATCTAAGTATCTCACGTTAATATGAAGGTCATTGTGTTTTTGTAACACTCTCAATCTCCGTCTTCCTAATGAACCTTTAAATCTGTGCTTGAGGGAAGGAGGTCAACAACCACTCTTCTTTCTTCTTTTTCTGGGGAATAAAAAAAAATTAAGATTGACTCAGACACATTGGTTCAAGAAGGGGTTCATAACTGTAAAAGAGATACATTTCTATCCAGTCCAAAATTAGAAATATACTACATTTTTGAGGAAAAATCCAGGAATCTCTGTTCTTCTCCAATTTCCTATAGGCTAGCATCACCTGATTCTGCATCCAGCTTGTTGGCTTCTGTGTCTGTGCTTCTACAATCCCACACTTCTCTCCAAGCAATAGATGAGGTGCCAAATCTGGGGTGAAAAATTCCCCTGAGCAGACAGGGGCCAAAATTTTTAACACCTCAGTGCTCCATATTGCAGTGCCTAATCGTCCCTTGCAAAATTTGTATTTCTGTATTTTCATACTGACCCAAAAGGAGTTGCTACAGCTTCTTGTATGATAAAAATTTTAGTAAAATATGTGCATCATTAAAATTGAGAAACTGAAAAGATATTAGTAAACTTGACTTTCTTTCCTTGTAGAGGAGAGTTAGTAGAGAACTTAATATTGATGCTTCTAACATTGTATTTCAAAGCCTAAATATCTGATGAGAGAAAAAGAAAAAAAATTTAATGCACGCAAAAGGAAAATGGCTCAGAGAATGGAATAAATATCTCTATTTTTAGAAAAATTCTTGTTTCATTGAAGTGACATGCCAGCTCTGTTCCAAGTACTATCAGCCTAATGCAAGTTAAAGAAAACGTCATATATTTGAACATTCAAGTATTTTAATATTCAGAAATTACAGGATAGTAAAAATCTAACATATGCCCCAGAATTTTTCATTTATTTGTTCTATACTAAGAGAATGAAATTAGTCAGTTCTCTGCAGAATTAGTGTTTCTTTCTCTCTGTCTTCTCTATTGAATTTATATCCTTGATGATATTTTTACTCACAGTATTATCATTTTTAAAACACACATGTAATGTACTATTTTTTTGTTGGTTCCAGCTTAATCAGCTATAAAATCAACTAAAGTGATGACTGCCTTTCATTAAATTCCTAGATCAGTCTTGAAGATCGAATTGAAAAGCTTTATTTCCAACAGGGATATGTCCTTTAGAGACTTGTCTCCTATAACAAGATAGTAGTATCTCATAATATCATTGTACCATCATAAACACATGAAAACCCCAGGTTGACATAGCAAAGGCATTTGTGAGGAGGAACAGACTCCTATGGCTGCTTGCAACCTCTGCCTAAAATCCCAGAGAGGTTATAAAATCATAGAATCACAGAATAATAGAATATGCTGGATTGGAAGAGATCCACAAGGATCATTGATTCCAACCCCTGGCCCCAAGAATCACACCATGTGCCTCAGAGCTTTGTCCAAGTGCTTCTTGAACTCAGACAGGCTTGATGCCATGACCACTTCCCTGGGGAGGCTGTTCCAGTGCTCAACCACCCTTTGGGTGAAAAACCCTTTCCTGATATCCAACCCAAACCTCCCCTGACTCAGCTTCGTGCTGATTCCTCGAGTCCTGTTACTGGCCACGAGAGTGAAGAGACTGGTTGTTATACTCCAGTTCACTCCAAAACTTTAGGACAAGAGGAAACTGAGAGCTCATTTCTGTTCAGTTACATTTCTTGTATCTTTTGATCCAGTAATTTCCAATTATCTGTCTTGAGTCTTCAAGTATTTTTCTTTACCCATGAGAAATGATAAGGAAGTGTTTGACTTACAGCTAATCTAGGGATGGGTACTAGTTGTATCTGGTACAAAATATGGAGCCTTCTCCCAGAAAATGCATGCTGATGCTAACCAGCAAGAATTTGTGATACATATGCCTGGCACCCGTTTTGGCAGCCAATCAGATTTTCAAGCCAGTCAAACTCTTTATTATGATCTCTGCAGAGAATTATTTCTCTTTCTGTCTTACTGCCCGTGTTTTCTATTCATCACTTAAAACAGGGTCTTATGGAGTCCAGCTTCTATCCTACTGAGAGATGAGAGGAAAAATTTTGGGGAGGGGAAATAAAACTCCGCAGGATTTTTATGGAACAGAGTTCTACACCAAATCTGGTTGAGCCTACATCTTCCCAATTTTAGAATGTTCAACAAAATTCATCTACTGCAAAAGTATGTGTCAACTAATAGCCAAATGGAAAGTAAAGGAATCTGCCAGCAGCTTATTTTATTTGAACAAACTGGAATGAAAGAACAAGAAAAGAAAGATCTTCCTCTGATCAGTACATTTGATATATTTTTAATATTATGAAACACTTTGATGCTATCATGATAGATGTTATGAAAATAATTTATGTCCAGTTACAGTATTATAAATGGGATGGATTTGGAGGACAAAAGGATGAGATTATTTCCATCTTTGTTGCAAAGACAGTGTGAATACACCCAGCTCAGCCGTTTTCCAACCTCAGACTGGTAGCTAAAAGGGGGACCCAACTTGTAGGGGCTGGACAACTGGGAGTGAAAAGAAGAGAGCATGAGTGCAACTGCAAGAAATTTAAAGAGCATTGCATAAAGAAGGGGGAGACAAGTACCTTCCCAGCTTGTAACCTGAGCTGGCAAGTGTGCACACCCTCATTCACGGAAAGCATGCTGCTGATTGAGCCATTAGCACCAATAGTCCACTCTCTTAGTGCACCTGGGTGGTCACTGCAGATGGTCAAATGTTTGATTCATTAATCACTAGCAGTCCAGTCTCTTAAAAGAAGGCAAAACACCAAAAAACCCACAATGCATATTTGGAGAAAAGAAAAGGTGGATACCAGAATTTTTGTATAAGCCAGGACATCCCTTCTCTCTTAAATGGGAGTGAAAAAAAAACTACTGAAGACTGACTCTCAGCCTTGAAAAGGCTGGAGTGATTTCGGTTGGAAGGAAAAAGAGTTTTGAAGAACTAATCATGTCTACTGTCCTGTCCTCTTCATTTTAATCTTCTGTTGGCTGCCTGGTAAAGGGACATTGAGAGGTGAACAGAGAAGGCTCTTGCTGTGTTCAGCTCGTGGCCAAGTAGCTGAGCAGAGAGAGTTTCTGAAAGCACCTGCCTGATTCCTTCTCAAGATTAGTCACAGAGAGCAGATTAGGTGAAGGTGAGCCACAGATGATGTCATTTCTCCACTGCAGTCAGTGTTGTGCTCACAGAGGGAAAATACAAAGCATTGCAATGGCCCAGAGTGTAATCCCATCTTGCTTTTATATGCACAATGCTACTTGAATTGGCAAAAAAGGCAAATGGCAACTTAGAGTTCTGCTATGTATTTCACAGAAATAGTGGTATATGAAGCAACTGCACTCCAAAATAAAATTGTCAGTGAATAAACAATAATTAATGGATTGTTTTAATGTGTTGCTACACTTTTGATCTCAGTGTTGCTCCTGAAATAATGGAGAGCTATTTTAAAGCATTACTGAGCATATGCCATTCTTATTTTCAGTGGTAAATTACCAAATGAGAAACTGAAAAGGCTCCAAGGAAATATTGAAATGAGCATACTAAATGTGTTTATGCTTTTTGGCAGAGCTAACACACACCAAAAAAATATTTCATAATCTCATAATCTTATGTGGACTACAGAGAATATTGGGTTTTTTTTCTGTGGTACACATAATAGAAAAGAGAGGTAAGGAGGGGAGTATGTAGTGCCCAACACCTTATACTTTCTCTCCCCAGCAGACAGCTTTGCTCATACTATAAGTAATTATTATCAAGAGTAGTGAGCAGTGGATGGAGATTGATTGCTTCCATATGTCATCTTTTCCTTTTGTAAAGACCCCCTTGGATCCCTAAAAGACAACTTTCAGATTTTTCTAGCCATTTCTTCTCATCCTTCCTTCTCCTTGTGCCAATAGGAAAGGCAGCAAAAAGACGGACAATACTTAGAAAGTTTCACAAGCAGAGTCATTTGTAAAGTGAAGTACTGTGTCCTCATAGTTTCTGGGGAGGGATCTAAGTTCCTAGTGTGAGATTTTTCAAAATTTTTACTTTTCTTATTTCTCATATTTTCCCTATTTAACCATCTATTTCATTAGAAGAAATATTTAGGGCATATCTATCTTATTGTGCTAAAAACCTGATGATTGGTCAATGTTGTCAGTAGTGAGGCTCATAATTTCCTGGAGGGACTAAAAAATATAGAAAAATGGGGGGTTTTGCCTTGGCAAATGAAAATTAAATCAGAATTCTTGTTTGTGAAAATTGTGAAAGAGATTATCAGGCTTAATTAACTACGTTTCCTAGGGGTTTTGACTGGAAAAATTCCTATGGATTCTCACAGTTTCTACCCATTGCTGGAGCTTTGTCATCCCTTGTCCATTTGTAGTCATGACAATCTCTATATTCTTATCTGAAGAGGCTTCCTCTGCCCTCTCTCACCTGTCAGCCCAAGCTGTTTTTCATTACGATTTGATGGTGT
>JAWWLV010000121.1:34824397-34840782 GCA_035041135.1 Platyrinchus mystaceus | reverse complement strand
AGGTTGGATACTGGCATATAAAATTTGAAAATATCATAATGTAGGTTTAATAATAAGTATTATCTTTCTGGTTTTTTTCCTTTTTTAAAAAAAGTTAGAAACTCAATTACCTTTTAACTGCTTTACTGAAATGAATCTGATACCCATTTAACCTGGAGATTTGTCTTTTCTGGTATCCAAAATAAAGAGGGAACAGCAGCAGAATTAAAAAACAAACCAAAACAAAACCACACATACACACAAAAACAGCCCAAACATCTAATGTGCAGCTAATGTCACTGATATGAGCTCTCTTTATCTGGGAGTAATACATAATAATGAAAAAAATGTTTAATGGCTGCTTTAATTTCAGTTAGCTTGGTCAGTGTTCCTTTGGGAACATTATATAAACTGATGGGGTATTATTCTGTCAGGTTTATTGCTATTTTCTCCACAGAATCTCCAACTTGTGCTTTTCATTAAGAACATTGTTATTTTCTAAGTAGCACATTTAATTCTCCTCCTAGAGTAACAGGAGGAGAATCTGTTCCTATAAGTTCTGCTAGCTTATGTTTTTATGAAGCTTTTCAAATGCAGTGTGGTCAATTCTTCTAAAATGCCTGTGCCTTCAATCTATTCTCCTCTGTGGGCGGAAAATCTGTCAAACGTTTAATTCCTGCCTTGGCATCTTTAGCTCAGTTTGTTAGAGCATGGTGCTGATAAAGCCAATTTACTTTACAACAGCATCTTCTTGTAAATCATCTATGTCAGTCACATTCAGTGGGCACAGATTTCTGTTCCATATTTGGGAACATTTTTAAGGAAGAAAAAATCCCTTCCTTCTTCTTTGTTTTTATTCTAATTGTTGCCTGTGTTTAAAACTAATCCTAACTGAACAGGGTTAGATAGTTCACCTATTAGATTTTCATTAAAATTAATTCTTATGCTTGATGAACTTTTTCACTGATCAGTCTTATTCTGGAGTAGAAAACACAGTCTGGTATCATTTTTCCCACAAACAAAACAGCATAAGCAAAGGAGAAGCCAGGAATTTATACATACAGATAGGTTTGATTTTAATTCTCCAGAAAAGTTCTGTAATAAATAATCAAACTGACCATTTGGAAACACTGAAAAATAGACACAAGGTTAAAAGTCAATATATATTAGTGCACAAACTATGTTGAACTGATCTAATTTCAACTGAAAGCAGAGTATGAGGGCTCATGGGCAGGAGAACTGCATATGATGTGATTGTAAGCAAATAAGGAAATGTTTGTTCTGTATGAATATATGGGTAGGATCAGCTCAACAGTGTTGCTTCTATCACCTGTTTTTTATTATCTACATTAAGTACAGTAAATATTTACCAGACCCAACTTTTCATGTAGTTTCATGCTCAGTATCTCTTTTGATTTTAACAATGATCCATTTATAACTGCTTTTTATGTGCATTTTTAAGAACTTCTCTGCACTGAAAAAAAAAAAAAACAACCAAAAAAAGGGAATTCAAAATTATCCCAATAACCTACTTTGAAAAAAAAATAAATCATATACTATTCAGTATGGAAAAGAGAGAGACCCCTTACATAGTAAGGAATATGCCAGGCATAAAACAGGTCAAGGATTAACTGGTTATGGTATCAGCTCTTCAGAAAGAGATCTACGGAGCTGAATAGGAAACTAAATAAGAATCAGTATTGTTATACTTGGGAGAAAGGCAAGAAATCTACTTGAATGTATAAATGGGAAAGTAGTATATAAAAACCACTCCAGTGATAATTTTCTACTCAGACTTGGTAGGACTTCAGCTGAAGTGTTGCAGACAATTTTGAGTGCTGCAACTTGAGAAGGACTTATAGAAACTAAAATAAGGCAGGCAACAAGAATGGTTAGTAGTTTAAAAATTGTGATATGAAACAAAAGGTTGAGTTTATATTTTCTGTACCTTTTAGGAGTGATGACAAGCTCTTGTTTCTGAGAGCAAATTTGCCAAATACAGGTATAGAGTCTGTCCTGTGGCAGAGGAACAGAATAAAAAAAAAAAAATTAAACACTCTTCCACCTTTAGTATCCCAAGAAATTATCAATTCTTACCCCAGTATCACTGTGTCCAGGACCCTATGCCTGAATTAATAACTACATACGTATTAATATACTAAATATGGAGGGGACATACACTCAGGTCTTGATATGTGACTGATGATTCTGTATCTGATAGGTATGAGCCCTGGCATAGTTTTGGTGATGCCGAAACTGTCTGAGGCACAAGCCTGACCCAGGCATTTCTCCCAACCAGCTGAATATACAAGGTTACCTTGTCCTTGGGGCTGTGGCAGGAAAGGGTAAAAAGCTCAGCTGCAGGAGCATAGCTGTGCTCTGCCCTTTTCTTCAAGGCACAAGAAGAGCCAATACACAGTTGAACCTATTAGCATGGGCAGCAGCATAATGTTTTCATAGACATCCAAGCAAATATCAGGTCTTCTACATAGCAACTGTAAACTCATTTTGGTCAGTCATAGAGCTGCCCTTGACTATCTTGTACTTCTTCCTCTGGTTCCAACTGTTTCCCCAGTTATGCTCAAATTATCCTCACTGTCCTCAAAAAAACTGTTTTCAAAATCCCAGAGCTCTAAATCTGACTGAGAATAACTGCTCCCATTTCCTCCCTGGTTTGGCTCTGCCTGCGTGCCCAGGAGTCCAGTTAAAACAAATTGCCAAGCAGGGCTGAAACAGAAAGGCAAAGTCAGGAAGTCACTAGTGATATTACAAAACCCTCAGACCCTTCTCCCAGGGTGGTAGTAACAAAAGGGGGAACGGAAATTTGTAGTGAACATGGGAAATTACATGGGAGGTGGGAGAGGGACAGCTAGAACTGAAGGAAGGAGCCCTTATTTGCGCACTGCAGCTATGGTCAGTGTAATAAACAGCTGTCACCACACAGCAACAGCCCTGTCACTGACAGGTCTTCCCAGATTCAGTCAGATGGTGTGACTGCCCCTGATCAAAGTGTGTGGCTGATGGCATAAATTTGCTGACCTTATGGTCTGCTTATAATAAACACAAGCAGTACTGTGGGGCAACTCACACTGCTTTCTCAAGTAGTATTTGTTGGAAATCAATTCTTAATGAACAGTGTAGGTGGAAGATAAATGAAAACATCCTATCAATACTGGCAAAATGTCACAAAGGCTTACTTCAATTTCATCATCAATTCATCTGGCTGAATGTGAATCCTCATGTGCTGTCTCTTTTTACCATGACTGTAGAATTGAAATAATTCTTAGAGTATTCTCCTGAGGAGAGCATTTCCTCTCATTGCTATAGGAGAAATAACAAATATCTAGTAATGCAGCCATTTTAATTAGTTAACATGAGAGTGCTTTTTTTCTTTCTGGGAAGTGTGTCAACTGACAACTCAGATGTTGTAGATAAATGACTGCATGGCACATGACAAAAAAAATATTTATCAAGGAGCTGTTACTACTTTGGTTTGAAATGGGAATGAGATTTAAAAAAAAAAAAAAAAAAGAAAACCAGAAACAGAACCAAAAAACCACAAGTTTTAGTAGTTTATAATTCAGAACTCCAAAGTTTCAATATTCTTCAATTACACAGGCAAGGTCTTCAGAACTTTTTTAATCCTTTAATAGAGGTTTTAAGACTCTCACAGATGGAAACCTTTCTCTATTACAGAAGCTGTATTTCCTAGGTGACAAGTGGAGAATCTCATCACCTGTGGAGTCAGCAGCTGGGGCAAGATTAATTAGCGAAGCTGAGAGTTGTTGTGCCTGAACCCGCAAGACAAAGAGAAAAAATATCCTTGCTCTAAGAGTAGACTTCAAGAGGAACATAAATAACTTCTTTTTCTTTTATATGACTAAGACTGAAGTCTTATTCATTCACTCACCTATTCAAAGCTGATATTCAAAGCTGATATGTATTTTAGATATAGAGGAACAGCTGAACATAAGTGATAGTCAACCACACAAATATTGGAGATGAGGCATAATATTTTTTTCAGGACAGTTCCCACATTTACTGACATAAACTTAGTTACTTATGTCAGAAAACTGCAATTCTTGTGGGGGCTATCTGTGATTACATCTATCAGCTTGATTTATACTTAATTTGGGAGCTGAGTTTTAACTCATGTTTCTTGTAAAGATAGGACTTAATTTCATCACACATTAAAGAGACAGTTAATCCATTAAAGGTGAAGAACAGACTTTTTCAAAACATGGATCTATGTGCTGTCAAATTAATGTTTAAGGTAGTCTAAGAACTTTCTTATTTACATGGTTGTTTAGCATTATTTTATATATATATATATGTTTATATATATACACACAGATCTGATATCTAAAAATCATAATGTCCTTACCCCAGTGCAAGGCATTCAGTTGCTGGCATAATCCCAGCTGTGAGCTCTGTTAATAGCCTTGTTAGATTTAGTAGATTTTAAAGCAAGCCCCCATCCTCTCTGTGAGAAAATCTACAACCTCCCCCTAAAATCAGGGCAATACTAGTGTAAGGGTTGGTGTGTGAAAGACTTTGATATTAACACATCATTGTTTATGAAACTGTCATGACAAAAAGAATCAATTCACGAAATAATTTGCAGTGCAAATCTCCCTTCTACAGCGTGCCTGCTGAATTATCTGTTATAACTTAGCTCAATTTAAAATTGGTAAAGTATTCAGAATGCTACATTCCCTCTAGACCAGAAGTCCTATATGTACGGTCTTGTAGGGAATAAAAGGTAATTACTGAAGATCACCCTTTCCCAAACAAGTGCTGCAAACTGTTCAAGCACTCATTTACACTTTAATTCTAGGGTCCTCATTGAAATAGGTTTTTAGGTGCTAACTAGGTTATTTAAATTCATTATATTTCAAAAAACAGAAAACATACTTTCAATTCTGTGGTAGAATTGAAAGGCAGTTATTTTTGTAGAGAAAAGGGGAAACAATGGAATAAGACTGTGTGATGGTTGTTGGTGGGTTTTTTTTTCCTTTCACACACATATTCACTGCTTCCTGATTCAATATAATTTCTATTTTTTCTTAATATCTTGATTAAGTTGAGTGATAAATAATAGTTTATTTATCAGCTCTTTGAATCTTTCCATATATAAAAAATTATACTTTTAAATTTTTCTTTTCAGCAATATGTTTAAAAGTTTAAGCATCTGATACAGAATACAACAGAATAAAGAATCATACTCCTCAAAAATGACAGGTTTTTAGTGTTCTAATTATTTGTTTTAGAAACAGTTAATGAGTGCAACCAATATGATAAGACTTGTTTTCTTATAATGAAGTATGTGATACAAGAAAACAAGATATTTGGGGTTTTTTTTCTAAACCCCTCTTGGTGGCTTTTTTTGTTATCACTCTGAGTAGTGAAAGGCTCAGTTCATGTCCAAAGGATCAAATTTTCTTTCAGTGTAAGTGAATTGACATTAGTTTAGCACTGCTCTTTTAAACGATCTGAGATTACTTTTTGTTGTGGCCTTTTCCACCCCTTTCCATCAATTTCAAACAGCACTGCTGAAAGGGCACTGAGGTCCAGAACTGCAAGGTTATTTCAGTGCCCATTCTTTCTCTCTGTTAATTTTAACATGAGTGAAACATTATACACCAAGGAAGTCCTAGGTGATCCCCCTGTTATTTCTGGCTCTCAATCTAGAAGCATAAGTGTGTGTCAATACCACAAAATTGCTTCTCCTGGACTACAGTGACTGATCTTTGAGGTTCACTGAAATACTGTGTCCTACACTGACCAACTGATGACAATTCTGCAGAATTCTGTGAGGGTCATCTGAGGTACAAGAAAGAGATCAGCACAGTTCTCAGATCAAATTTCAAATTAAAAAGTCAGGCTCATGATGTGTTGAAGCTATTATTTTTCATAAAAGTCCAATACCTCAAATTCTCAACTTTCAGGTAAAGTAGAATATTAAGAAAGCAAAAAAAGCAACAGGTAATCAAAATCATAAAATATTATGTTGGTGTTTATTATTACTCACCTACAGAGATAAAGTAAAATGTATTGTGTGTACTGCCAACAGAAATGTATTGTCCAAATGGTATTCGTCAAAAGATGTCTTCTACTTCACAGTAATTTCAGTCATATATTGCATTGAAGTATGCACTGAAAATCTGCAAATATATCACACAAATTATGATGTAAAAGATCCATTGCAAGATGTATTACTGGACTGAGAAGGTGCCATACCAGATGATACCTGGTAAAACAAAACAGTGATGGGCCACAAAAAAAGTGGCTGTTGTGTTTTCCTATGCAGTTACTGAAAGCATATTACAGCTTTTAGCCTGTTGCTCAGGGTCTATCCAAACCATCTGCACCCATATAGCTGGCAGCAAAGCAAAATGCTCTGGAGTCAAACTTGCTTTATGCGAAAAAAGGCAGTCTCTTTGACATAATTTCATCACATATTGATTTCAGGAGTTTGCATATGGCATTGTTAGGTATTTTACTTGAAGTAGTTGAAGGACATAGAATGGGTGAAGACACTTTTGTGAAAGCTCTATGCAATATATTGATGCAGTTCAGCTGTGGAGGGTCTCCTGGCATCCACAAGCTGAAAACCAAGTGGAATTACTGGAAATCACCTGCTGGCTGTATTGACTAGACCCAAAGTTTGGATCATCTCATAAAGAGCAACATCACTTTTAAACAAGGTCCTTTCTATGAAAAATATGAGTTACTGAAGATATGTTGTGTGAATTTTTCTCAGCTTTTTAAAAGGAATTCTGGTTTCTGCTGATACTGTTTGACTCTTGCTGTATAAAGTCACAGTGTAACAGGCTAAGGATGATGAATGAGACTTTGATATGAGCCACTCAGAGACAGATGGTGAAATATCACTCTTCTTGTGTTTGGGACACAAATTTAAATAGATAGGTAATGGAATGCTCTTATCAGAAATTCTCTTTAGATTGTAAACAATGGAGTTACTTATATCCATGTTTTAGTTTTTAATTCTTAAAAAAATAAAGCCCAAGTCCTGTTACTTATAGTAAAAGAGATTTATACTGTTTATCTCAATAACTAATATTTTCCTTCCCTAATCAATAATTTTACAGTTATTTGAAAATGTGTAAGTGTTATAAGCTGTATTAATTTCATGTTTAAAGTGATATCATGTGGAAAAAACCCAAATTTTTTTTTTTGTTCTGAAATAAGCTGATCTATTCAGAACAATATTAGCCAATTTCCTTATTTACACTTCTTCATACTAACCGTGGAGGACCATGAGTGTCTGTTGTCTAGTACTTGAACCTTAAGTGGCAGAGAGATTATACAATTTACTTCTATACAAGAAAGTCTTACTCTTTCTCTTCCTTTTTTGTTTTTTTTTTTTTTAATTGAGACACACAACACGTTATTAGAAATATATTGATACATTAGGATACAAACAGATGATGCAAAAATATGTATTACCCCAGAGACTTGTTTTGTAGTTGATCCATTTCTTTGTACTGATCACAGTTTTCTGTCATATACTCTCCCTAGCAGACTCTACTCAACTCAGAAGCTTGGTTTTCCCTTCTACTGTATATGTCCTTAACACCCCTCCCCATATCTTTTGTCAACTGTAATTTCAAGAACCCCATTTTTTGTCCCTCATAACCACTACAGCATCCTTTCCACAGCTAGTACATGTGTAGACACTATAGTACATGTGTACATACTATAGTACATGCTATAGATACTATATATATAGTGGGATAAATACAGTCAAGTGAAAAGTTTCTTGGGTCTGGTACACACAAGAAAACTTGCAAAGGGTTAATTAGAGAATTATACATTTCCGTTATTTAAAGGAGGCTAATATAATATTCTTTGTGTCTCTACTTTGATAAAAAAAGGCTTTTAACAATCGCCTAACAATTTAGCCTCAAATTAGAAGGATTAGTAGGTATCCTTATCTGTGCTCTTCTTCACTGAAACCTTATAGTTTTCTACCTAAATTGACTTTGAATTGTTCTACTTAGGGCCACCGAAACACAGTCCTGGTTAAGCCGGTTTATCCCCTGCTTAGCCAATTCAGTGTAATTTAGCAATCTCCTGATTCAAGATGAGAAAATGTTAATCAAAGCTTAAACTGAGACAACTGAATACATAATGGAATGTTTGCAACAGTTGAACCGAAATACTTTAAAACCAGATATCCTCCCAAATCCAGGGCCGTAGTGGAGAGTCTCTGAGGATGTAACACATCAGCAGTAACAGAGGTGGTCGGCTGTACAAGAACATCTACAGAGATGTGTTCTATCTCTTTAAAAGCTATAGGAGGAAACCAGGCAGTAGGAGACCTGGGGAAGACTCAGCAGTAAATTAAATGAAGAGAGGCTTTAGGACCAATAATATTTTTTTGTATTCTAATAATGATCTTTGACAGTGCTGGAAGAAATTTTTTCCAGGGGCTGCTCCTGTCTTAAAATTTCAGTCAGTGTCCTGTTTGAGTCCTTAGCATCTGTTCTGGCATTATTTTCAGTCTTTGGTCTGTGAGTATAAAGGGAAAAGGCTTGCTTTTAAAAAATATGTGAAACGTGGTTCTTTCTTAATCAGAGGTTTCCTGATGTCAATGTTCGTATCTGAAAACAGTGACTTTGAGACATTGAATCAATGCTAATACTCAGTCTTCATATTTAACTTTTCTGTGAATTGGATTTAAAGGTGGGAGTCCTTCTGGTTTCTTGGAGCAAGAACAGCCCAGTAGCTTCCCCAGATTGCGTCCAAAGGGAAACTTGTTTATGCTGCTGGGATACAAGTGCAGGACCACCACAGTGCCAAGCTCAGAAATGAGAGAGGGATGGTGCTGGCTTCTAGACTGTTTTGAAACAGGCAATAGAGTGTCTGTTTGGGGTTTTTTATTTAAAAAATTAAATTAAGTTAAAATTTAAAAAAATGTAGACTTTTTTTTGGTTCAGCCTTTTATCACAGAATCTGTCATCGATGCAAAGGTGTCTGAATGAGATTCTTACCCCAGTGTGTGGCCTGTTCCCACAGTAAAGGCAAAGAAAATAGTTCCAAAGCTGGCAGACTGCTCAGGTACAAGGGAAGAGGGCAGACCTTGGTGATGGAATGGCTCTCAGCAGAGTCAGGGGCCAGATTTTCTTGCTCGAGTCCTTTTTGCTGGTGCAGTGCAATTGCCAAGCTGCTGAGGGATTTCTGACTCCTAGACTACAGCATGGGATCCTACAGTTAGGGATCCTTTTGTCCACATTTCTTCCTAAGGGCTAGAAAGAATTGGAAAACAGCCAGCACAGGAAAGCCTTGCATTCTGTGTTATATATGGGATATATATAGATATATATATATATATCTCCCATCCCTGGAGAGTGCAATTAAGTGCTATAAAATCAGTCTGCATGTGCTGAATCACTTAAGACTGAAGCTGAGAAGAGCGATGAGAAATATGTCTTGGATTAAGATCCATGTGGAATCACACAAGTGAGGACTTCCAAATCTTTCAGAACTTTGCTGTCCACATTTTAGTTTTTCTTTGCACTATATTGCACCTCACTAGATCTTAGTCCAAGAAGGCTTTGAAGCCACTGTCCTGAGTGTGCTTTGGTCTCTTTATCTTAAACATATTGATTGTCACAAGTGGCTTCTAAATCCAATAGTCCATTAATTAATTAAAGGAACCTAAAACTTTTGACATTTTCCTGTCCATACACATCCCCATTTGTCCAAATTTCGTCTAAAAAGTCGAGTTGACAAATTACCCTTCCTTTAATTCACTTCATTTCTGTTTTTCAGGTACCTGCTTTTCATAGAAAATGCCAGGTTTTTCTTCTAACCTTCATGTCCATTTCTTGTTGATTAGCTGGTGCTGTTATCTTCTCATGTGAATTTTCATACTGCCAATGTGTCAGTCTTTGAATGCCTACTTGGTGCCTGACTATTGTTTCTGTCTTCACACTCTTTCAAACCAATACTTTATGCATATTTTCATTGTCCTGGATTTCTGTAAGATTCCAGAAACCTCCACCTTCAAAATCTGCCTTCTTCCTTTTTGTATTTATAGCAACACTATTAATTAACTTACTAATGAAATCTGTATCAAGACTCCCATTCCCTGTATCTGCAAACTCCAGCTAGCTTTGCAAGATTCAAAAATGTATATACAAGTATATAATTGTTATATATATTTTACATATAAGTATATAAATCCTTTCCTGTTATCCTTGTCCTTCTTTGTTCCTTAATGCTTATTGAACAAACCAAGACAGGAGGCCTACAACCTCAGAAGCTCTGTCTGATTCATCATCCAAGGCAACAAATCCTTTCTATTGTTTTCCTAGATCTATTTTAAAATAATCTAAGTTTTCTATCCTTTGGGAGCACAAGCACGTGTGAATGTATTTCTTCATCTGCTCCCAACTTAATTGTACATTAAGTAACAAACTGAACAATTATCCTTTTCTATGTTATTAAATACGTTAAAATTCGTATAATTATTGGGGGTTTTGTTAGTTTTGTGTGATTTTCCCCTCCCCCAGGGAAAGAAATTCAAACCTATGTAATCTGACAGATAAGTTAGAAAATAAATTCCTAGCTACAGTCTTTAATGTAAACACATTTAAGTGCATGTTTTTAAAATTTTGAAGTATGTCAAAGGAGTATATCTGTATCGCTGAAGATATTTCTTCTTTTGATTCTCTACAACTTCAGAAATAATTTAAGGTAGAAATAAAAAAACAAAAAACAAAGACAGTAGCCACTCGAATTGCATGGAATTTCTTGTTGTGAAAATTTGGTTTTTAATTAATCTAGCAATAATATAGAAATCTTAGACACAAAATTTAAATTACGAAAATACTGTATAGTTTTATTCACAAGAAAACAACTTATCAAGAGTCTGAAATAATAGTGATAGGTTCTTTTTTGCCCCCAAAAAGGACTCACTAAACAAAGATAGCTAAAAGCAAGCATATATATCAAGCGGAATTAAAAAAGCGAAGCAGATGTCTAAAAACGTAGCCTTGAGGTAAAACCTTTAGCCCTACCCATAAAATGAAGCAACTTTATCAACATTTGCAATAATGCCCTTAGCTGTTCACTGCAGAGGCACAAGGTCACATGTCACCAAAATTCCCCTTTAAGGGTGCATAATAGGCATTTGTTAATTTTTTGCCTTTTTTTATTTCAGCCTAGAATATTCTTCTGATCCAGGACCCCCATAGAGTTCAGCAGGAATCACCACTGTGGACTGACTTGGCTTATGGTATGAAATATCTCTAGGAAGTCTGAGTGACCACCTGAGAACCAGGAGCTGGGCACAGCCTTTAGTCCCAGGACTAGTGCTACTCCCATTGTGTTACCAGCAACACGACCTTGTATTACCACCATTGTCCAACAAAGAGCTGGACTGACTTGTGAGATGCCGTGAGAGAAACTGGGCTAATAAAGCACTTGAGACAGAGCTTGCTGACAGCATGCCTTGCTCAGTTCTGTCCTACAGTGTTGTAGGGTGCCCCATTTCTTGCCTGAGAAATGACCACACAGCTCCTCCTTCCTGTGGTTCTTTGGAGAAGCTGATACCTGGTCCGAGGATAGGGAAGCCCGAGGACAGTTTTAGGATGAGGCCCACAATGAAGCTGCTTAGCCCAAAATAGTGTTAGGGGGCTAAAATAATCTTGGATGCAGGTTGCAAATCCCAGTGAGCTTCTGTCACAGGTGCTAGTGTTGATGAAACTCACTGTCTGAAAAGCACCATTTCTTTCATCAGCAGAACTTACTCTTAAATGCACATCAAGATGTGGACATCATATTAGCTTCCAGTAACCCTGCAATAATTTTATTAGGTGTTGTTTAAGCTCCCAACTTAAAATGGTATTTGACTGCCATTAAAGTGTGAGCAACTGTTTTCTGGAAGAAGTGACTGATGTGCAACTCCTGGTCTTCATCTCCTTGTTCCCTGCTTCATCTCTTGCAGTGGTCTTAAAAAAACCCTATTCTTGCCATGGATGTACCCCTAGCATAGATATTTTATTGTCCAATGTACTGCAAGACTGGGTTCCCCAAAGCACTTAGCCATGGGTGAGTCATCTGTTGATTTTGCTGGAGGCAGACATCACAAAAGTTAATTGTATGTGTGTAAGT
Source organism: Platyrinchus mystaceus (assembly GCA_035041135.1). Classification (NCBI taxonomy): domain Eukaryota; kingdom Metazoa; phylum Chordata; class Aves; order Passeriformes; family Tyrannidae; genus Platyrinchus; species Platyrinchus mystaceus. The sequence goes on along the minus strand of JAWWLV010000121.1, from coordinate 34,828,659 downwards.
GTGCGCTTTGCTGGATCATGGTCTGCAGCTATTTAAATAAAAAGTAAAACAAACAAACAAACAAAAATTCCCACCAAACAACCAAAAAAATCCACCAAAAAAACACCAGACCAAACCATGTTCAAGAGTAATTTAAAGTAAGTAAAAAGTACAGTTGTGATAGCTATTGCCAATTCATATGGTAGAGAGTGGAATAGAGAAAGATACTTAAGAAAATTCCATTTTTCTGGGACTAAGTATAGTAGATTTTTTTTTCTTTTGGAAACAATGTTTTGTGTAGTAACATCAAACTAGCAACACACCTGTATGTAATTTTTCTGGAAAGAGATATCCATGTTACAATAAAATTAATGTTTCCTTGATAGTCAAATATCTAGAGGATCAGCCATTTCCAACTTCAGTGGAAGAGTGTATAGATAAAAACATGAAAGCCTTATCAGCTGATGAGAAAAAATACATTTGGGTTAAAAAGTATCATAAAACATATTTTATTTACTACTGGAATGTCTGTGAAAGAGAAGAATGCTTTTTTCAGATGTTAGTTTTTATGCTTTCCCAAACATACTATACATGCACTTATTAGATAAGAAATTTCAGACATTCATTTTGATTTCAATGAACATATCATTAGATTCTAGAAGAACATTATTTTGAAGGTAAGTAGGAATTCTGAACTGGCACAATACCTGCTGCTTCTTAAACTGTCTATAACGTTTATGCATTCTGCACTAATACAATAATTTCAAAAGCACATTGTTACAGCTTTTGTATAAAAGCTGTGAAAATAAATTGAATGCATTTTTATTTCATTTTTCTCTCTAAATAAAATAAAGCTTGTCATCTGGCCAAACTGACATTTCGCTGAAAAACTTTAAAAGAAAATTGAGTCCATTTTTTTTTTTCTTTTTATAATACTACAACTATATAAAGAAATTTTCATTTGCAAAATGAGATTCAGAAAACAAACAAAGTTTTAGTGAATAACATATTGAATATGTGTCTGTTTATTGGCAAGGTTATGTGAAAAAACATCCCCAAGCAGCATGGTGACTTATTGGTATAATAATTTAGGGAAATAAGCAGATGAAATTTCCAGAAAACCAAAAGAGAAGAAAAACTTAAATGTTCTTTATATTAAGTGCACTAATAAAATTTTTACTCCAGTATGTTGTCTCTAAAGGACACTTACTCGCATTAAGTAAGAAATTTACCTGTTGCATTTTACATGCAAACTTTTATTTTCCAAAATGAATTCACATAGATTTTTAAATAAAAGTCCTCAAACTGGGAAATTAAGGGTTTGTTTGTTTGTTTGTAGGTGTTTTTTGTTGGGTTTTTTTGGTTAGTTGGTTGGTAGGGTTTTGTTTTTGTTATTTGCTTGGTTGGTCGGTTGGGGTTTTTTATGGGGAGATTTTCTGGGTTTAGTTTCAGTGTTCCATCTCTACGCCATATGCAGTAACCTACTAGTTTGGAAAAAAACAAATCCCAAAAACTAGTAGTAGTGTTTTAATTACCTTACTTGATATACGTACTTTAGGTTAATGCAAAAATAGTTTTTTTCAAACATTGAATAAATGCTTTAAAAATCTTCAGCAGTGATTTTTTGCTTGCTTGTTTCTATCCTCCTTTATAGAATTGAAAAGTTTAGACCCATATCTTATATTTCCTTGCATTTTGAATTATATCCATCGACACTTGAATGACAATCTCTTCGGAAGCATATATGGTAGGACACTGTTGCAAATGAGTGCTTTAAGATTGCTTGAAGAATCACCAGAAAAGTTATTGGCAAAAGCATGTTTAATATCAAGTTGGTTGGCAAGGTTCACTCAACTACTTACTAAATGATTAAAGCACACAGAGAAAAAGCAAACTAAAATCTAAAAGTGAACAATCTAATATTAAAACCGACCAAAAATTATCTACATGGATGCTGGGCAGAGAACAGGGTAAAGATAGGAAAAGGTAAGGATAAAAGGAACAAAGAAGATCCTCCCATTGAGTCACAAGGTTCAGATGGGATCCCCTTGCCGAACTTAGCTCTGGACTTGACCAATGGTTCAGGCCTAAAGGTTTAACAGCAACAATTTAACAAAAGATTCTGTAAGAATTTACTATAAGTAGAATAGTAACTCATTTATAGGACTAGCTTACTTACAGATCTAAAGTACTTGAGAATCTTAGCAACATTCACAGCACATTTACTACAGCATATTCACACTTGCACACACGGATGTAAAGAATTATGTAAAAGACATATCTTTGAAAAATTCCCCTTGAATTCAGTGAAGTACTCACATTGGATGCCTTTGCATCTTCCCAAAGGGTGAAGGGTTAAGCCTCAAGGAAGAGGTCTTAGTCCAGGCACCATCAGCAGCATTTGGCAGTGGTCCTTCAAGTATAGCAAATTTGAGAGTTGACTGGCTCTGAGAGGTGTCCCACTCAGAGGGAGAGCGCTGTTCCACAGCCTATTGTGGTCCAGAAGAGCTCAGAGGGTCTCACTTAGGACTGCTGCTTATAGGGTTGCAACACAGTTGGTTTTAGTCATAGCAGTTTTCCATCCTGGCAACTTTCTTTGGAAGATCAATAACAAAAATGTTGTTCCACTTGGGTTGTTATTCAGGCAAGAAAAATAAGTTTCCAAGGCTGTTTGTTAAAAAAACCAGGAGCTCGTTAGACAGCGCAAGTTCCTGGGAGCAGACAGTGTTTCTGATAAGGTCAAGAGGAACTTAGTCCAGGTGTTGCTTGTCAAAACCAAAGCCTAACGAGTATTTTTGAGATCACAGAGTGGCCCAAGGAAGAGTGGGGAAGGATGCACTAGCACAGACACATACAAGCTAAAGAAAATATTAGGTTTAAAATGGGTGATATCCATATTTATGCCCCTATTAATCACAGATTACATACTATGAAAACTCTGTCTAGTGTAGAGATGTAGCAACCATATAATTAAACTTTTAATTACTATCTGGATTCCAAACCTCAGGTTTTTTTATTTCATTGATATTCAAATGATGCAAGTATCATTATTTTTTTAGAAATCACCCCTGTTCACCCTAGTTACTGTAAGTAAATATATAATTATAGAATGGACCACATTACTGAAATCAAATTATCTTTCAAGATGTGTTTTGCTAGGACTGGGGATGCTGGTAAGGAAACCTTACTGTGACTAGAGCCATATGGGTGGTTAGCACAATGCAGCAATACAACATATGTGGCAACAAATGAGAAGAGAATTTGGAGAAATTAATATGATTTTGTTCCCTAATTTGACATCATGAGATGTGTTTATAGGACTAATATTTGGACTTCCTCAAATCTCTTTTCAGACATTGCCTTATTTCTTTGTCTTTCTTATATTCAGCGCTAAAAGCAAATTTTACCTCTTTCTCCCCCTGCTTGATGAGCCATATCTTTAGATCACTAGAAAAATAAAATTCATTGATTCTGCCTTCTGTGAATTTGACATTGTTAGCTATGTTCATGTGATTCATGCTATCATATTGAGAAAAATCTTTATTTTTGGGGAGTGCATGAAGGAAGAACCTCAATGTAGGAGCAGATTTGAGTCTGTGGGAGATGAGAAAACATGTCACACATCCTTTTCTTATGAAAATTAGAGGTTAAAATATTAACATGCAGAGAGTCTTAGCAGAAATAGAAACAATTTATTTTATCTATGTAATCTCTGTTCCAGTAAGATCAATGAGAAACACACCTTCCTTTTAACTAGGCTACAAAACATGGATGAGTAAAGAAAGTAGTAGTCAATACATTAGTAATTTTTTGGTTTTTCCACATCTTTGGAGATGGATAAATGGTTCGGGGATGAGTTACATCTTGCAGTAGGGCTGTAGGGACAGCACAACCCTGTTCTTTGTTCTGCCTTCCATCTTTGATCATACTGAACCATAGGGAAGCACAAATTCCTCTAGGAGATCCAGAAGGGAAAAACCCCATATTACTCCACTTCAGAGGGTAGCAGCAGCACCTTTCCCCCTGCATGGCTGGTAAATCCTATTTTTGTCTGTTTTTCTCTTTTTGCTCAGCTTGAGGAAATGTGAAGAGAGTCTATGTTTAAGCACAGCAATTGTATTTTCATCTGGTCAGTACTGAGACAATCTCCACTCCCAGTTCCAGGAAATTTTGCTAAATGTGATGATTATATCAAAGTCTGAGATCCCTTTTTTTCTTTTTTTTCCTTTTTTTTTTTATTTTGAGTGAGGGAAGAACTTTTCCCCAGAAACAGCTACTTGTGC
>JAWWLV010000121.1:34782211-34824297 GCA_035041135.1 Platyrinchus mystaceus | reverse complement strand
CCCCTTTTTTTTTTTTTTTTTTTTTTTTTTTTTTCCTTTTATTCCTCATTTAGAATGATGTAGTTATCTGGCTGTGTGTTTACTTATTGAAAAAGCATAGACTCAACAAGCTCCAACAGGCAAAAGATTAGTATCATTGTCTATTGCCTTGTGACTTTATTTTATTTGAAGATGAATATGCTTTAAGTCAAATTTTGAACTGCCAGCATGTGATTTCATGTGTGAAAGACATTGTGTAAGGAGTATGTGTAACAGCCTTTGGCCATCATTCCAGCCAGGTTGTTTCCAGTGGAAGCTGTTATTGACTACAAAGCTAAGCCACAGCTTGCCTATAGGGCTGGTGAAGACATCTTTAATTTTACCTGCTTCATACTCACACTTTGTATAAAACCTATCTACTCAGGCATCATGCAGACAAAAAACTCCCTACGGTATGGACCCCAGAGAACTCTTCTAAATCTGATGTGTGGAGTTTTCTTGGATATACAATTTTTTATTTTTGAATTAAAAAGTTTAGGTACTCATTTAAGGCAAGATGACAATCTTTTCTCTTATTGTGTGGCAAAATTACTGTAAATTATATTCTATATCTCCATTATTCAAAACAGAAGACTGAGAGCCTTAGGAAAAGAAAAGTGTCCCTCTGTGACACACACTGAGTTCTGGTCTCTGCATCTCAAGAAAGATGCAGAAGTACTAGAAAACATGCACTGGGAAAAGAAATGTGTCCCTCTGTGATACAGTCACACCCTGAGTGTGCGTGCAGTTCTGATCTCTGCATCCCAAGAAAGATGTAGAAGTACTAGAAAACATGCAAATTATCCAAGGCATACAGAAGCTGGAAGGCAAGGCTAGAAAATTTGGACTATTTAGTTTGGAGCAAAGACTGAGGGAAGGCATGACAAAGCAAATCATGCAGGTGATGGTAAGCAGAATGCAGATCCACAGTTCACACAATTCCCACAATACAGAAACCTGGGGACACTGGATGGTACTAAAATCAGTTTAAAATATTTAAAAGTATTTTACGCCATGGGTGGCAAACTTTGGGAACTTTTCACCACAGGAGATTGAGGATAGCAGATGGTTTCAGTAGGTTAAAATTGCAAAGAATACTTATGAAATGAACACACAGGAATGTGACCTGCAATATATTTAATTCAATGATTGTGCATCTTAGGGAACAAGAAGGATGGATAGAGAAAATTGTCAAGGTTTTGCCACTGTCAGAAGCCAAACCCTGTGCTAGTTGGAGTATTAGCTTAATCCAGCAGAATATTTCTCATTGTCTTCCTATTATCCTGGAAGTTCAATTACCACAATTTACCTCTTCTCAACAGCACTGATTTTTTTTTTCTCCTCTGAAAAATCTCAAATATTGAGATAAGTGTGTTTTCCTTGAAAATTGTGTTGTACTGAGATTATTTCCTAGGAATTCTTCAATGAACCACCAGGAACTTTCTTTTTGAATTTTTGTGTGTTTTGATGGAAATCTGAATTTTCTACTAAAAATGTTCTCTATATTCTTTGTCACAATTTTCTTCATGACTCTTCATTTGTGTTACATAATTCTAAAGAACTACTCAACTGTTTAAGGTAATCAAACTTCAACTATGACTTTAATATTGTCTTCCAATATCAAACCCGTAGCAGATTGTTTATCTCAATGACAACACCACATGCTGTTAGACAAGGTGGTGTAGTTCCATAAAGTTACATGAAGCAGTTGTCTTAATAGATCTCCACATATCCTGAAGAATATTCATCTGCTATAAGTTCCAAAGGCTGAACATAAATGTTCATTGGAAACAATTTCTGACAGGGCCAACTCATTTAACTGTGGTCTTCTCTCTCTCTGGCTGAAACTACACTTTGTTTACGAATTCCATTGACTGAGACATTGTCCAAGACTGTCTAAGATTGGAGCATGTGTGATGCAACCATGCAAGGTTTAGGAACAACAGGGTATAAAGCGAGCTTTTGGAAAGAGAGAAGAGAGATTTATCTATGTCTGACTGAGCACTACTTTACTGATAATTTTTAATCATCCAAATATTCATGTTAAGTAGTGTAAGCAACGTACAGACCTGCGATTTGAATGTTGAAATAAATGTTTTCCAGAGGGCTGTGTAAAATATTTTTAGCAATGCTTTAGCTCTTGGGGATCTCTTTGATAACATTTTTATTTCTAGTGTCTGAGAAATAATTAGAATTTGTAAAGAAGAAAACTTCCTGTCCCACTTCTTCTGGGGGTTTAAATCTTCCTCACCTTCAATCTCCATCTTTTTATCTGCAAAACCTCAAAATCATTGTCCCACTCACATGAAAAGAAATGGCTAGAAAACTGAGCAAGGACTTTTGTAGTGAAAGTGATTTCAAACTGGTTTTGTTTATTTGTTTGCTTGTTTCCTTGTTTTTACAAATGGTGCAATTCTTACTTGGCAAGTAAACCCTTCTGCTTTTCCTGACTTTTCCAAGATCTCTCTTGGTAACAGAACACTGCTCAGAGACATAATTGTGCCAAACAATTATCTATGGGACATAATTATGAATTTGGAAGATGCAAGTCTCCTATTAACTTGTAAGTTTTCAGTATGAGGTGTTGTTTGAGGCTTGTTGTGTTTCTAAGGAATTCCTTAATTAAATCTTTTTTAATTCTTCCCCCTTCACGCTCTTAGTAAATTGCTGGCAACAATAATGGCAAATTACTGAATACAAAGAAGTTTAGACAGAATGATAATTTAGCTCATTTTAGTACAGCCACCCACAGGAAACTTTTCTATACCTATTTCCTGTTCTGAAGTTGCACTTAAAATATTCCTGTTCTTAAGAGTTTCCTACTAATCTTAGATAATGCAGATGTAATTTCCACTCTGTAATAATTTTAAAGGGCTCTTATTTTTTTCTAATTGTATTTCTTCTTGCATTAACAAAATTGCCATTTCCTAATGAAGTTTCTTAATATTAAGGCATAAATCAGGAGATATTACAGAACACAAATGACTCAAATGTCTGTTGCTTTTTTCTGCTCCTGTGTGTGCAAAGTGGATGTAAAGGGTTGTTAGCTCAAAAATGTCAGGATCTGTACAGTCTTTACATTTGAACTTCAAGCTGATCTAGTGTAAATGACTATATGGACTCCAGGCTCCAGGATATGATACCTCAGCTTAAGTTCCATAACTAATAATAATAATAATAACAACAACATCAACCACCACCCTCTGATCCAAAGTTCATTGCAATGAGTAAAGATCTTTTTTTCAAGCTGGGACTTGAAATCAGTCTTAGAAAGATCTTTGGAAGGCAGATTGTAATCACCCAACAAACTACTTATACAAACCAGCAGTCCTACTGGTTTTAAGGAGATGTTTCTGTGCATGAAGATGGACTTTTGTTGTTTTTTTCTGTTGACTGGGAAACGTTCAATCAACATTCAGAAGTACCATACGTTACTTTATTCATGTTCCAAAGTATCTGATTTAATTCCTTTTCTTTGTTTTCCTCCATGCTTCTTCACAAAGACAGTGAGGGGTTTAGAGGAGAAGCCATATGAGGAGAGACTGAGGTCACTTGTTCTTTTCATCCTGGAGGAGACTGAGGGGAAACCTCATCACAGACCACAGCTTCCTCTTAAGGGAAAGCAGAGAGACAGACACCAATCTCTTGTCTCTGATCAGTGACAGGACCCAAGGGAATGGCCTGAAACTGTGTCAGGGGAGGTTTGGGTTGAATATTAGGAAAAGGTTCTTCATCCAGGCTCCCCAGGGAAGTGGTTACAGCACCAAGCCTGACAAGAGTTCAAGTGTTTGAATGATGGTTTCAAGCACATGATATGATTCTTGGGGTTTTCCTGTGCAGGGGCAGGAATTGGACTCAATGGTTTTTGTGGGTCCCTTCCAACTCAGGATATTACATGATTCTATGATCTAGTGGTTTTCTCCCTGAGAATTACTGTTAGCATAGTATCTACATTTTTAGCTTTGAGCATGCCTAGTTTTGGAATGTGCTGGCATTTGATTTATGATTTGTTCATCCAGACCTTCAGGCTTCACAGACAGTGAATTTATTTCCTAAGTTTTCATAAACAGGTCCAAAATATCTTTAAAGCTGCAGAAGGTAAAAAGCAAATGAGTTGGGGTCAAAGTGATGCCTGTACTGCTTCTATGACAAGCTTTCCACAATTGTTCCTGACTTGCAAACATGTTAAAGTATTCACTGAAAGTAGGGAATCAGACAGCCTATTTAACTTCAGATTCCATATACTTACTGAATAATAAACATCTTTTTCCTAGGAAAAATAAAAAAAAATATTGCATATGTATATGCAATAAAATATTATGATGTAACACATTTATGATGGATAAACAGTGATTTTACCAGCAATGGCCTCCTGTTGAAGGAAATGAATGATGTTACTTTAAGCAAGATCAAAACTTTCCAGCTGATGCAGAATGCAGTCTTAATAAAACGAGAACTTTAGAGCCAAAGAAATTGGCAAGTTTACTTAGGTGGAAGAGGAAGCATTGCTACATTGATTTAAACACAGCGTTTTTCATTAAGCAATATACAAGGCTGCATACAGTTTACAAGTCAGTTAAGCTACAGCTTGGAGAGAAAAAAATAAAAATACAGAGAAGGAAATAAAAGACAGAATAAATTAATTTCTAGAAAATCACAGTCAGTAGTTCTACAAATAAAGCTTGAAAAATGTAGTTACAGATTTTAGTGGGTGAGAGAATATTTCCCTGCCCAGTGTAGCCATGTAAGTCGTCAATTTGTTATTAATTACCTGTAGTTCCTCTGCAGGACTGCATATCCTGGCTTTAAATGAACAGTCCTCACCTGACATGAGTGCAGTGTGAGCGTGGATGTGTCCAAACTGGGAGTGCTGACTGCATTGCTGTGGGGCTGGGTACCATTCTAGCCAGTGTCTTTGTGTGGAGAATGTTTTCCCAATAGAGTTAAACATACAGTAATGCAGCATTGCCTTGTGGAGACAATGGTTCTGCAGAGGCTCATATTTCTGCATCTGAGAAAACATGGATCAGGTTCACATTGCTCCCCAAGTCCTGGAGCAGGACTGATGATACTACTGAATCCACTTTCACAGTGCTTAGACACCCAGACAGTGGGATCATATTAAAGATGTGTTTTCCATGGATGTAACAATCAGCCAGATCTATTTTATGTGGGTTTCTGCCATTAAATTTGTATTCTGGGGTGAATTATATACATTATTCCACCATTTTCTTGGTCAAACTGTATAGGTCAAACTACATTAAAGACTTTATTTGCAATATTTATCTACAAAAATCTGAACAGATGTACTACATTCAATTTATCAGTAAATTAGCATATTAATTTATCACTTTATTATTTGTGTGCTGGAAGGCAATTGGGCACATCAAACTCTCTGAGACAGTAGCGTACCTATCTCTCCAAGGGATCAATACGTCTCCTGTTCTGAGTCCAGCTCACAGCCAGAAAAGGGAGGTACAGTAGGGCTGGGATCCATGCATCTGGGGTTTGTTGTGGAAAGAGTGTTGACAAGACTCCCAGTTTATGCCAGTATCTGAAAGCTGATCAGCAGATATATCTCCAACTACAGTATAACCATATCATTTTTGTCAGAAGCCAGAAAAACCCAGCTTGATCTTCCTCCTCTTTCCACTCACTCAGACTTTTCTGACTTGCCTTGCTTTGTATTTTGTGCAAGGAGTTTTCCTTAGGAAGCCTCATACAAGTAGTTAGTGGACTTTGTGCAGTAGCAAAGTTCAAAATTCAGGTAGAATTGCTTTATTAATAACCGTTTTCATTGATTTTCTTTAATTCTCCTTTCCAACTACCCTGTCTCCCTTTCTGGAGATTTGAAACCGTATTTACAGCATCCTTGACAGTCCTTTCTGCTGTTTACAAAACATGTGGAAGGTGTGGAGTAGAGATGCTTTCTGGGACATAGCAACACTGCTATTTGTCATACTCCTTCACCATTTATGTTATAACATTCAACCAAACAGCATTTGAAGTTAAGTTAGAAGAGCCTTGTTCTCAGTGAAAAGTGAATTATCAATATGCTAGCCCTAAAGAGGAGAGGCAGCATGGGTAGTGAAGCGAGGTTACTGTGAAGTGTGCACAAAGATGATCACTCAATTCAAGCAGTTATGTAAACCATAAAGGACCACCCTTGCCTTGAAAACAGCAGTGTGGTCTTTTCTGTTGTTCAGCGCTAGTCATGGGTGATGGAAGAACAAGACAGTCTTACCGTCTTGTTACAGTCTACTAATTGATCTGGACTTTGGTTAATCTAAATTAATGAAGTTATTCTTTGCTCATTACACATTATTACTGAAGATCGGGAAATAGCAATTAGGAACAGAATAAACAGCAGTAAATGGTAGCTATACAGATGAGTCAGCAAGGTGGCCCATGTGTTGGAAAAGACAAAAAGATCAGTGAAGGGGAAAAAAAGGGAGCTAAAGCATTTATTTCTATGTCTAACAAAGAATGAACATAAATGGTTTAGTTTTTCAGTCTCACCCTCAGACAGGCAGATGTGCTTCATTGCCTCCCTTATTAATTCAGTGACTCCAAATGCATATAAGTACAGACTTTGATTAGGTTAAATACCTGAGGATACGGGAGTGGATCAAACCTTGAATGCATCCTTAAATAGATGAGGAGAAAGAATAAGAAATTTTGTAAAAAAATAATTGAAATAGTTCTTAAACACACTGTAAGTAATATCAAAAGACAAGTGTAAAACCATATATTTTATTTAAGTAAAACTGGCAAGTGTTAAAAAGCTTCAAGAACATATGCCAGCCAGTGCTTAAAGCAAAAACCTCAAGGAACTGATGTACTCTAAAGGAATTTGTTGTTACTTGGGGAAAAAATTACATGTATATTAGAAGATACTAGTATGAAGAAGCTTTATAGGGTTTTGTGAGCACTCATCCCCTATTAGTGCTGTGTTTTGTAAATACAGTTGAATGGTTTCCAAATCTGTTAGATTTCCACTCTGTTAGATAGCAGCATTGGGCAGACATGGGTTACTTCCAACATTAATATAGTTTTGACATTCACCTTACCGACAGTGATGATCTTTAATTTTCTTGCAATTAATTGTAAGCAAGGCATTGTGACCTAACTTACATGTAGGCATAAGACAGCAGGGAAAATGGATACTTCTCATTGCTTGTAGTAGGACTAGACCAAGAAATTGTGCTTTAATATATCAAGGATGCAAATTTGACAAAGAGGTGGTACTAGCGACTCTGAAAAACATAGGGCAGACCTTCAAATTTCCTAAGAACTGACTTTAAGTCATCAATAAGAAATAGCATTTAGAGATCTTTGTTATAGTCTCTTGGATTTTAAACTGAATGTGTTTGGTCCAATCTCCCCCCAGTAATTGTGAGAGTTTGGGATTGTTTTGCTCTTTTTAATGAAGATGGATGCTCACATGAATCCATGACTTTATAGATAAGGAAGACCCCACAAATAAAAAACCTCAACCAAAACACTGTTCTATAAATATGCCTAGGTTCATGAAACTGTTATGAGAATCTTCAGTGCTTAAACACAATAAAAAGTGAGGGCTACGTCTATGTTTATCCCATGTCACTCAGAAAGAGTCTGGGTTTGTTAAAGATGCAGCACAAATATCTTGCTGCAGAAGGAATCTGACATTCAAATTAAACCTTTCTCTTTGTGACATTCAATATACACTGTAAGGACCCAAGCACTCTAGTACAGATAGATGTGTCACAGAAGGCAAAGTTAGGTTTGCTTGCCTAGAGCTAGACATGCTTACTTGGAGAAATTTGAGCTTTCCAGGCCACATAGGAGTGGTTATACTGAAAGGGAAAAGGAGAGAAGATTGACGGTAGCTGAGCCACAGTGTTACCGTCCACCATTGCTTGTTCATTCAGAGACTCTTAAGTTATTATATTAAACATCTTTCAGCTGTTCTTTCTGATATCCTGACTCACCATCACACCCCTCTGCAGGGAACCCTCTTCACCTACACTGGCTCCAACTCTGACCTTCATTAACTCACAGAGGTACAACATGGAAAGCAGAAAAAAAAATTAATATTATCTCTATAGGAGAGGCATTGGGAAATGCCAAGGTCACTCCACAGGAACTGAGGAGAAATTTTAATTGTTGTTAGTGAATGATGACACTGATCATCCTGAAAATTGTACTAGGTTAGGATTCCAATGTGCCGAAGCCCAGCTGCACAAATTCATAGCAATCATTGCCCCAAAAAGCTGAAGTCAGACTGGTGTGGTAACATACCAGACTGCCTTAAGAGAGATGGAAGCTGTTAGAAATGAGCAAGGCAGCTAAAGGGGAAAAGCTGATCTAGGAGACTGACAGCAGCACCTATTCTTTTGGTAGGTTCAGGTGCATAAAGGGAAGAAAGGGGTTGCTTTCAGCACAGAGCAAAACACCATATATTTAAATACGTATGTGTTATTCTGCATCCTGCCTTTGAAATTGAGACCTGGATCAAACCTCTTCCATATCTGCTCCTCTTCCCATCCCTTGCTGTTCCTATCCATTTAGCATTCCCAAGGGGAAAAAAAAGCCTTTCAAAGAAGATGTCTTTATCTTAGTGTGCTAATGTCTTTCAGGCCTTTAACTGCACTGGATAAATACAAATCACTCTTTATATGCAAAATAAAATAACTGGATTTAAAATATATTATCTCTGCAATTGAAATGGTATAATTTCTGTAATATTTCAGCAAAAATTTATAATAATATGTCCTGGTTTTCTGGTTTCAAACATCATTTTAAATAAATATCTTTTTTTGCTGTTTACATGCACTGTCTTTTGATAGACATTATGAGTTTTCATCTCATCTATTATATGCCATACATATATTAAGGATTAGCATAACTATTTCTTTATTTTTAAAGTATTTGTAGTACAATAGAATTTATGAAAATCCATCCACTGTGCCAACAAGTTAGAATCTGATGCTCACATTTGAGCTTTGTTTCAAACTCTAGGAAGCAGTTTGAGAAACATGGCAGATGTAACTGTTCCTAGGTCATTCTCCTGCTACAAAAGCTAATCAAATTTCCAGACCCCAGCTATGGTTTTTAACTGGATTCTTGCTGGGGTGGTGTAAATAAATAGTTATCTTATGTTAAAGAACTTAATATGAGGTAAGTCAATGAGTAAATAAAGTGTTATTTTCCAGCACCTTCAGAAAACACAAAGTTAAAGATTACGTGCCACATAAGAGATCAGAACTTTTCTCCAAGTTTCCCTAGAAAAAGCATTTTACCCCACCTCATAGGCCTTGGGCATTTGATTTGCTCTGATTAATTCTTTTATATAAACAGAGAATAATAGAGGTGCCTTTCATAATCTTGCAGAGAAAACATTGAATCCTTGAGGTGTGGCACCAACTACTGTTATAAACTTTAGTGAAGAAAAGAGCTGGGTATAAAAGTCATGGATGTGTCAAATGGTAAAATTGTTTGTTAAACGCAAATGGTCAGATGGTTTATAATCATTCATGTTTAGTATTGATCTCAAAATGAAGACTCAATTTGTGAGAAATGGATTTAATTTTTTGCTTGACTTCTTTTCTTTCTCTGATTTCCTTTAAACTAAATGTCATCCATATAAACTTTTGTTCTCTCCAGGGCTGTCAAAATTTTACTAATTTTTTTCAGATGATTTGTAGAGAGATTTGCAATGATGAATACAAGATGATAAAAACAATATTTTAATATTGTAATATAAATATCTCCATCTTGGTATTGTCGAGGCACAGCCAGACTCTGCTATTTGTACTGAGAGAAATATAGTCTCATGCTCTCTTGTTTGCTCTGCTATGGCAAGACCAAGAAGGAAGAGCACTGCTTAGAAATTTCCCTGTAGCAAAGAAAATGTCTTCCATAGTCAACTCTTTACTTCCTCTTTTCCCCAAGACATCTCTCAGACAGGCAGTTGTTTGGTGAGTAGTGTGCATAGATGCATACTCAACCTGTGCCAAACATTTGAATATCATCCTATTTAATTTGTTTGAGATCAGACTTCTAGAAGGAACAGGATGAGAAACTAATGAAAAATCTTTAATTCCTCTTCTGGCTCCCAATAGCTTTCATTAAGAGAAAGCTATTACAGAAAGCTCTAGTAGAAAGCGCTTTTGGGTTCATTTTTCTTGCATCAAAGTGTTAAATTATACAAGTCTCTCAAACGAGAGTTTAGGACCAGTTGTGAAATAAAGAAAACTACCCTGCTAGAGGATAACAAGAATAAGATATTTTCTGCCTTCAACCCCAAGCCTGTGCTGTTTTAGCTCTCAGTCTCAAAACAGAGCAGCCTGATTTCTTCTTTGGAGGGGGAAGAGCAACAAAGCAACTGTCCTCCTCTGCTGTTTGAGATACCCATCCTAAACTGTACCTCTAAAAAGCCATGTGCACTCATGGTATTTTGAAAATCTCTGCAGGATGTCAGAAGTCATGAGTATTTGCAATTGATCTCCAAGCTAGCACATGGTTCCTAACAATTCTCAGGCTTCTTTGCCCAAATCTAGATGAAAACTGAATACAAGAGATCCTTTTCCACCCTCTCCATGTGATCCTGCTCTTGATGCAGCTTCTTGCTCAGGCTGGGCAGCACTGAACCTGCGTGTAAGGCATAAAGACATGCATGTGTGGAACAGGCAGGATCAATGAATTACTTTCAACAGAATAATTTTCTATCTAACCTTGTTTGAATATTTGTCATATAATAGTAAACAATTATAATTTGACAGCTGAATTTGATTGTGTTGTACAAATGCCTGTTTAGTTAGAAGAGGACATCAGTAAATAAATTGATGAGTTTGTTTTTCTCATAGGAAATGGATATTTTTAGTAATTTAAATTGCTTATGAAATAAATAATGCAACAAAAAACATGTATTAAAGAGTAGAGGTAAAAGATTTTGAGGACTTATAATTAAAAGTCAGTTATAAGAAAGAGCAGTTATTTTATGAAATTAAATTGTTGCCATATTGTGACTTCATTTATTTCAACTAGATCTGTTATATTTTAATATTTTCCAAATAAGCTCTATCCAAACATCTATTAGCCACCCCAAACCTTAATTTTAGAAAATGTTTGTTATGGAGTTATTTAGTGAACATTTGTCTAAATGGAGTGGGGGTCGGGGAAGGCTGTAAAGTCACTGTTTTGATGTAATACTAGGTACTTTTGACTTATGTTTTCTTATTACTTATTAACATACAGATTCTCAATTATTTTTCTTAGACACACTTTTTACTGTAAATACTTTCTTCATTTATTGTGATTAACTTTTGTAACTAAGGGACTGGTTCAGCTATATTTTTCTGTATGTTTTAGATATTAATTTTACACACAGCTGGAAATAAGTGCTGTTGGGTATACTTAGCTAAAAAAAAGCATTAAATCTAAGACCATAAGACTAAGACATTGAAATATTAAGTCTAACATTAAGACTTTAGGAAAAGGAAATGAGGTCTGACTTTGTTCCCACCAAAGAACTGTAATCAACTTAAATTTTCAGGACCAAAAGTGAAAGTGAAATGGCACTGTGACTAGATTTGGACTGTCCACTTAGGAGACTGGGCTTTGGAATAGCTGCTGCATCAGCAGAGCTGTCCTAAACAGTAGGGAGGTCCTGGCAGCCTCAGATGCACAGCATACGCTCAAAGGCTTAATAGTATGGATGCAGGGAAAATGGACTAGTTTAGGTGAAGTAAAGCATTGTGATGAAAGTAGAGACATGGCTGTATCACAGAGGTCAGACAAGGACCTGCAAGCAGAACCAGAAGTGGCAGGGAGTGTTCCTCAGCTTGATAAATTTTTTCTGTAAGATGATAAAAATATTATAATTCTGAAGTTTGAAACCATCTCTGATCATACAGATGACTGTCTCTTTTCAGCAACAGAGCCAAGAAACTTTATTAGACTTGGTGGGGCACTTAGGCTCACACTTGATAGCTTCAGGATTATGCACATCATCTCACCTCAGCTTTACACAGGACAGTCTTGTAGAAGAATGTATTGATGCATCCTAAACCTATAGAAAAGTATAGCATAGAAAAACAAAAGAAGGAGTAAGTTATGCATTTATTATGTCTTCTATACAAGGCACAGAAAAGGTATTTCCTTAGTTCCCTGAGGTACCTTATTTGAAGATCTGAAGCTAGTTGTTTTCCTTCATGCCTCTATATCCCTCATGTCATCTCAGAGGAGATCAGATGAACTTTCCTTGCAGGAACCCCTTATGATCCCCAGTCCACATCCATCCTCTGGGTAGGCTACGGGCATAGCATCTGCAAGGAGGAGTGGGAGGCTCTATGACTAATCCTGCTTTCCCACTGTTGGAAATATTTTCTCTCAGTGGCAGATATAAAAACTGAAAATGAGTCCAATCAAAGTGGACCATACCAGTAAACAAAGAACACACAGCAACAGCTGAGTGATTATGAAGGGCAAAACAGTGTGGTAACCAACTGACTGCAATATGCTCTACTAAATTTAGACCATATATCTTATGCACAGGTAGGTGGTATGTACTGCAGACAGCTACCTTGGACTTGTTTGCTGTCTTATTGATTAGATGTTCAGGTCTGAGCTGTTGTAAATTCTCTTACTTCTCAGTGCATACTGTCAAATATGCTGCCTGGGGAGCTCATATCTACAATCCTGTTTTTAAAAAAAGTGTTTTAAATTGTTTCTTTTCTCAGTGTTCATTTATTCAACTCTTCCACTGCCTACTGCTTTTGGAGCCTAGTCAAGAGCAGAGCAATATGCATTTAAATTGTTATTGCTGCAGTGTTGCAAAAGCTGTGTCTGTCTGCTGAAGTGAATAACTAAAGCTGCCTTATGATTTAGGTTACAGCTATTTTTCATACAGTTAAAAAGCAAGCATGGCATACACATATGACTGACTGACCAGATTTACGCTCTCTCATTCATGCTGGGGAAAAAACCCCACAAAACTATCATAATTCGTGTATGCATTCAATATTTTGCATGACAGGCTTTTCAAATGTTATGAATATAAAGCAATAATCACTTCAGGGCAAGATTAGGATTCTTTTTTCTAGCATGTTCATAACAACAACCATAAGAGCAAAACCAACATTGACAGATAACTGAACAACAGAGAGATTTTTAAACAGTTGTGAAAGTGTTTTCCAATAAGATTTTTTTTTTTAATTTTACTACTTTTCAACCACTGCTGCTAAATATTGGATATTATTGTTATCTCCCTATCTCTGTAGAACACTTGGGGTTCGTTCAGCATATATGTTATTATAAGAAAATGTAATACAAGTTGCAGTGCTGGTACAACTTGTTATAAAGCCATTCTTTCCACTGTTAGATACTCTTTCTTATGATTTTGCCAAACTCTTACTCTGTCACTTCAAGCTTAGTTTTCCACTTTTTGAGAAAAACTTCAGACTAAACCATTCAGCTGATTCTGAGAATAACATTGAAAGAACAACTCGTTATTTGGATGATTTTAAGTAAAATCAAGCAAAATTTGATAACTGTTGTGTTCCACTTCATAGTAGTGGAAAGCTTATCATAAGGGGCTTCAGATTTTGCAAAGAAAGTATTTGTTTTCTATTCCTTTCAGTGTTCACAAGCAGGAAATTGTAAAAAAATTATAAGCATTAGAAAGATTTCCACACTGAAATATGTAGATTTTCATATGTCTATACACTTAAAACACATAGCGTAAAGTTTGAATTGACTGTAATTATATCTGCAGCTGATGGGCAAAGAAACAGGCAGTTCTGACAGCTGTAGATTGAAATGGGTCAATGGGTCATATGCCAACAACCTGGCAATAATTCTGTAATGCAGGAAGGAGAAATAAAGCTGCCGTGAAGTTGGGAAGTGAGGGAGGATAACTGGCATTGCAGAGGGTGAGAGAAAGAGTCAATTTTAAGAAGAACCGGAGAGCAGAAAGAAATAAGGTGTCTGGAAAGGATGAGGCTGATGGTGGATCTTGCATCCCCTAGAACAGTTGTAACCACCTGTGCCATTGGCAAAGGCAGAGATGCTGTGGGAAAAATAACAGCAATGCATGTAACTATGAATAATATGAGAACGCATGCACCAAGGCTTGTCAGCCAAATTAATTCTGCCCTTTCCTGTCTTACACATTCCTAACTAGCAGAAGACATTGCTTCACTAACATAACTTTAATTCATAATTATAGAAAAAAAATTTATATATCTCAACATCTTATTGTCATACAGAATAATCATTTTAAAAGAGAATTTTCAGGGAAATGTTTAGGACTGTGTGTCTTCTGAAATAAAAAAGACTTTATTAGTTTTATAAATAAAGCTGTGTTAGATACCAAGTCAGATATAGAAGTAATATAGAGGCAGACTACATAGTGAGAAGAAATTGTTTGTGAAATAAAACAGCTGGACCTACACTAAATAAAGACTGGAGTATGAAAGGTGTCTAGCAGCATTATACACACAGAGGACGTGAGTTTCCAAAGGGACAAAGCTTCAATCTGCCTCTATTTTAGTAGAAGATCCTAATAGCACAGCAAGTAGCCTTTCATGGGTTACAACTGTGCACTTTAACGCCACCTAATCATCTTCTGCACAACTCGGGCAAATTCATGGACTATCCATCTGGCAGAAGGAAGCTAAACATTGGTTTGCAGGAGTCCTGAAATTCCTCTGAAATACAAGTGCAGCAAATCAGCACAAATCTGACAGAGAAGACTCTTCAGTGGTTCTGTATCAAACTGTACTTTATCCCACTGCACTCAGGACAAGTGCTGCAGCCAGGAAGACCCTCTGCTAATAATTTTCCATCACTCAAGTTAAGTGAATCCTCATTGTCTGGCTATGGAAGGGACAATTCATATAACCTCCATTGGTCAGCCCAACAATTTTCTGACAGCTCTGCATCACTATTTGCTTTGATCTAGGCCATAATATGCAACAGCTTACATAGAGAAATAAGGAATGCAGTATGTTTCTGTGTGATAAAATTTAAAAATCCAAAATTTAAAAAAAACATAGAATCATAAAAACAACTAGGTTGAAAAAGACCTCAAAGATTATCAAGTCCAGTCCTTGATCAAGCACCACCGTGGTTAGTAGACCATAATCCAAAATATATAATAATTATGAGGGAAAAAAAGAGTTTGGAGGAGAAATTACCTAAAGCAGAGTAAATTCTTAGAGATGCAAAAAGCTTAGTATCTGTCTCATATAACTCATATATAATCTCTTAACTTCTCCAGTGCTTTCAAAGAAAAATGGCCAGGCGGTGTCCTGTTTATAGCATTAGAGATGATCAATAATGAAAAAAAAATTAATTTTCACTTTACATCATATGTAAATATGACAATCAAACTTCAAGTGAAACTTATTGGATCAGATATATTCTGGTACTTATTATATTATCATATCTCTTTCTAACATATATTTTCAGAGACATTTAGCAAACAGTGCTAATACCCAGTGCTCTACTTACTTCCTATCATTTTGTCCTGATATTTCCTAGTTCATGTATTCTTCAATTAGTCCTCTTTCTCTAAATCTAATGTCCCCAAAAATCAAGACTTTAGTTCAATTAAAATGAATAATAGACATGGTGTAATATGCCAAGCATAGCATTTGTCTCTGGCACAAAACATGCAACTGCCAGAATCCCAACCCAAATTGATTAAATATGTGGGATGGAATTAAAAGTGCTTTCTCACCTCCTAAAAGCCTTAGCTAGCTTACAAATTTATGTGGTCTCATTTCAATTGCCTAGATCAGAAAGATTTTGTTTGAGTTTCTTTAATAGTTATTGCAGTAATTCCTACAGTAATTCCTACAAAGCCTACACAGGATTGGATTTTCTAGGTTGCACATAAATGTGATCTATTACAATCTTAGTGGGCAAGGTAAAGAGTTAAGTGGAATGAGAGATTTGTAAAGCTGAAGCTCATTGGTAAAACCAAGAAAATAATGTACTGGGAGGCATGATAGGAAGGTTATTTTCATTAACAACTAAAGCATCCAAACAAAGCATAATTTAGAATGATCAAATTGCCTGAGGGTTCAGTGAGAGATGTTCCTCCAAAAGGCAGGAGAGAGAGAGCTTCAGGGAGACCTTGAAGAGACCTCGTTATGTCTTCCTCACTCTCGGACTACACCAGTAAATCCATTCTCCTCTGGCCTCCTTTGCTTACCTCTCTACTTCTTTTCAGCAAATAATGAAATATCCTTTGTAAATGTATTAGAGGTGTAGCTGTTACATATACAGCATCAGCACTATGCTTTGGTAGAGTCTGTTTTCCTTGAACAGTTTTAAAAAAAGTCAAGTATTTGTTTTTTATGGGACCTTGCCTGGCCACTGATCTTTTTCTTGAAGGCAACATTTATCTTCACATTTAAATGTGAAAAATTAGGTCTGCACAGGAAGCATTATTTAGTTACTGAGTAGTGAATGTTATTAATACGGCCTTCACAAACCCTGAAGTATGCTGCTGCTCTTTTTCACTTCTGAAAAGATAGGAGGTACGTGACTGGAGGGGTAGTTTAAAAGTGTGTACTATCTAACCCAGTTATAATGAGCTATCTTCCCCCCCCCACCACCCCGTGGATGACAGATTTAATATTTTAGTGATGTTTTAAAATAATTGCACTTACTTCATAAATTCTACTATTGCTCTATTTCCTTTTTCAGCTTTCTTATTATTTCCAACATTTTTCTCCTTTTCCCTACAGATTATATCACAAATCTACAATCTACCTTCTATGACTTCAATTTAATCACAGCTCACACAGAAGATTATTGACTTTTCTGCTGTGTCACGCCTCAAGCTGTATACTCTAGTAAGTCTGGAAACCTTGTGTTGGATGATGGTTCCTGCCTCTAGCAATTTTAATCTCTTCCCGTGCTCATCTCAACATAGGGAAAAAGGAGTGCTATCTGTTCTCCTGAAGTCTGCTTGGAGAGGGTCTGTCAGCAAGCTTGTGTGTTACAGTTTTTGTAATTGCTCTGTGTCACTCACAGGCTCTGATTTTCAAAAGTTTAAATCTGAAGGTGTAGAAAAGTCTGTGTGAGTTTTCATGGAAGAGAAAAAAAGTTGCAGGAAAAGTATTGTGGATGACAAACTCACTCATGAACAGCTTCTTGGAGATAAGTCATTATGGAATTTGTTGGTGGGAGTGTTTGTTTTTTTTGTTTGGGTTTTTTTTAGATGGGGCAGTGTTGGTTGGGGTTTTTCGGGTTTTTTGGAGGGTTTTTTTGTTTTGGTTTTGTTTAGTTTGTTGGTTTGGTTGGTTGGTTTGTGTGCTTTTTTCACCCCTAGAGCTCTAAAGCAATACAGTACTTCGATCTGCAGTACCTAGTATCTAGTACCCAGTTTCTAGTATGAAGAAAGAAGTATAGTTCTAAATCCAGAGACAGCTGATATTACTGCATGGAAAATAAGACTGAAGTAATTCTCTCAGCTTTGCTTTTAGCTTTTCAAAGGTTAAAGGCAAATGTGTTTAGTTTCTTTATTTTTGCATAATGTTGAAATACTTTCTTTACATTTGTTGTTTGATCATATCAAGATGTCTTCTTTCTTTATAAGAAAACACTGGAATTATGTATTGTAAACTGAAATTCTGCTTTTAATATGGCTATATACATACTGAATTTCCTCAAGTAATCAAGGGTTTTGGTTTTGAGCTTTATATACTGCTGGTAAAGGAGTAAAATTTGATAAGAAATTCTTGTTAAAATATCAAGAAACTAAGTTTATCATACATAATGGCAATCACAGTTGTAACAGCATACCAGACAGCTGTGTAATTTTCAGCTGTCTTCAGGATTCCGTAAAGCTGCACTTTTCAAGGTGTGAGGAGGAGGTTTCAATCAATTAAGTGCTTCTGTAAGATGTCACTTTGGGGTATATAACTTTATTTGCCCCTAGTATCATACAGATGCTCAGAAACCACTTCTGATTGACTCAGACTTTAATAAGGCCAAATAAAAACTTGCTTGTTTTCTGTTTGTTTTTTGTTTGGTTTTTTTTTTAATGACTGATGTTATTCAAAATAGAAAGGTGCTGAAATCAATGCCCTGATTGTCAAAGCTAGAAAAGCAGAAATATGGTAACCTATGTGTTTTAATGTGGTTTCCCCAGCTGGATCAACAAGTTTGGGTAAAACATTCTGCAATAAGCCAATGTTTCATGGTGTACCTTGTGATATGCACCAGGTTTAGGCAAACAGTTTGATTTAATACAGCTTTGATTTCACCTAGGAATGTGGACTGTATTAAGGAAATAATTTCAAAACCACCTTTAAGATCCCAGTGTCACTGAGTTGAGTGATATAATGTCAGTGCTAAAGCTGTGAATGATAACAGAAAGCTTCAAAGGTCAGTTTTTGTGGATTCCTCTGAGAGAAAAGGTTTTTAGTTAGCCAATCACCAAAACATCCTGCTTAGTTGTAGTTCCTTATACAACACTGACTGTACTTAGCTTCTTTTGAAACAAAAAATCAGTCAAAATATGATACCTTTTAAGTATCTTGCACATTTACCACATGAAACCAGCTAATTATTGATCAGTTTAGTAATTTTAAATATTGAAAATCTGACCTCAATTGACTCCTAATTTTAGACAAAACATGAATTACAATCTGAAAATAAAATGAACATAATTTCCCACTTTAAATAAAAAAAATCAAAACTCAGCTGTATTTCTCTCATAGCAGCATCTCACTGTGGCCTTGGCATGCAGTAGAAAAGTGCTTGCACTTTATTAAGAAATATTTGTCATAAAGTGTTCAATAAATACTTTGTTTTAACTACCTGTTTTAGGGGACAAGTTTGTCTAGGCTAGACAAATCACTAAAGCTCGATGAAGTAATTCTGAAAGTCTTTTTTTCCACAGGTGAAGCACCTCAAAAATCTAAGTGCCTAGATTTGACGTAATCCAGTACTGCACTAATGATTCTGCTATAAACTCAGTCTGCAAAACTAATAAAGTACAGGAGGCAGGCAGTCCTCACTTGCTGATTAACTAGCAACTCCTCAAAAACTTTCTCAATTCTCTGGTAGTAAAATGGAAATAATTAAATGTGAGATGTGTAAAATGATGAAACAATGAATTCAGCAAGGAGCTAAAGAAGCTCCTGCCTGAATCTCCCGGGTAATTACCTGTTCTGCAGCAAAGTATTGCAAGAGCTTCCTCTGCCAGAAGGGATGTATTTCATGTTGCTGAACAACCAGGAGTGTGTTCGGCTGAGACAAGCTCACAGGAGAAGAGTGTAGAAAGATGGAAATACTGAAAGATCTATTTATCTGCCATTGCATGTGCAGTGTGAACAAAGAACCCCAAAAGGGTTTTCCCTTATGAAGAATGTAGAGAAAAATTACTCTTTCTAGACCAAATTTGTATATTCGTATATGCTTATCAGCACAGCTCTCTCAGACCTACAGGTGTTTATTAGGTTATGTAAATTAAGTATCCGGTCATTTAAAAGGACAGCTCTCTCTACCTCTTTCAATTGCTTCTTCTGAGATAGCACCATCACTTACCTTTGTCCAGACTGAAAGTCAGCTCTCTGGCCTTTTGTATTGCCTGTACAACATTAAAAAAATAAATAAATGCGCAGGCCACTAGATCAAGGAATTAGCTTGCTTACTATGGGAAGCTTAATATATCCTAGACATTGACTTCCACAGCCTGTAGGAGGACTTAAGGAAAGTAAGTTCCTTTGGAGACTATGTTTATAAAGAGAGACTTAGAATGGAAAGAAAAAACGTCAGAAGGAAAACTGGCAGAAAAAGTAGGCAAAGCAGTAGACACTGCAAAAACTTTACACAATACTGGTGGGAAGCCAACAAACAGCACTTGAGAAGGGTTAGTGGGCATGGTGGTGTGTGAGATACCTAAGGGAGATGTTCAGAAGTGAGTTTTTATTTTGGCCATTTCTTTGGAAGTGGAATTCAACTTGAGACAGCCTTGGATGAGGTTTCTGAGATGTGGAGGTATGAAAACAGAGTCTGCATTTATGGAATGTAAGCTTTTCTGATATTCCAGCACACATTTTCAGTAGAAAATATTCAATATATTTTAGGAATATCCATTTTCTTGAGATCTGCTTTGAAACAGAAGTAAAGCAAAACTAAATTAAAATCATACCTCTCCATTGTTTTGGGAATGAAGGGTTATTTTCTGCCAAGTGTTTCTGAAAAGCAAAGCTTGATGTTTATTTTTTTATTCTCAAAACAAAGTGAGTTACCACAATGCATTAGGGAGAGGTGCAAGACATCTCCACAGCCCCAATTATTTATAACTACTTTTGTTTTCTACTTCAAATGTGAAGTCCTTGAGTGGAAGACAATGATCTATTACATAAATATTTCACTGGCTAGTGTGAAGAGTGGTAACTATATGGAAGCCATTGTGACAAGGATAACATATAATAAATCCATCTTAAATGAATATAGAAGAACGCATGTATTCTCTTGTATTGTGGAAAGTTTGTGCAGCCAACTCAGAAAACTGATCGTAATTCAAAAATATTTAGGTGTTTTTGTTTAAAAATTTATGACTGCTTTCATGCCAACCATTCCCAAGGCCCTTGACCTTAAGAGACTAGATACAGACACTCAAAATATCTAGCACAATTATTATTTGAGAAATACTGAGGGGAAAGTAAGGCAAGAGAAATGATGTGCTGTTATTGAGACTCATGAGTGACCTCATTGTTTCCTGATATTGTGTTGTGTGCTAACAAAGAGCTTCTGCACATTCCCCCCCAGCCTGCTGCAGCACTGAGGAGCAGCTATGGCCTAGGGTAAGCAGTGATAGGACTGATTTATTCAATGTCACCCACTGAAGAAAGACCCACTGGGGCAATCAAACAACTAGTAGCTGCAATTTATTTTGTTAGAGAATGGATGCTTTTGTGGTGGAGGAAAGGACCATAAGTTCAGAGAAGCTGACATATGTCTATGAGGCTACCGCAGGTAGGCATCCAACTTCCTCATGGATAACTACCATCCTGCAGCAGAAAGGCTGAGTGTTCTGGTTGACAGGTCCCACCAACAGCCCAGTCACCCTCAGATGGAGGCAAAGTGGTATCCCATATCCTGTGTCAATCTGGAAAGTCCTGTCAACAGCTGAACAAGTCCGGCCACAGACATATGCAGGAACCAGCTCAAACCCCATCAGGACTGTCAGGTGAGGGGCAGAGGGTTCCTGGGAAGGGGACCCTGGTGGCACTGTTTAGGGTAGTCAGGACCCATGGGTGCACACAGGACTTGGCACATGTGCCCTGGGATGCCATTCACTGTAGGAAAGTGATAGTTTTTTTGAGGAGGCTACTATAAACTTATTTTGTCTTGGAAGGCCTGATTTTAAAAATAGTCTCCTCAAGACACCAGTGTGGACAGCCTGTCTTAAACCTGGACTTGTGGTCTGAATCTTGGGGAAATTATGAAGCAGCCATCCAAACATACATGTCATGCAACAAAGAGACCAGTTCTATTCTTCAGGTACAAATATATATATATCTATATATGCTGGAATAAATAGGCATGCAGAGTAGTGGAGCTTTGACTTTGCTGAAAGAGTACGAGTAAATTTATGACACTACAGGCAGGCAGATATTATCCATTCATCATTTCTGTGAGGTTGTTTTACCACTTATGTTTAGTCCAGCCAATGTCCATCTGAAGTTTTTTATTATAATTTGCACACTTAGTCTGAAATTGACAGTTCAGGCTGCTATATATCAAACCAAACTCTTGTGGATTATCTCTGCCTTTATTCTTTCTCAAAGTCATCCCTTATATTCACAAATGAGAAAGACTGCTTATGCAGTACTGTTCTTTGCACTGTCCTGAAAATTTTAGGAGCTGTTTTTCAGAACAAGCTATATGTCATGTTGCAAATGCTGATATTGAAGAGTCAGCACTTCCTGCCTCCTATTACCTCTATGCTTATCCCCAAGACTTTTACTTCCATTAACAAAATGAAGCCTTTGATAATCGAGTGCATTCTCAACAAGTTCATTCTCAACTAAAGACCTTGCAAGCTATATTTAAGTACTGCTGACAAGATATTGTCACCCCTCCCCCCCTTCAGTTTTAGACTGTGCCCCATAATGATGAAATATTCCTTTAAAATTGCCATAAAATTACACCATAATGGTGTAATTTAGAGTCCTCAGCTTTTCTGGTAATAGGGCTAACTTTTAAAGCTATAGGTGGCTTGTATGCCTCTGGCCTCTGTAGCTCTGCTAATAAAAGGATTTATGTATCTCCGAGTTCAATATTGTCTCAACTATAAGTGTGGCAGTGCTGGAATTAAACCTGCGCTAATAAAAGCACAACAAATGGATAAATAAAAAGGTACTTTCCATAGTCATATATGTATAGGACACATAGAAAAATAGAATGATAACTTTCATCTTGATCTGAATACAAAAGAGTGGATTGAATGCTGCTTGATGAGCTCAGCTCAGATGTGCATTAGCAATGTAACAGGAAAAATGGTTCACACTTGACCACTGGGAAGGGACAGGTAAGCTGCATGGGCTGGCATCAGGTCTCATTTCTGGAGCTACAGAAACACTGTGTGGGGAACATCCCTCTACACCCCGTTACATACGTACTGCACCCATGACTTCCCATTACAGTTAATTGGAAAATGTCTACAAAAGGCAATACAAAGCCAGATACAAAGCAGCCATTCCAATTCAACTTCTCTCACTTTTCTTAACAGTACTGACTGATCTTTTCTTTAGTGGTCCTTCTGAAAGCAAGCAGATGGTTTTACAGACAAAACGTGATGTGGGGAAAAATTCTAATCCTAAGCATTAAAGTCATTTGGGAAAATAAAACATTAGTAGCTTTTTTTCCCTTCTAGTTTTTAAGCCTACAACTTTTTATTTTTGATTAACTCTTATTAAATACATGAATGCTATGTTTATTTTCTCTTCTTATCCTCCACTGCATAGAGGTAAGTGTCATTTGGTTTGTAAATATAGGTTTTAGGAAACTGTGTAAGTTAATACCTGCCAGCTAGGAAGCTTGCAGTGAGAATTACTCCAGAAAAGACAAGCAAAAGAGTAAAAAGCACATTGCAGAGCTACTTTTGACCACCTAACTTCATCCTCAGCAATGAACCCTCTGATAAATCCCACTGATCCTTCATAGCTGTGATAATGTTCTGTAAAACAACTGAAATCACCAAATGAACAATTGATTTGTTGGAAGTTGTTCTCTGAAATTCAGATACTTTGGCAATCAATGAGTTATATTAATTTTTTTAGTATTTTTTATATCTAAAGATAGCCTAATATTGGTTTTACAAATACAACAATAATTGTTTCAGAGTATATTGCCTATAATATCCATGATAACTTGGCCTTTATGAAAGTTATGGTAAAACTAATTTACAATAGTTTGTCTTCCCCTCAATTTAAAAGAAAATACTATTCAGGTTGGGTGCTGGGAGTTCTTAAAAACAAGTCCCAGAAAAGAATCAAACACTTCAGAGATAAGACGTGTTTCACATTTCTCATAGCATCTTTTGCCTTTGAATTAACATAAACGCCTATTTTTATTAGTTTTTAAAAATACCTTTTAAATCTGCTTACATCTAGGTAGGTGCTGCTGCCTGAGGTGCTAAATAAACTGCAAATAAACTTAAAGGCTATTTGTTTTCAAGCATGTTATTTCTCTCTTTTGAGAGCTGCTTCGTCTCCAGCTGCAGGTACTTCAAAGAGAGACAAGCATTTGAGAAATGGGCTGCAGCTGAAATCAGGAACACTTCTTGAAGTTTACATACTGAACAAAGCATGATTTGAGGTTACAAGCACTTCACATATCTTTCTACTGAAAGATAATTAATTATTGCTTTAAAACAAACAACCTACTTAACTCTGGTGAGTTTCTGTTTTATGCATTTTAAGCTCTGCACAGCAAAATATTTTAGTATATAGCTATGACTAGTGAATTACTCTGCTATCTCTTTGACCAATGCCTTTCTATTTTATCTTCTGCTGACACCACCCTGAATCTCCTGGTCCTCTCCTGATCAGTCCAGTTCAGCTTGTTGAAAAGAAAAAAATAAAATTAATTAAGTTAATACAATAGAAAAGAGAGTAAAGTGATGCTGAACAAATTGAAGAGGCTTTCCCCCCCTTTTCTTTGTAAAGGCTGAAACAAGTAGAAGCACAGTGTTGAAATATGTTATACAATTAGAATTCTTTTTATTTTCAGATAAATTTGTACTGCAAATGTAGACTATTCTGAAAACACTCCATGATGTAAATGAATGCATTTTTTCCAAGGAATGTCCTTAAGATTTCAATTTTTATAATTAAGATATTTAAATGAATTACTATTGTTGGTTTCTAAGATAGTATTATCATCCATTAAAAATCCTTTCTGCTTTGAAGTGAAATGCTGTGACATGACTTACTGTCATCTATGAACAGAAAAATAGGTATATAAGCCATTACAATAGTTGTTTAATATGTTGAAAGTGTTTAATTGCAATGACATTAAATTATCACCAATGAATTTGGAAAGCCTACTTTGAGTGCTTCTATTGAGGGACACTGCAAGAGAAAAACAATTGAGAGTTACAAATGCATAAAGCTATGTTTATATCTGAAATAACTATTACAATGGTTAATAACTGTAATTCTATTATTTAGTTCTTTATGTTTCATTTTAGTCTGGACAAATACTGACTATTAAAATCAGAGGTTTTATTCCCCGCCTGTTTTGAAAGGACAAGAGAAAAAATGAAGGTCCAAGGGAATGTCTTGTTTGCAGCTACAAGCTCTTAACTGAAGAGAAATGAAGGCAGCAGGAGACTGTAAGCTGAAATGACCACTGTGTAAAAATTGTTTGCCGGTTCTCATGTGCAGGTCTTAAGGCTGTCATGGTTGAAGTCTGTAGGCAGAAAACAAAAAAGACTAGCATAGCAGGACTGTTGAAACGCCTGTCTTTTAGACATTTGCTCCTTGGAGTTATGCTGGAATAATGGCCAGGCACTTGGGCTTAATGTACAGTGTATGAAAAAAATTTAAAAGAGCGGCTAAAATTTCACACCCCTAATGAGACGACCAGCTATACTTAATCAATAGGACAATACTGAGAATAAAGCATTTTGAATCCCACCCTTCTCTAGGGAATTCTTTGATTTGTTCAGTTTTATCAGTTTCCTTCAGGTTTCATAATCTACATGGCACTTTTGGTTTTATTCTGTGTTATTCCCAGCCTAGTGGAGCTAGAGCTGTGACAGATACTGCTCTTTTGTAAATTACTGCTCCTTCCAGGCTTTGTTGGGAGTGTGGTTTGAGTTGCAGTTGTATACATCCATGCTCTGCCCATCCATCTGCTCATCTGCTATAAGGTAATTGAGAACAGCTTCATTTTGACCAGGATGCTACAGTGTTACTGTTGCCCCAAACATAACAGTCAGTCATAGACTCACAGAAGCATAGAATGGTTAGGGTTGGAAGGGATATTAAAGATAATGTAGATCCAATTCCCTGACATGGGAAGAGATATCTTCCACTAGACCAGGTTCCTCAAAGCCCTTCCAACCTGGCCTTTAACACTTTCAGAGGTAGGGCACCCATAGCCTTTCTGGCCTACTTGTTACAGTTGCCTCACCCTGTGATGGTGCTGAGGCATTGCAATCCAGTTAGTTCCTGACAGACTTGCAATGAGGAGAAGACAAAAACCCTGGATGTTGTCTCTCCACTTGGCTGGGCAGCACATCCCTTAGAAACTAGTCTAACACTGATTCCCCTTGCTCTTATGATATATGCTCTCATAAAGGGCATAGAGCACAGAGTGGGTGTCATACCATCTTGAGTGGGATTAACCACAAAATTTGTAGATTTTATTTATAGGTGGAATTTTTTCTTATTTACTTTTTACTCTTTGTCCATGGTGGTGGCATTTGATGACTAAATCAGGGACAGAAAAATATTCAGGCAGTTACTCCCATTTCTGGCACATATTGTATTTTGGACTGATCTGGAGGAAAGAGAGAAGGAATGGCTCTACAGATTATATTCAAGAGGAATTAATGTGCTTTCATACTTCCAAGCCCAAGATTTTGTCTCATTTTGCCATCTCTTATATTACATTCAGTTTCAGAAATTAAAAATGTGTTAAAACACTTTTAACTATTGATAAACTGATTCCACAACTGTTTCAGAAATCTGAACAACCACGTTTCATGCCTTGATATATAATGTTGCACTGTTTTCAAGATGTTTCATGTATTTAAAGAGAAATTATTTTAATATATCACTCTAACTTTTTTTAAACCTAGCATATGATTTCCATCTAAATATTAAAGGATCTTAAGAGTTTTCCAAAGGGCTATCATTGCCAAAAGATACTTCTCCCAGCTTTCCCCCTTATATTGACACAGCTGTGTTAATGAAGCTACTGGAGTTGCTACATAATTGAACTGGATATATATGTGGGATTTTTCCAGTTTTGCTATATAAGATGATGCTTTGGCTGGATTTAGAAAACAGTAATTAGTAGAAAAGATGGTCCTTTCTCCTTTTTTTTTGCTTTTTAAGGGATGTGACACTTTTGGATACTTAGCTTTTCTTTTTCTTCTCTAATTATGCTAAACATAAAAGTGGAGCAGTTACTGTCACTGCCTCCAGTAGAAAACAAAAATACCTGCATACTATGGCATGTTACTCTTTTTTCTGCTATCAAATATAAAGAGAGATGCCATGTTCAGGATGATTTAAAAGCAATAGCTAAGAATAATTTTTCTATATAATTACCAATTGATAAATACTGACATTTAAAATAAAATAGAAAAACCCCAAACCTTATATCCTGGCATGATATTAAATCACACAACATGAACACTTTTCACATTACACTAGATTGACTTCTAAATAAGTAATTTATCTGATTTCCTTCAGAACAGACTTAATAATGCACTTATAGGCTACTTTATGCAGGCAATGATCTCCTAGCTCAGCTGAGAGCTTAAAAAACTTACTGCATAATGCTAAATCCAAAATAAACTGTCCCCAGATAAGTGGTTGCAGCTAAAATGTGGACCTCTGCTTTAGATTCTGGTAATGCTGCTTGGTTAATCAGTGTGCTTCTGCTGGTAAAGTTTCAGTTAAAGAACATCTGTCTCTGAGATGAAGGAGAGGAAATGTCACCATGACTGCCACATCTTTGCCTAAAATAAATACAGATGTGTCAACCACAGACAAAGTATGTTTTCTACAAACAGAGGAATGTGTTATTCTCTTAGTCCTGTCCTCAGTAGTAGGCAAATTTCAATTGAGGAAAATGCCCATGATTTTAAGGAATCCTGAAAATATTCACTTTGGTTCTTCTGATCCCTCTAAAAAAAAAAATGAAGTTAGGGGGAGCTTGAAAGTAAAGCATTCTTCACGCAAGATATTCTTTAGTTTATGAAAAGGTGTTTTGCTGAATTACTGTTACTATGGGAATAGGAGTGGCCCAAAGAATTTTAAAAGCTGACATCTTGCTACTTTAACAGCTCCTGCGTGCCTTAGGATATATAGTACTGTACAGTGTCTTCCTACAAAGGGCCTTTTGTGTTGTGCAGGTCAAGGTATGCATGAAAGAGCCTCTGCTTGTTTTTGGGCTCTGCGGCTCTGGAAGGTCAAGACTAGCTGTACATAAATCAAGGTAATTAGAGATTGAAAGTCTGCCAGACTGTTTTCTACAGATTTTCAGAGTTGGGGGGGAGGTAATTTTAACTTCAGGTAACTGAAGTATTGGGGATCCAAACTCTCAAGAACATATTCCAAAAAACTCATCGGTAGGAATTCTTCCCAGAGCATTCAACCTAGCAGTTGCCCCACCAGTTTCAGCAAGTTGAAGGTCTTTTACTGTTTAAAAAAAAAATAAAAATAAACCCAGAAAACCTTCTTATTCCTTCTTGTGTGTATACTTCGACTACTAGGAAGCATTTCTCTCATATTAAAAAAGACATCTAACAAAATGATAAATCTATCAAACCACTCCAGATGCAGCTTTTAATATCTTCCTCTTTATAGACGAGAGTCCACTCTCATTCAATCATAAAATGCCTGCACAGGTCCAGCTGTTAACATTCTGGTTCCTGATGAAAAGGTATATTCCCAGCCAAGGATGGGGAACTACAGACACTGCACAAGCATGGTCATGGCTTTAAGACTGAGAGAATTACAGGCTTATGTGTCAGTGTTTAATGTAACTAGTTCCCTCTTCTTTCTGCATGAATGTTGCTTATTTCTGGAGCAGAATTGAAAGAGTGTGATTTCCTCTGGACTCAACTGTATGACTTCTGTATATGAGATTTTGAACAAAGAAGGTTTCAGTACAATGTTTATGTGCTCATGTCAACAACTACTGTCTCTCAGCCCCTACATCTTGCTTCAGAAAGGATTACCTACAGAGTGGTCTGGACTTGATGTGTACTGCCTGATAATCAGATCTTGCATTCAATAACAGCTATATATGAGAGACACAGAGGTAAGTTTGTCAGCTTCCTCTTCATGGGGTAGCAGGTCTCATGGCAGATATATCACATTCCTCTGTCTATTAGTTGTTGAGCTATAATTATATTTGTAAGCATGCATAGCTGATTGGCAGTGGTGTGCCTATACCTGGAGGTGTTCTCACAAAGTTTCAGAAGAAGCACCTGATTATGTGCCATTACTGCTGGGTTTGAGACCCCAAGTTGCTGTGGCTGAGCTGCCTTATTTCTACAAAATGTGTAGGAACATCAGAATTAAAATCTGTTTTCCTTTCATACTACTTCTTCTCCTTTCCCATGTTCAAAATTTTTTTTTTTAAACTTAAAAAATATATAAATTATAGCATATAGAGGAGATTGATTTTGTTTCTTTCATCCTTCCCAATACTTAGGGATTCCTTATCTCACCACAAGGGCTGCCTGAAAACTCCAGGCAAGTTTCAGTTCCAACTTCTGCATCTGCAGTAGAGGGACACCCTTTGACCCAGGTGCTGCATCCCAGATTTGCTGTACACATAATTTATGAGGAGTATTCCCATTCTTTTGTCTCCTTAATATTGCACTTGGTGACAGTTTGCTTCCCTTACCCATTAGAGAGTTCTCAGAGACAGGACTGAGTCAGGCAGTTCTGCAGGGGTAGAATTTTGAGTAACTAGTTCTTCCTTACAGCACGTGCATTGGCCTTCTCTCAATGCAATATAAAGTGATGGAAATTGAGTAGAAATACACTCAAGGATTTTGTCAGGAAAAGCCTTGAAATCTGTACTGCTATAGCAGATGGGATTTGTAGGCATATTGACTGCAGCAGTTGATGGATGCCTAAGGCTGAGTTCTAGTTATACCCTGGATTTGAGTTCACAAGGGCAGAGCTGTTGACCACAAGTCATATGGAGTTCTGCACTTGTCTCCACTGTCTGGATTCTGTCACATTCTAATTTGTTGTCTTTGTCAAAGATCCATTTTATAGGTTAAAACAACCTCTGTTAATATGAACACCTTCTACAGAAGAGGATAGCAATGGAACAATAGCCATTCCTCTTGTATCTGATCTTTCAGCCCTGACATCTACTTTGAAAGAAGCAGCTTGAGGCTGCTACATCCCATCATTGTCATCATTTATGTACTGTTGGTGTATATTTCCTCCTTTCCAAGGCACAAGTACAGCTATGGGGAAGGAAGGGAAATTCATCCTGGGTCGTTTTGCATTCTCTAGTCCTGTTTTGTTTCACCCACTGACATATGGCTGGAGCTTAGTCGATATTTTAAGTTCCAAAGAGCATTCTGTCTAGAACTTCATTGGTGCATGTCATATCTACTGGTCTGAGGTGTAAAGACTTTCTTAGTTGGAATTCAGCAGTTGTGAATATGTCATTTTCATGCCACACTGTGATCCGTGCTGCAACTAGCTATTTTCTATCAACAGGAAGCATCCTATTGTGACTTTTACCTTGTAGCAACTAACTAGGGAGATCTTACTGGCCTCATTATTTTGTGAATGAGTGAGGGGATGACCTGTAGATATTGGACAGTGTTAGTGAGCACTGGCAGCCAGGAGCTGTATTCAGGGAAATGTAATCCTGACATTTGCAATAATACAGGGAAAATAATTTGCTTACATGTAGTGAAAATATAAGATGTAGTTTGATGCATAAAGAAGATACTGAGTCATCCTAATGCATGTATAATCATGAGTCATGATGTCACAAATCAGATGGAATAAAACAATAGGTTAACCTGAATGTTCAAATATCCTGCATAACAATAGGAAATTAAGGAAATATGCTATGGCTTTGAACAATTAATGTTTTTATTCTTCCATTTGCCACATTCTCCTTATGCTAGCTGATTGCAGAGTCATCGGCCAGAGGGTTCAAATAAATAGCACTACTAGTCAGGGAACTCTTTTGAAACACTGACTCCCAAAAAGGGGAGTAGAAATAATAATTCCTTTTAAGCAGGCATATGGGATTTGTATTAAATGAACAGGGGAAATTTCCTCACATGCTACATGCCTCTGAAGTTCCGCAGCCTCAGCCCACTTACTGACACTTCGCCCATGACAAGCAAGCTTATGCTTCTGCTTTTTAGCTTCCTGTCACAAAGCATGTGTGTAAAAATGACTTGCAGATAGGACTCCCCCTGAGAGCAAGCAATCTGCACAGCTTCCTTGCTCTGCTGGTTTTTAAAAGAAAAAAACACTTGCAAGCAAGGTCCGGTGCTATTCCTCTGCTCCTAGGAGAGCACTGATGCACTAAGAACACCAAGAAAATGACACTCCTTTGAATAAGAATGCAAGGAAAGTTGCACT
Organism: Platyrinchus mystaceus; assembly: GCA_035041135.1. Taxonomy (NCBI): domain Eukaryota; kingdom Metazoa; phylum Chordata; class Aves; order Passeriformes; family Tyrannidae; genus Platyrinchus; species Platyrinchus mystaceus. The sequence continues at coordinate 34,793,446 of JAWWLV010000121.1, read as the reverse complement.
TGGTCAAACCAAACCTTCACCTAACTGAATGTCCAACTGTGTCCCAAACTGGAGATGCAGTATTCAAAAATTGCTTTAATATTTCTTGGAAAAAATTGATCTAACTCTGGCCTTACTTTGAGTAAGAAATTGCCCAAATTAACCTCCAGAAGGCTCTTTTAACCTGAATTATTTTGTGACTCCAATTGAAGGAGCCTTTTCTATTACCAAGCTGAAAATGACCACAGGCTCTAAAAATTTACACCTCCTTCTATAGCTTTGGGAAATACTACCTCCTGTACGTCATTGGAAGAGTAAATTCTGATTGTATTACACACTGTTGTACAGTCCAATACTACAGTTTTGTGTAGCAAACACTGAAACATGTCCCCAGTTAATTATCAGTTAAACATAAATATCACCTTGGGCACTGTTACAAGGGAGATGTTTCATACAAGAAAATGACTCTTCTTATATGAGGTCTTGTTTTAAACAGTGAAATAGCTTCATGAAATTTTTTTCAATCATGCTTCTATGAAGAAAGATTAATTTGGCACAAGACAAAGACCATTGTCTTTTATTGCTCGTCTGCAATATAAAATTCTATCTGTGTGAATCAAATCTCTGTTCTTGACAGCTTTGCCACATCTTCCTCTTTTAGTAGGGGTTTGGCACACTTGAGTGGAACAAAGCTCAAAAGTAGAAGGTCTTTAACCTTCTCAAATACATATCTTTGTAATAGAAATATGGCATAACCAGCAACTGGGGACTGAAATACATCACTTCCTTCCTAAAATGTGACCAGATGACCAGAGAGTAATAAAATCATGGCGTATACACAAGAAAAGAACATGCAGTTTCTGGAAGCTTTTTCCCAGGCATAAAAGTCTGATAAAAACCTGATGAGCAAAAGGTTGTGTCTGAGACTGCTGAGCAGATGAACTCACCCTGCAAGAGTCTCCTTGGGCTTTGATCGGATGTATCAGTGGATTTGCAGAAAGAGATATTCAATGGTACATAGCATTTAAATAGCTGAGCAGGCTGTGCTTCTTAGAAAGGGAGAGGAACAATGTACAGCAGTGTTGAAGACCAGAACTAATGGTTGTTCTGTCCACGATGAGCAGAGTTTTTCAACTGGCTGTGTGGAGGAAGTGTCTCACTTCCCTTGTTTGCCCACTCAAGATCAATGCTGCTTCTCCCATTAACACTAGCAAGGGGCTTGCCATAGACTTCATGATTCTGTAACATCAGAGGTATTACTTGAAGAACCAGTGGGAAGAAATGCAGCAAATATCCTCTCCTTCCACTGAAGAAGATGCCGTAATTGAAAATTTAAAACTATCTCTCCTTCAAGACCTTCACCTCTCTCCATGAACAGAAGTGACTCATAAATAAACAGTCATATCTGCTTTGAATCACTGCGTCAACATTCATCTTTTAAACTCCTAACTCAAATTCAGGCAACTAAACTCACAAGGCCAGTCCAACTGAACATTTCGTAGACCACATAAAATTTTGTGAAAGGCACTTCAACAGCAAAAACAAAATATTTGTAAGGTGCAGGGTGAGGGGGGGAGCAAAATGAGTTTGACCCTCATGAATATTTATTATTCTTTGTCTGGCTGAAATAAAAACTAAACAATTCAGCACAGCTATTTTCCTTTTTGAAAATCTGTTTATTAACCTGAAATTAAATCTTGCAATAACAGCTGTTTTCAAGAAATTAAAAGGAAGCAAAAGCTGAAGACTGTGAATTAAAAAGAGGGGATGGGTTTGGGTTTGGTTTATTTTGGTTTGCTTTTTTTAAATACATTGAATATATCACTCTGCGTTCCCAGTTGCCCAACCTGGGAAAGGAGCTCTGAATTTGTCTCTTGGAAGCTTTGAGGAGGGTCATCACATATTCAATCAAAACATGATTGTCTTTCTTCAAATTCCCCAGCTGGAATAAGAGCTCATTGTCTTTCAATAATTTGCTTGAACAATTTATTAAGCATTTAAAAGAGGAAAAAAAAAAGACCATATTTGGATGGTTAAGAATGCCAAGGTAACAGTCTCAAAGTCTAATTCCCTTCTTGATATATGAATTTAACCCAAGATATCCCATCTTTTCTCAAGAGTCCCTCTATCACTTGTTCACTGATCTAGTTTACTGGAATTACTTTTTTTTTTTTTTTAAATACTTCCCTATTTCCAGGAAAACTCTGAATTTGCAAATATTTGGAAGAACCTAAGAACCTTTTTTAATAAATTAAGTAATTGTCAAAATTATTTTCCCTAGGTAGGAGTAATATAACTTGATCAATTTTATGTTAATAAAAGATGTATTTGAACTGGTCATAAGCTACAGGCAGCATTTGACTGTGAACTTTTACTCTATTTTTTCTTGTAAAAATTGAATGCTGATACTAATAACTTCTGGGAAACCTTTGTGCAGCAGCCGACAGTGCTACAGGAAGAAAAAACATGTTAACAAATTTTGACCTCAGGACTGTCTTTTGAATTGTGTTTTCATTAACTTTAGAGATACTAGGAGATTCTGGCACTGCTGAGAGAGAGAACGCTGTGTTACTGTTGCATCAAATCGTGGTCAAAAAACAGCAGACTGTCTTGTCTTTCTCTTGCTCACTGTCTTTGTGAGCATTTTCTTTGCACTCCTTGTTTTCTCCCTTGAGCTTAGAAGACAGTTTTTTTATTCCTTTGTTAAAATAAGGTTTGGGAGCTGTTTTTTCATCTAAAATATCATTATTTGTGACATTTCAGAAACAAATAGAATGCTTGTGACTATTTTGTAAATACAGAATCAAGAACTTATGCATGAAATTTTTACTCCAAATTGTGTCTCAGTCATTTATAATTCACAACATTGTGCCTCAATTGTACGTGCCACCCAATGGGGATATCATGCTCACATGCCATCATTACATGTCTTTGCAAGTTGTGAGTCTTATTCAAAGCCCAGAAAACTAAATAATGAGGAAACTTTCTGTTTATTTCCAACCCATAAACTGTGGAGAGAAAGCTGAAGCCTTGTGACAGAGGTGAAATGCTCCCACTCTTGAAGTCAGTGGCAGAACTTTCCTGAACATCTGCGGATCCAGGATTTCATTAAGATCTTAACTACCCTCTTTGGGATAGTTCAATTTCATTACCTATGCCTTGTCATAGTACCAAGTGCCATGTTACTCATCTTCCCATTATCAGGATACCAGTATTTTTGCATCAGAGAATGCAGCTTCATCAAAACCAATATGCATTAAAGACTTGGAAGATTTCCATGAAAATAGTTCTCCAGTTTTGAGAACGCTTCAGCTATGTTGATCTCAGATGACAAAAATCTTCTTTCTTTTATATTTAAGACAAAATTTGATCTTTTCATAAAAACATTTACAGTTTTAGTTCAAATATTTCATCTTAATTTCCATTTTTAGGCTTTTTTCAAATATTATCTATATTATTATCTATGCTGCTGTTTTCAACAGCAAGCATAATGATGCTCTCAAATCACTTTTTTTATTTACTGTCCCTGGAAATATGGAGGTGTTGCTAACCTCAACATAGTTGGACAGAAATCCCACTTTCATGCCAGTTTTTGTTTGTGAGAACAAGTTTTGAATGAGATCCAAAGAGAGAACTCAAATGTCACAGGACAGGAAACAGAACAAGACTATGTGCATCTTTTGAGTTACTGATTTTGTAATGCTTCAGTATAATATCTTGAGCATGTGCTTTATGTCCCTGAAAGCATACCCACCACAGCTTCTCCTCACCCTGCCCATGGCTCAAGGATCCCTTCTCTCAGACCTCAGGGGCCATCAGTCCCTGGCCCACTGATGCTGCAGCAGGGTGGGTGTGCAGCTCCCCACAGCCCTGCCCTGCCTGGCCATGGGGACCCTGCACCACTGCAGCCCCCACAGCACTCTGATATAAAACACAACACAGGAAAGCAGACAAAAACTTAATGAGAGAATGAAAAGAAATAGCTGACTGCTCCCATTTGAAGAGGAGGGAGCAAGAGAAAAATCATGAATGCTGCACTAACAATTGCCCAGGCTTCTAAGAGAGAGATAAATAAGCTGTAGGACACTGCTGAATTCACTTTACTAACATCACTCAGTCTACATAATTTTGACTTTGATTAAGTCAATACCACAAAGTAGATGTTTATGGACAATACTTCATTGCCAGCAAAGTATGATTTTCAGGCAATTCTTAAGATATTAAGTTTTCAGCAATTTTATTTTAAAAATCCCACCTTATTTTAATCTCCTTGTGGAACTTGAATACTCAACTAGTTGGAACATCTACTGCCCATTTTATTTTAAAGTGATTTCAAAGTCATACATTCTGCCCATGGGTTTTAAATACAATTTATGGCCCAATTTGTCACCTGAAATATGGAGGGAATAATTGCCTTAAGAGAAAAAAATTGTTTTAGTGTTTTATAATTGAGGGGGAGGGCGTAAAAGTTGCATCATGATGATTAAAACCTTAATGACTAACATGGAAGAACTGGCATGAATTAAGGACATTTTGCATGGAGCTCCGAGAACATACCAATTCAGAAATTGTGGAACATATTCCAGGCTTTGTTTTCAGATAAGGACAAAAAATTCTGTTTGATTTAAGATGCTCAGCATCAACAGAATTACATGAAGCTCAGAGTTCATTTGTTCACCAAGTCAGAATAAAAATGTGACAAAGAACAGAGCAAGAACAATGTAGAACAATGCTTCTAAACCTTTGACAGAAGAGAGTTTAGTTCACTTCACTTTAAACCCCATGGTCTCACTGTTATTTGCTGCAAAATGTCAAAGAATCACCACAGAGAAAACATGACATCAAACACCAGAGAGCAAAATTTTCACATTGCCTAGGCAATATGCACAGGCAGTAGAATTCGAAACATAAAACACGTATGTCTGAATGACAGTAACACTTTGATAACTTGTATTGCATATGAAATATTTGCAAGTGAGGAACATATTTTAAACAGAAAGCTATATTTAAAATTGTCTACATCATCCCACTTTAAATTTCACAAAACTTTCAGCTGTTGAAGCACTTTTGTCCAAGTAGGAAAAAAGTTACCATGCAAAGTTGAATGTTTCAAAATGTTGATTTTTAAGACCACTGTTACAGGAGAATCTATTCCTCTCTTTATTTAAAAAGCAAATAAATAAACAAAACCAAGTGAACACTGACCCAATTTGTGCACATCCTTAGCATATTGGAGGAAATAACTGAAATTTGGCAAGAAGATACAATTTGGGGAATGAGAGATGACTTATAGATTCTTAGGGAAAATTAGTTTCAATTTAGCAGAGTGATAAGCATTTTAAAAGTAGAGTTTATGGGAATTTTTTATAGAAACTGTTTTGCAACAGTCTATATAAATAGAACATTTTGCATTTTACAAAGACGTTGAGCCTAGAATTTTGATTCAACCTAAAAGGTAATAGAATTCACTTTTTATAGGACAGAGGTTTTCAATTGCATTATTTAATGTTCTGGTGATTTTACCAGATACTACAGTATTGTATAATAATTTGACTCCATTGATTGTGGCTTTTGATGAAGTCCAAATTTATATTGTACAATGCAGAGAACAATTATACATGACCCTTAGAACTTGAGTATTGAAAAGTAGTAAAAACTCTTTCTACTGACTTCCCTGTCAATGGAAAAATGTTCCCCAATGCATATTTGCAAGAATTTTCATCAGTCTTTCTTTTTTATATACCATTACTGAAGTAGTTTAAAAAAACCTAACCTCATTACTCTGAATTATTCGCCTGAAAGTCTCTCCAGTTTGATTCACCACTTTTTAAGATGATTTGCTTGGTTTGACGTCCATGAGACAGCATCCATAGTTAAACCAAAATCACAGTTTTCACTTTTGGAAGACACACTATCTAGCACATTTTTACACCTGGTGTGAGATTTCAGCTTTAATGAGACCAATTAAAAAACAGCTATTGATTTGGAGGGAATATAGGATTCACCTCTTTGTGCAACTATCAGCTGAGTTAAGAAAATGCTCTGTTGTGACTACAGTACTTCTTGATCCAATGTGTACCTCCCTGCCCTCATTTCACCCAGAAAAAAGGCACTGACTACAGTAGTTTTACCATTGCAATACTCATCGCATAACAGCATGCCTTACATTTTTTACAACAATTATTTCAAGGGATTGTTAAAAATAAAGTCTACATAGTAAGTAGGCTTTTATCATAAACTCTCTTATATATAGCTAAATGTTTTCTTCATTGCCCTGGCATTTGGTTACAAGTTATTGTCTCTGTCTGTTTTCTGATCATAGGAGTATCTGGGCACCAGAATCACAAATGTTGATGCAGGAAATTAATTCCAGTAATTTTTGTGGATCTTGCATTGTGCAAGTACACGTGTATATAGATAGATAGATAGTTAGATATATTTTTTTTTTTTTTCAGAGAACTGAGGTGTTTATCTCTGAAGTTTTCAAGACAAGCTAAATGACTAAACTTATTCACTTCTTGGTCCTCAAAAAATAATATCCAATTTTTTCGTTAATAATCTTTACCAAACTTTCTAATTTCTTAGGACTGCTTTATTGCCTGAAATTTATTTTATTCAGGTTGTTTACATTTACTCTTTTTTTTTTTTTTTTTTGAAAGCTACCAAAATATGGTGAAGGTCATGTAGTAAGTCACCGGTATGTTTGTTACTGAGGTGCATGTCACAAGGAGAAAAGGCATGAGAAGGGCAAAGTGACAGTGAATTCAAGTAAGCCCATAAGGAGAGGCAGAAAGAAAGTGATTGATACAAGCTGTTGCTTCTTGAATTCTGAAATGGTCCATCTGCGTAGCCTGAAGCATTGGAATGAGGTAAAGGGATATTTTGAAAGTTCACATAACTTACTTAAAGCTAAAAATAGCTGGTGATGATAGAAATTAACTGTTTCTTTACACAGACACATCAAGCAAATGACTTCTGTGTGGAAATAAATATGTGGCTTTGAAGGGAAAATAAGAAATTGATGCAAATCTCTTAGTAAAGTCAGAGTTCAAATATGCATAGAGTTAGTAACTGACTGATTTTCTGAAATGCTGCAGTAGATGAATTTCAGAGGTATTTATTTTTAAATTGAGTTGTCAGTTCACTGCCAATTCATAAAACCAACTCTGCAGTGATATCAGCTCATCACACAATAAGCTGACAGACTGTACCATATTTTTATAGTGAATCATTTAAACCATGAATCATTCCTAGTTTCACACAGGTGCTGAAAATAGTGAAAAACCTGCTGTCATGCTAGACAAGCCTGGCACATGCTTTTCACAAGTGATGAGTTCTTCTTGCAGAACAGATCATCTTTTAATCCTATTAGGAAGACAGAAAGATCAAGGAAGGAAAACAAAAAAAAGCTTTGTTCTCTATCCTTTCCTTTCCCCCTTTTTTTCCTCTCCATTTTTAATGATTTTATCTTGCCCATTCAAAATGGAAAATGGAGAAAAAATATTTTGATTCTCTGTTGCATTTGTTCCTACTTTTGTTTCATTGACATGCAGGTATAACCCATATTGTTCCAAATCCACTTGCTCCAAATGGAGCAAGTCCTGATACAGTGAATATATCACAGTCCTCATTCTGAATCACATCCAGAATGTCATTCTGTTGACTTATGTATCTGTAGATAATTAATTGCATCCACCAAAATAATCCAAGGAATATGGGCATTAATACAAAAGGCAGAAGAGAATTATAGATTTAGCCTTGTTGCTTCAGCAAAGCATGAAGTAAGCTTGTCACGAGGTAGTCTTCAGATTGTCTTATTCCCTGCTTTAGATAAGAGTAGAAAAACAGATTGCAAATGAAAATTAAAATACCCACCTGAACTGACCTGAAAAAGTTGAAGGATGGGCCTAGTTAGTGTGCATTAGGTGGCTGGTGATGTTCTGAGAATCACTGATTCCATGTCAGCACATCCATAAAATGAGTTAATGAGCAGGGGACAGGATGCAGCCGTTTCACACATGATTAGTTAGGCTCTCCTTGTGGAGTGCTCACCCCATCCCTAGAGACCTGTTCTGCTTACCAGTTCACCTGTCAAACTATGATTTGGCGCAGACAGACATGTAGGTCCAAACAGGAAATCCTTTAGACCCATCTTATGCTATTGAGAAGTAAGACTTTATGATAAATCTTACAGGAATTCACCCTTAGGCACTTACCTCTCAAGTGCTCTGGCATCTAGCAAAATACTCCTACAGGGCCTCTGCATTGCAGAAGAGTTATTTACTAAAGCAGCCCCTCAGTAAAGCTGTGAGCAGAGAGGACCAATAGCAAATGTGAAAAGTCCACTCTCTTCAGAAATCACCCATCTTGGGATTCACAGCCCCAAATCTCTGATGGACTCAGGTGCCTATGACAAAACACTGAAGCAAGCTGTGGCGTTCCTCTCTTGCCTTCTGTCCAGCTTGTCAGCAATGCACTCCCACACCGAACTTTTGTGGGACACACAGGTTCATTTCCAGTTATCTCGTTCAAGAGGTAGGTAGAGCCTTAAGCCTCAAGGTATGAGGATTAAGTAGGGCATTCTTCCAGCCCCTCATGTCAAAGTTGTTCCAGTTTACTTGGTATAGTTAATTATTCATTCAGCCAGCAGAAAGGAAGTGGAAAGAAAGAGAGGGAGTGACAACACGGATTCTCTTTGCCTGGAGGCTGAAAAATATTGACAAATATTAACAGTATTGACAAAAATGAAGAAGAGACCTGAGGCCCAAACACTGTTTATTGCTATTGATTTTTTTAATCTCAAATTAATATGTAAAATGGTGGAACCAAACCTTTAATGTTTAAGAGAATGTTCTTCTGTGACTGGTGATGATAGGGAAAATACAATCTACCACCAAATGTTTTGTGTTGACTCTCTCCATAAGACATCTTCTGAGAATGTGTTCTGCCTCAGACTATAAAAGACAAGGCAGATAAAAGGCCTGCTAAACTATCAATCCAAACAGACTAGGTATATGGAGGAGCTGTGGAGCCACTCAGCACTAGCAAGAATAAGGAACTCCCAAGAATTCCCAGAAGTCGCAAAACTTTGATAAAAAAAAGGCCCAATAGGTGCCTGAGGTGTTTTGAAGTTAGACAGCATCTGGGTTTCTGGGTTTTGAATGTTGGACTTGAAAGTCTAAAGGCTTTAACGATCTAAAATGTTAATTAGCACATCTGTGTATCTGAATGAAAATGGCCAACTTTATCCCCTAGGCTCTTTCCAGATCTGATTCCGAATAATCATGGACTTGGAAAAGTGCCTTTTTTTTTTTTTTCCTACTGAAATAAATATGTCCACTCTGCTAAAATTCAGTTTCTTCCAATAGAAATTTTGCATCAAGGGCTCTCCTCTGATACAGAGTCTGCTTTGAGCTTCCAAAATAGCATACTGATTGTTTATACGTTGGAGACTCTTTTGGTCTTTGGATATACTGCTGTGTGTTCTAATTGCCCATTTGGAAGCTGTCTATTGGGACTTCGCAGAACAGTTTACCTAAGGGTTTTTTTACACATAGTTTGACTTCATATCTTTAGTTAATTTGGATTAGTTTTTTTTGAATTTTAAGCCAATTAAAGTTAAAAACCTTTAAACTTCTGTGCAGACACACTTTCATTCCAAATATGTATTATTAGATTCAGATTAACTTTCCCTTAGAGTACTTGTGTACAAAGTAATAGGAAAACTTTATTATTGTGAGGTAACTCACAATAATAAATGTTCATCCCTCTTTATACTGGCTGAAGAAGTCAGAAATGGACCATCATTTTGAAGGGGAAATGTTTTACTTTTTCAGAGGTAATTTTTCCCCTTTTTACTTAGAATCATCTACTGCAAGAGGGTCATTCAGCAAAGCTAATTCTAGTCTAGTTCAAATAATAAATAAGTCCATAAATTGTAGAATATGATTTTGTATGAACCTAGGTTTCCTCAGGCATCAGGTAACCAACAAACCTATGTTATCCAGTTGCAATGACTAGCACTTCAACAAAAGGAGAAGGATGAACAAAACCTGCCATAGTCTGATATCTATAAATTATTTAAATAATAGATTAAAACATATATAAAATATATATATAAAAATAATGAATCATTAAGATGTGTCAGATTGTTATTGGCAATACTAATTATTTTTCAAAATCACCATTTTATCATAAATTTGTATATTAGCCAACTTGAAAAAAGAATGTTCTTTCAACATGCCCATAGGGATCCACTATTTTGATAGACAGGTAAAATTTCAGTTGCATTACTGCAAAATGAATGTCCTTGATCTGATCATGACTGCACTGATCTGCACAGAGTATTTTCACCCAATAAGAGATTTCCCCTACTGTAAATAGAAAAAACAGAGGAAGAATGAGGACTTTTCATTACAGTGACAGAGAAATTAGGTGATTTGCTCAGTGTCACAAGTACATCTAACAGCAGAGAGAGGAACTAAATCCAAATCTAAATCTCCTAAGCCCATGGCAGGGATCATGGCCAACAGTCTGATTTTGGAAATGGTTTGTATTTGAAAATGGTTTATATCTTCATCATTATCATTGTAAAGAACAGGTTTCTCTGTATAATTAGGGTTACACTTGCCAAGAACATCCTCTATTATCATTGATAACATTTTGAAGGGCCTCTTTTAAATTCCAGCCATATGTCTTAACTTGGTAATGAATTCCACAGTGAAGAAATATTGATTTGGGATTGCTTTAATTTGCATTGTTGCCCTCTTTAACTTGTGTAATACAAGCTGCCTCATTCAGATATGTTTAGGTATTTTCTTGGCTTTTTAATGCATCCTTATGCTACATAATCTGAATCCTGATAAAATACTAAACATTGTTCTTGAAGGCCTCTGAAATTGCTCCCTAGTAGCAATTAGAAGATTTCTTCAACAGTAAAAAGTGAGCAATTTTCCCCAAAGATAGGCACATCTGTGTTCAAACCATGTAATTTTATATTATACCTTGCCTTTTCCTAGCATTGTATGCAGTTTAAGTGATCTCATTATCTAGCAGATTTGACTTGATGTCCATGTGAACTGATCAGCAGGAACTAGGAAGGACAGAATGGCAAGATGAGGAGGGAAAGTTGCCCTTTGCAGGAGAGAGCAGCTGGACTGCCTGGAGTTTGGCGGTATACCCCCCACGGTTTGGGGGCGCCAGCTTCTGGATCCTTATTCCATGTTTCGGAGCCATTTCTGGCGGCTGAAGGGATGG